>LR812537.1:59542671-59732453 GCA_903798195.1 Danio kyathit | reverse complement strand
TGTGTGTGTGTGTGTGTGTGTGTGTGTGTGTGTGTGTGTGTGTGTGTGTGTGTGTGCGTGTGTGTGCGTGTGTGTGTGCGTGTGTGTGCGTGTGTGTGTGCGTGCGTGTGTGCTTGCGTGTGTGTGTGTGCGCGTGTGTGTATGTATGTGTGTAATGGATGTGTTTTCTGTGTGTTGTTCCTCAGGCTCTGCCACCCTTCAGCACTGGCAGCAGCTGGCGCAGCCCAATCTGGGTGGGATCCTGGACGCTCGGCCCGGTGTGCTGCCCAAAGGCTTCCGCCCGCTGGAGCTGGAGCTGGAGCAGGTCTACCCCTACCCTGAATACGAGGAGGACGAGCCGGGAGAGCAGTACTTCCAGAACCTGCCCACCACCACAGCAGCAGCAGCCAATCACAGCTCTGCTCCAGCCCACAGCCACGCCCCCTCAGCCTCACCCTCGCCCTGCCTCAGCTCAGGCCACGCCTCCATTGAGTTCTCCAGTAAGAGCTGTGATGACGCTCACACAGATTTAATATGAAGTATTGACGGAGCAAAGCTGTGTGCTCACCCACATCCCTGGAAATGAGGCTCAATCTGAATATTTATTTGAATATTTAATTGTGTATTTATACGTTTACCATGATTAGTTCTTATATTAAATAATTTGACCTAAATAAAGTCATTAAATTCATTATTTAATTCAAATTAATTCAATAATTGTTTAATTATTTGATTCCTGTAGAGCAGGTTGACACTTTAAAAATAAAACTTTGTCAAATTGATACTTCAGGTCTGTGTATATGGTAAATATAAAATAATTGTATATATAATAATTAATTAACTGTACATTTATTGGATTATAATAATTAAACTGAATAGGTTATAAAGTAAGGAATTACTTCTGTAGATAAAGCTATACTATAGTCCTTATATAAAACTACCTGAACACAATAAATAATCAATGTAATAACAATATGATAATAATAATGTGTGTGTGTGTGTGTGTGTGTGTGTGTGTGTGTGTGTGTGTGTGTGTGTGTGTGTGTGTGTGTGTGTGTGTGTGTGTGTGTGTGTGTTTTCAGTGTATTTTCCAGGTAAATGCATGGCTCACACCAGTTCCACATACACCTTCACCACCTGTAAGATCCTGCACCCGTCTGACGAGCTGACGAGGGTCACGCCCAGGTGAGCTCTATTGATTATTGATCATAATAATAATATATTCTTCATATATGATAATATTATACCTCATGATCCAGTCCTGTATTGACTATCGATCAGCTCTTCATGATGCAGACTCTATTGATCATTGATCAGCTCTTCATTATGATGCAGTCCTCTATTGGTCATTGATCAGTTGCTGATCAGCTCTTGATGCTCTGTGTGTGTGTGTGTGTGTGCAGTCTGAACGCTGTGTCCAGCTCGGTGTCGTGTGTGATGTCCAGCAGTCTGCGTTCGACGCCGGCCGCTACCCCCTGCACGCCGCGGCGCATGAGCTTGTCTCAGTCTCAGTCCTTCACTAACCTGCGGGACTCCACCAAGACCTTCAGCACGTCTCTGGGTCTGGTGCGTCTGCTGCAGGAGCGGGGCATTTCTGCAGCAGTGTACCAGCCTCAGAGCGGGCCCCGGGGTGCCGGAGGTGTGCTGTTCTCCACATGCATCCCCCCAGCTCCACCTGCAGACCCTCAGCGGCCCTCCACCCCACCAAACTCCCCCACCCGTGGCCCTGGGACCTCGCACGCACAGCAGCTTTTCTCCTTCAAGAGCCCGACCCATGAGAACTTCCTGGCCTCCAGACCGGCGCGCTCCCTCCTGCAGGAGGTGTCTGGGGCCCCGGCCCGAGACTGCGAGAGCCAGACTGACGTCAGCATGTACAGCCTCAACCTGGTGGATAAGCTGAAGCGCCTGGGTCTGGCCAGTCCGGGGGCTGCTGGGCCTCCTGGGCCACTCCTGGCTCCGCTGGGGCTCCGGAGAGCAGCGTCTCCCTTCAGTCCCCTGAACGAGGGCATGAGGAGGAACCGCAGCTACCCGGCGATGGTCGGGGCCAGTATGGCGATGAAGGGCCCCGGCCCTCAGGAGGAACAACTGCTGCTGGCCCCCAAACTACCCAAACAGACCAGTCTCAAATGACCACACTTATGCATACTGAAGGGGTAGTTCACACACAAATCTAAACCCTCATCATTTACTCTCCCTTTACTTGTTTTAAAGTCTATAGTGAGTGATTCTTCATTTTTGGGTGAACTGACCCTTTAATGAACACACGCTTTACTAACACATGTATTATACACCAACACCAACACACTCTTGCCTAATAATTCACCAAAACTAAACTCAACTCCGTCATGTCGTTCCAAACCTGTCTGACTGTACCAAAGATATGATTTACGAGCTGCTGTTGTCCACGCACTGAAGTCAATTAGATCTATACTAATCTATTTGAGCATAATTAATACATGACATTTAATATCTTTATTTACTGAGCAGACAGTTGAGCAAAACTATATGTTTGTTAATATTTCACTGTGAAACATTTTTTCAAATCTATGTGTTTGGTAAAAAAACATATTATTAATGAATTATTTAGATTAAAACTGAATATTTGCTGTGACAAATCCACAAAACTACTGAACCTACATAAATACGTAAATAAATGACGTTAAATTTAAAACACTATGGATGTAAAACTATAAATGTCACAACAATATTTCATGTTTTCGGTATGTTTCCATTAAAATTTTTGTTATATTCACTTTATTTATATACAGATTACAACACAAAACCACACATGCATCAACATGTGTCTGTGTATATCCAGAGGCGAATGCATCAAAACAATTGGACTTTTCAGCACAAACTGACTTTCACAAGTATGGACACAAAATAATAATAATAATAATAATTTGTGCTTGCAAAATAAAGTGGTACAGGTTTGGAACGAGCATGACCATTTTTAATTTAAAGTGAACCAGTGTTATTTTAGTCCTGTGTGTCTGTAACCTCTGACCTCCAGCTTCTCCAGGTTGTTCTTCGAGTGTTTCAGAAGACAGATCTTCATTAGTTAATGAATCTGATCAGATGTTTATGACAGACAGGCTGATTTCTGCTGATCATAACTGTAGTTCTTCCTGAAGGATTGAGATGCTGAACTAGACTGAGCCTTTTATTCAATCATTTCTTTAGTTTTGTTGTCTCGTGTCACTGAAATGAGCACTTTGATGGTGTTTTATGGAGTTTTGGGGGTAGAGATGCTCTCAGGAGATGCTTGTAGAAGACAGACGCTTTTAGAGGAGTGACCCTGCTCTTTTGAGTTCTTTTACTTGCAAATAAAAATAAATACAGAGATATGATGCTTCATGTGTGTTGATGTACGGCCGCTAGAGGGCGCGGTGTCCTCATTCACCTCTGTCAGATCAATATACACCTGAAGATGACCAGGTAAGACTTAACCAGTAAGCAAGGTGACCGTGGAGCTCTTTTAGAATTATTTAACCTCCCCTGATTATTATTGTTATTTTTATTAAACTTAATAAAGTGTGTTACAAAGGGAAGATCAGGAGTGTACAAACATTAATTATCTTGAACACACCACATTAACCACTGGATTATTTCCAGGTTTAAACAACAGCTGTAGTAGCCTAATTTGTATAGCCTAACACACGGCTGGAATAAATAATGTTCAATAACTGGAAAACTGAGGTCATTTTCTGTGATTAATTCCATTTTTCCACAAGTAAAGCTAAATGTGCTTCAGAAACACGACCCTGTTGAAATGGAGTAGGAATTATAGCCTATTTATAGGTTTTCATGTAACCGGAAATCTTTCCTATCGTTCAAAACCACTGATCTATAGCCTAATAGAGAATTCTACATAAAAAGCAGTGTTTAAAACGCGTGGATGGATAAATTATGATGACACAACATTTTATAAAGCTTGTATTAAGATGTGCTAATATTTTGGTTACTACGTCACTCCCACAATTCACTTTCAGGAACACGTTTAAAGCGGTGAACTGTTTTGGCGCGCTTTTCAAAATGGCGCGAAGAGATGCAGCGGAAGCGCCGTGGTAAGGTAAGCAGTGTTTGTTTATACGGCTTTTCTCGCCTTGTGTTTGTTTGGAGTTAACATCTTTAATCTTTTGTGTAGTGGTGGGCAAAGCGAGGCTTCGTGAAACACTGAAACAGTCAAAGCAAATGTGTCGAAGCTTCGAAACGTTTCGAAACCCCATTCTACGGTGACACCTAGTGGTCATTTTTTATGTATTGCACTGAACCCGCTTCAGCAAAGAACAGTTGAGCAAATTAAGGTATTAAACCCCACTTTGCAAGATCGAGCATTAAAGTGACATAGTGGAGCGGTTAAGGTTCCTGACTTCCATGCAGGGATAGTGGGTTCGAATACAGGCTATGCAGTTGTTTTGAAATGCTTATATCAGTTTGAGTTGCTCTGTTCTTGTGTCGTTTTGTTTCAACATTGGTCTGACATCCGAATAAACACTTTGTGATTAAATATGTCTTGTTTTGGTCATAAAACAGGGTTGTTGCTAGATCAGACACGGTTGTGGCCAGAAGTTAACAAGAATTATTTATATTATTCATTAAATTTCCCATTTATTGTATGTTATTAATGTCTACACAAAACTGAAACCCAACCATTACAGTACTCTAAAAGTATCAATTATTGTTTTACAGTGTTAAAAAATGACGCTAAATTCAGCAGCTGTATCCTATCTAGACTACACCAGAAAACAGTAACATGATTAAAATACATAAAATCATGATTTCGGAGTATTTGTTCAAGTCGGGATTCGAACCCTAAGTCAATTGAAGCACAGTGACAACGTGCACACGTACGGTCCACTAGGCCATATGAGCCGTGACGTCATCTGACCTTGTCAGTTAAATGGAGATTCGCCAGGTCTCGAAATGCTTCTGAACTGATCGATGCTTTGAATCGCTTTAGTCACGTGACAAGGTGTTTCGAAACACTTTAGTCACGTGACCTGGGTGTTTCGGCTCATGCTTCGGTGCAGTGATTCGAAACACTCGCGCTTCGGGATCTCGACACTGTGTCGAAACGTCAGTTTCACATCTGCCATCCCTACTTTTGTGTAGAGCTTCACTGATGTGATCTGAACGTTTGGGAGCTTTCTGACTTCTTTAGTAAGCCAGAATGTTGTCCTCAGTCTTTTGTTTTTGTTGAAGAACTGCACGTACATCTCTCCAAAGTTTGCTGTGGAGTTCCACTGATGTTGTTTATGTGTTTTAAATGAACTGGATTTAGCTAAGTTTTATGGCTTGTGGTAAGTCAGAATGATATCCTCCTACTCTGTTATTATTATTATATCATTATGCTGATGTTTACAGTTTGCTAAGGAGTTGAAGAACATAGAGGTGAATAGTCCCAGACAAGATGGAGGTCAGCCTAATTTCAGTTCTTCTACTTCAGACAGGCTCTCCAAATGAAGCCTCAGAGCTCAAACTACCGTATTTCCCAGCTGGTATACCGTAAAAAGAAAATTCATGGTATTTGCCAATAGAACAGAAACTATCTGCACTGGAGAGTAAACCGCAGAGAGCGTTCAGTTAATCAACCCAAACAGCAGCGGTTAATAGCATCCTGAAGCAGGTGGAACAGCATCTGAAGAGGTTATGGATGTTAGACTCGTAAATATACTTCAAGTCAGACTGTATTATTCATCATCGCAATGACTTCCCAAACTATTGAACATCACTGGGATGTTTAGAAATCTAAAAATCCTCAATTATATCTTGAGACATCTACTGGAGAATGTTAATCTCTCGTCCATGATTTGGTTCGTATTTGCGTCATTCGACCAGACGTAGAGTAATGCAGGCAGATGCTCATCGTTTTTGCAGAAACATTATTTCATTAAACAGCCAAAGCTTAATATTTTCAACAAATTCTGTTAGATTTGATTGGCAGCTTCTCATTAATGGGTTGATGTGAGAAAGTAGCAGTTGTTATTAATTTTTACATGTTTTACCATGGTATTATATTTCCCCTCTTTTTAAAATTACTGTAAATTGAGAAATTACCATTTTTAATTATACATGACCAAAATACAAAACCATAGTATTTACCTGTATGTTTCTGTATATGCAAATATAATATATGGACAGTAGACCTATATATATTGTGTAAATACATGCTTTTTTTTCATGCAGTTATTCACGATTAATAGTTTGACAGCTAATGTATATCATATATTATATTGTAGTTTTGATGAGAAACCCTATTTGATTAAGTCACTGAATGAGCTGTATAAGTGTCTAATCTAAGATTGACCAGTATATTAACCCTGCTGGAATGAATGGAATTGTGTTCAATTCTCTTGAATTAATAACGCACGACTACAGCCAGACAGAATCTGTGGACTTTTCTGCTATTCTGTGCTGAATCTTCTTTAAAAATTAAATAAAATCTGTGGATTTCTGCAGAATGGCTTTGAGGGTACTGGAGCTGAAATTTTATAAAATAAATATCAAATCAAATAAATATATTTAATTTTAAAATGCAAGTTTAATCTATTCAAAAGCTTCAGTACATATTCTCATATAATAGATCTTCTAAAGACGTGTTAAAGAGTACTTTTGTATACAAATCATCTACACTTTTACATCAGGGGTGCCCAAACTCAGTCCTGGAGGGCCGGTGTCCTGCACAGTTTAGCTACAACTTCCTTCAGCACACCTGCCTGGAAGTTTCTAGCACATGGGGTGTCCAAACTCAGTCCTGGAGGGCCAGTGTCCTGGAGAGTTTAGCTCCAACCCTAATCAAACACATCTGACCTAGCTAATCAAGCTCTTACTAGATATACTAGAAACGTCCTGGCAGGTGCAGTGAAGCAAGTTGGAGCTAAACTCAGCAGGACACCGGCCCTCCAGGACTGAGTTTGGACACTCCTGTACTAGCGTATCTAGAATGAGCTTGATTAGCTGGTTCAGGTGTATTTAATTGGGGTTGGAGCTAAAATATGTTGGACACCGGCCCACCAGGAGCGAGTTTAGACACCCCTGATTTACATATTATTCAATAATGTATCAAATAAACAAAACAATCTGCTCAAAATCACTATTGAAGCTACACATTTATATTTAAAAAAAACATCCAAAATAGCCTAAACATTATTCTAAAAAGTTATTTATCTTGCATAAACATTCACTTTAAGATGAAAAATGCCCAGTGTGTGTTGCTTCAGTGTTAGGTCAACAGGTTTGTCAGAATTTAGACCCAAACATGTTTGAGATTTACACAAGATGATAATATATTCAACACACTGTAGTTGTATAATCATTTTACAATAATTGCCTGCATTTTTGACCCCCACATGAGCTTTACACATACACCAAAAATGCTGTGCCATAAATCAACATTGAGTCAAATATGGACAAACCCAACATGAGGTATTTTTACAATTAAATTTAAAGGACACTTTTTAACCCAGTGGTTGTTTGTGTTCATATTTGACCCAACATTAGTTTATGATAACCCAGCATGTTTTAGAGTGGCTCCAGAAATGAGGCCAACATGAGTTGTTATGAGTAATTTGATGACACTTAAAAAAAATGCTGGGTTATCAAAAAACAATGTTGGGTCAAATATGGACAAACACTGGGTTGAAAATAGAAATTTACATTTAATTGAAAAATGAACCCAATGATGTCGCCTCACAGCAAGAAGGTCTCTGGTTTGAGTCTCGGCTGGGTCAGTTGGTGTTTCTGTGTGGAGTTTGCATGTTCTCCCCGTGTTGGTGTGGGTTTCCTCCGGGTGCTCCGGTTTCCCCCACAGTCCAAACACATGCGCTATAGGGGAACTGATCAACTAAACTGGCCGTAGTGTATGAGTGTGTGTGTGTTAATGAGTGTGTATGGGTGTTTCCCAATACTGGGTTGCAGCTAGAAGGGAATGTGCTGTGTAAAACATGCTGGAATAGTTGGCGGTTCATTCTGCTGTGGCGACCCCTGATGAATAAAGGAACTAAGCTGAAGGAAAATGAATGAATGAATGAAACAGAAGTGTTATATGTAATCATAATTAGGGACAAAGGAAGGCATAAAGTGAAACCAACACTGGTAATGAGAATGAATGGAGCTGTGTGTGTGTGTGTGTGTGTGTGTGTGTGTGTGTGTGTGTGTGTGTGTGTGTGTAAAACGCAGCTGCTCGGGTCATTCTCCAGTAAGTTTCTTGTGTATATGTGTGTAAGTAATGGGGCTGTAATGCGTCTCGGATGCGGCGTCACGTCTGTAATTGAGGGTTTGATCAGATTCACATTCAGCAGTGTGTGATTACAGCTCTGCAGATTCATCACAGCTCAATGGAGGACGCTTGAAGATGACTGCTGGCCTGTCCTATGTACTGTATAGGAGAAAGTGTGTGTGTGTGTGTGACCAGTCTGAACACACATCCTCTACGGCTGATTATGCAGGAAGCTCCATGCATCTGTCTGACTGTCTTTAGTCTATTTCTGCTTCTCTCTCTCTCTCTCTCTGTCTCTCTCTCTGTGTGTGTGTGTGTGTGTAATGGAGATCTGCTCTCAGTGGACCGGGCTCAATAAGTCCCTGTGGTCTGCTGTTTGAAGTGTGTGAGGGTCTTTCAGCTCTTTCTCTGCGTCTGACTCATTGAGCTGTCCTCTGAGCAGCGGCTCTTCCTCTCCATCCTCTATAGTGCGCTTCCTCCAGTCACTCATTCACTCAGGTATTGATTGCTGGCGTTCTGCTCCAGCAGTTTGAGCTTCAGAACACTGGTTCAGTGATGAAGAGTGCAGTAAAGTGCTGCTGGTCTGCTTTAGATGGACAAACTGCAGTCGGAGTCTGTAGGGTTTAAGGCCAAAGTTGAATGCTGACCTGATTTATTGAAAACCGTGACAAACACATGAGCTCAGAGACTCTCTGCATGAGGGACATCAGATCAGAGGACAGATGGAAACACAACAGCGATACTCTCACACCTTTTTTTCTTTTTTTTTTTGCAAAATTAGGCATATGTGTACGTATATTGCATTATACTGGAGTCTTAACAAATGTACATAATAATAATAATAATAACAATAGTAGAAATAAATATACTCTTTATTATTAGTAGATGAGGAGCCGGATGACTTATATCTGTATTTATTCGGGTTTATGACGAGTATTCATATTCCTCAGCGCTCCGGCGGCCGAAGTCCATCCAGCCCACATAATCCCGATCTTTTATCCGGTGGTTGACGCTGTTCGCTCGGCTGTTCATCGAGGAGTTCCGGCGAACGGAGCCTATGAGACGGAGAAACAGGTGATCGATTAACATTCAATCCAGAATATGATCATTTATAATATAGATGCTGCTTTATCACATCTGATTAGTGGATTCTACACTGCACAGTGGGCGACACGGTGACGCAGTGGGTAGCGCTCTCGCCTCACAGCAAGAAGGTCTCTGGTTTGAGTCTCAGCTGGGTCGGTTGGTGTTTCTGTGTGGAGTTTGCATGTTCTCCCCGTGTTGGCGTGGGTTTCCTCCGGGTGCTCCGGTTTCCCCAACACATGCGCTGTAGGGGAATTGGGTAGGCTAAATTGCCCGTAGTGTATGAGTGTGAATGAGTGTGTGTGGGTGTTTCCAAATGATGGGTTGCAGCTGGAAGGGCATCCACTGCATAAAACATATGCTGGATAAGTTGGCGGTTCATTCCACTGTGGCGACCCCAGATTAATAAAGGGACTAAGCTGAAGAAAATGAATGAATGAATGACAATGCACAGTTACAGTTGACACAGTTTCTGTGCTGTTTCTAGTCTAAATATCTTCAAGTTGTTAAATCAAGAAGCATTTTCAGGACACGTGCAAAATATAGTGTTGTTTTTAGGAATAATGAGTCAAAATGAAGAGTTTTTCATTTAATCAAGTCAATTAATCTGCCTATGGAGGGAAGCATAAAATAAAGATTATTCCACTACCCCATTGGCGGATTATTTAGCCTGTTTTAATTAAAAACTCACTTCATTTTGACTCATTATTTCTGAAAATAAAACATTATTTTGAGTTGTGCAGAAAAATGCACAAGATTTCAGAATTTTCAGACATTAGAAGTAGAAATGAGACAAAACTCTTAACAAAATCACTCTTTGCAGTGTAGTTCTTACACATTTAAGTGGATTATAGATAAAACAGTTAAGTTATCCCCCTAAAACAGCTGGTTTTAAATATAAGTAGTCTGAACACACAGCAGACGTCACTATCTGAGTGCAGAATGACTGAAACTCTCATCTGAAGCTCGTGTTGGTGTGTTAAAGACTTGGGATCCTCTTGACCTGTGCTGGACTGAAGTGCTGCTTAATGATGATTGCAGAAGTGTGTGTGTGTGTGTGTGTGTGTGTGTGTGTGTGTGTGTCAGCTCCATACAGCATGTTCAGTGTCACTCAATCTGTTGTGAAGGGTGTGATTCTGTGTGCAGCAGATGGGAGACGTTTAACACACACTACATACATACTATGGTTTCTTTGAAGGCTCTAGACCTGCTGTGACATGCTTACGTGTGAAACACACACACACACACACACACACACACACACACACACACACACACACACACACTCCCACTCAGCAGATTAAAATCTCACTGAGAAAATAGGACTCTGGTTAATGGCATCAATTACGTCTCAAAACACATTAATGCTATTGTTTTCATCTCTGAGAGAGACACACACACTCTCACACTCTCTTTTTCTCTCACATACACACAAACTAAAACACACATACACAAGTTAAAACACACATACAAGCTAACACACACACACACACACACACAAGGTAAAATGCATGCACACATATGTTTGGTCCCACAATGTAAGGAATACAGAGTCCACACACACACACACACACACACACACACACACACACACACACACACACCTTATTTACTGTCTTCACTTGCTTTTATTCTTCTGTTGAACACAAGAGAAGGTATTTTGAAGAATGTTCGAAACTGGTAACCATTGATTCCCATATGTTGTCTCCTGTTTAAGTCATTTCATCTAATATTCTTCAATATATCTTCATTAGTGGTCAACAGAAAACTCTCTCTCTCTCTCACACGCACACACGTACACACACACACACATTCCTCTGCTCGTCCCTGTTCCTGTGATTAGCCCATAATGGTTAAGCAGGCTTTGAAGACGCCCTAATGAGTGCTTATGCAATGTAATGGAGCACACCTGACTCCAGATATCCGCCCGATGTTCACCTGCGGCGTAAACACACACCGGCTGAAGTGTGTGTTTGTGTTGGTAACGCTCACCTGGAGCTACTGTACTGTGCGTGACTGAGCACACACACTCATTACACACTAACCTGCCATTTCATGTAATGATTTTCGCTGTGTTTTCTGCCTTCCTGTTGTTGTTCTGCCCTAAATCTGCATTTGTGTGTGGAACACGAAGAAGCACTGCAAATAATGCTGCTCTTACTCAGAGTTTTGGCCTCGTTTGTGGTCTAAATATCAAAAAATTCTTAAATCAGGAAGCATTTTCTGGACTGTAAAACATATAGTGTTGTTTTCAGAAATAATGAGTCAAATGAAGAGAGTTTTTCATTAAAACAAGCTAAATAATCTGATAATGGGGGAAGAGAAATAATGTTTTCTTAAAGCAAAAACTGGATTATTTGAACCCCATTGGCAGATTATTTCGTTTGTTTTTAACAAGACAAACTCTGAATAAGAAAAGCATATTTTGTGCAGTGGAGATTGTTCATCAAACTATATGGTGCAATAAATAAAATGATGTATATTAATTATTATGGGCAGCACGGTGGCTCAGTGGTTAGCACTGTGGCCTCACAGCAAGAAGGTCGCTGGTTTGAGTCCCGGCTGGGTCAGTTGGTGTTCCAGTGTGGAGTTTGCATGTTCTCCCCGTGTTGGTGTGGGTTTCCTCCAGGTGCTCCGGTTTCCCCCACAGTCCAAACACATGAGCTATAGGGGAACTGATCAACTAAATTGGCCGTAGTGTATGAGTGTGTATGGGTGTTTCCCAGTGCTGGGTTGCAGCTGGAAGGGCATCCGCTGTGTAAAACATATGCTGGAATAGTTGGTGGTTCATTCCACTGTGGTGGCCCTCATAAAATTAATATATATACAGCTGAAGTCAGAATTATTCACCTCTTTGAATTTAATTTTTTTTTTTTTATATTTCTCAAATGATGTTGAACAGATTCAGGAAATGTTCACAGTATGTCTGATAATATTTTTTCTTCTGGAGAAAGTCTTATTTGTTTTATTTCGGCTAGAATAAAAGCAGTTTTTAATTTTTTAAACACCATTTTAAGGTCAATATTTTTAAAGCTATATATTTTCTCGATAGTCTACAGAACAAACCATCATTATACAATACCTTGCCTAATTCCCCTAACCTGCCTAGTTACCCTAATTAACCTAGTTAAGCCTTTAAATGTCACTTTAAGCTGTATTCACCTTATTCTCCGCGTACGAGTGGGCGCAGCCATTTGAATCTTTTTGGCTCGGGATTTCCGCTCTCATTCACTTTCATTCATTTTTAGAGCTTAAAACAGCTCGTTATGCTGCTTGATATTGCAAACTGAGGTTTTCTTATTATATTATTCTACTTTGTCTGTATAGTCATGCAAACACTTGTTTGTAGAGCGAGTAGTTTTCTGCGGTTTATTATTCCTAGTCATTTCTCCCATAGGCGACTGAATCAGAAGTTCTAAAACAATCGCAAAAATGAGAGCACTTCCACACTGAAGAATAAGGTCAATAGAAGTGTCTTGAAGAATATCTAGTCTAATATTATTTACTGTCATCATGACAAAGAGAAAATAAATCAGTTATTAGAGATGAGTTATTAAAACTATTATGATTAGAAATGAGTTGAAGAAATCTGCTCTCTGTTAAACAGAAATTGGAGAAAAAAATAAACAGAGGAGCTAATAACTCTGACTGTAACTGTATGTGTGTGTGTGTGTATATATATATATATATATATATGTATATATAGGTCAAATAAGTGTAAAGAAAAAAGAAAATATATCAATATTTGTTTATCTATATAATAAACATACTTGTTCTGAGCTGTGGTTATTAAAATATATGAAAGATTACGTGATCAAACAAAATGTGTTTCTGTTTGAATTGATGAACTTCTTGTGGACAAATAATAAATCTGGAGTGTAAAAGTATAAAGAAGATAGAAAAGTATAATATATATATATATAATAATAATAATAATTATTATTATTATTATTTTTATTATTTAAAGTATAATGTATATTTCAGACATAAAACTATTTTTTATGATTAATCATCAACAGTGTCTGTCTTCTGGAATCCATGAGAGGAAAATAAATGATAGAAATGATTAAAAATTTTATTTTTTTGCTCATTAATAATAACATTAAAAAGGATGATTGCTAAAGATTTTAAAATCAGCATTTCTCTGTTATTATTTTGACTCTGTTAACATTTGTTCATCATCTTTGACCCATAATGTCCACCGAGTTAAAGAAGGAAAAGAGAAATATAAAGAGAAAGAGTAGAACAAAATGAATCTCTATGTCTCATCTCAGGATGAGTTTGTTTCACACTGTGGCGTCTGTGCGTGTGTGTGTGCGTGCGTGTGTGCGTGCGTGCGTGCATGCGTGCGTGCGTGCGTGTGTGTGTATAGTGTTGATCATAAATGAGCTGACCCCTCACAGATCTCTTGTTTACAGTAATATGTTCTCCAGGATGCTTTACAGTAATATATTTGTGCTGATACATTAGATTAGTCAGACAAAGACAAAACTGATCAACTAATCTAACTGAAACACTGAAGATCACCATCTTTTTACTATACGCAGCACATATATTAATATATGTTTTGGAAATATTAAATATAATTTTAATAAACAGGAAAAATCAAGATAAGCATAAAATAGAACATTTGAAATTCTGTAGTTTGTAAATGTTTTAGCAGTAACTGGTTTGAAGTTCATTATCATTCTATTCCTAAAGATGTTCGGTGACCAAACGCTTATTTTAATGAATATAAAGTTTTAATAAAACTTCTGTGTAAATGGACCAAATTATATTATCAATATTCAATGAGAAATGGATAAAAATATTCATTTTCAAAAGGAGGTGTACTCATTTATGCTGAGCACTGAGTGAGTGAGTGAGTGTGTGCATGTGTGGATGCATATACAGCTGAAGTCAGAATTATTAGCCCCCCTGAATTATTAGCCCATCTGTTTATTTTTTTCCCCAATTTCTGTTTAACAGAGAGCAGATTTCTTCAACACATTTCTAATCATAATAGTGTTAATAACTCATCTCTAATAACTGATTTATTTTCTCTTTGTCATGATGACAGTAAATAATATTAGACTAGATATTCTTCAAGACACTTCTATACAGCTTAAAGTGACATTTAAAGGCTTCACTAGGGTAATTAGGGTAACTAGGCAGGTTAGGGTAATTAGGCAAGTTATTGTATAATGATGGTTTGTTCTGTAGACTATCGAGAAAATATATAGCTTAAAGAGGCTAATAATATTGACCTTAAAATGGTGTTATAAAATTAAAAACTGCTTTAATTCTAGCCGAAATAAAACAAATAAGACTTTCTGCAGAAGAAAAAATATTATCAGACATACTGTGAACATTTCCTGAATCTGTTCAACATCATTTAGGAAATATTTAAAAAAAGAATAAAAAATTCAAAGGGGGCGAATAATTCTGACTTCAACTGTATGTGTGTGAGTATACGTGTGTGTATGCATGTAAATGTGTGTCCGCGTATATGTGTGCGTGTGCATATGTGTGTGCGTATACCTGTGTGTGTGTGTATGGATATCCCTTTAATTGCCCCACGAAGAAAAAAAATGTCTTGGATTGCATTTCTTAACTCCTAATGTCGTTAGTTAACACACCCAATGCATTTTTTCCATCATTTCTAAAATATCAGCCTCTACTGGAGGGTAGATATATCGGTTTATTGTAAAAGTACCGGAATATACTATGAAAATATGAAAATATGAAGTGTGAGACCTGTTTATTTAAAAAGTATTTAAAATAAAACATTTTTGAACACTAAATCACCTTTATTTTATGCCATAAAATATTTCAGATTCTCATTAACATGTGTTCTTGTTTTTTTTTTTTACAATAAAACCACAATCAAGTGTAGTAGTGCAACAGGATTATGCTTGTTGGATTTTTTTTGTATACCAAAGTATGGTCAACCATTTGGTAGAGCAGGCAGTTAAAGGATATACGCGTGTGTGTGTGTGTGTGTGTGTGTGTGTGTGTGTGTGTGTGTGTGTGTGTGTGTGTGTGTGTGTGTGTGTGTGTGTGTGTGTGTGTGTGTGTGTGTGTGTGTGTGTGTGTGTGTGTGTGTGTGTGTGTGTGTGTGTGTGTACGTATGCGTGTATGCGTATAGGTGTGTACGTACATGTGTATATACATGTATATATGTGTATGTGCATTTGTCTTTGTGTGTGTGTTCTAAAGCCTCTCTCTGCTCTCCTCCTCAGGTCTCCGCAGACTCTCACCTTTTTTAGTGGAAATGAGTTTGGCGATCAGCTGGCTGAGGTTGGCGCGGGTGTCGGGCTGGGTGTCGCCCGCGGGTGGCAGCGGCTGCTGGAGGGTGAGACTAGTGGAGCGGGCGAGCCGGCGCGCGGAGAGAGAGCGCTCATCTGACACCGGCCGAGATGCACACGACACTGAGACTGAGAGCGCAGCCAGGATCACACACACACACACCCCGCTGTTCATCCTGCGCAGAAGCAACACACGGCAGTAAGACCTCAGCGCTTTTAATTACACTTCATTATTAGATGTTTTATTAATATTGATATTAAATGTGTTCGGTTTGCTGCAATAAAAGGCTTTCTTTTACTTGTTTTTGTCTTGTTTCTAGTTCAAATATCAAAAGATTCTTAAATCAGGAATCATTTCTAGACAAGCAAAAAATAATGTCATGTTTTCACAAACACTTGCCAATGGAGTAAGGGAAGTTATATTGTTTTCACTTTAAAATAACATTATTTTGCTCACCCAATGGCAGATTATTTTGCTTGTTTTAAGGAAAAAACTCACTTAATTTTGACTCTTTATTTCTGAAAACAAGACTATATGTTTTGCCTGTCTAGAAAATGCTTCTTGATTTAAGAAGTTTTAGATATTTGGACTAGAAACAAGACAAAAACTCTATGAAAGGCATTTTTTGTACAAAATGCAATTTACTGTTGTTGTTTTATGATGATTAGTTTAATTTTTAATATATGCATATTTACTTTACTTTGTGTTGTAAACACCTCTTTACCCTTTCTGTCAATGTGTTTTCTTTAAAACTAAAAAAATCTAAATTTGCTTAATGGTGTGAATCAAATAAATGATTAGAGCAGAAGTTAAAGGGCTAAATTAGTTTTTTTAACTAATTCATCACCTGTTGTATTATTGGTACTGCATTTATGTTCTTATTTTACATTTCTGATTTTAATTTCTTAAACACAAACTACTTTTCCTGTACAATTGATTCAGTAATAATGAAATAATAAAATAAAGTTGCATGTAAAAAAACACATTGCAGTAGCTGTTATTGTTATACTTTTGCAAACCCTCAGTAAGAATACAGCATAACTGGGTGTTAAACTAATGCAAAGGAAAACAATTAATGCTAAGTAAATATATAATTTGTATAGCTAAAATGTGTGTGAAATAAAAAAACTCTAAAGTTATACTGTAATACACTTTAATATTAATTTGTAAACCTAATGGAGAAACTTAATCAAAAAGATAGATAGATAGATAGATAGATAGATAGATAGATAGATAGATAGATAGATAGATAGATAGATAGATAGATAGATAGATAGATAGATAGATAGATAGATAGATAGATAGATCTCTTACCTTATTCAGTTTGTGAGCTTGGAGGAGAATGAAAGTCAGTTTCTGAGGAAGGAGGGAGAGAAGCACTTATATACCCTGCTGTGACGCACACACACACACGCACACACATGCATTCACTCGCTCAGACACACACACACACACATGGAATGTGATTGAGCATATATATGTGTGCATTCCATGCTATTTTTGCTCCTGCTTTTTTTGTTGAAGTAAAATTAATCTGCAGGAAATATTGTGTATGTGTGCTGTTTATTTTCTTTATAGATATTAGATTATACTATTTAAAATATTACAGTTTACATTCATTCTGAACTTGAGAGTACTTTGACCCATAGTCATTTCCAGAAAGTCTGTGAAATTAGGCAGGGCATTGCAGATTTAGGATGTGTGTTCACAAAACACATTTTCAGCTATAAACACACACTTTTTAATGCGTTTGGCTGCTTACGCTGCAAAACATGCTTTACTTACTTAGAGTTTGTCTTATTTCTAGTCCAAATATATAAAAAAAAATCTTAAATCAAGAAGCAAGTGGAAATACTGTCTTGTTTTCAGAAATAATCAGTCAAAATTAATGATTTTTAAAATTAAAACAAACTAAATAATCTGACAATGAGGTAAAAAAAAGATTAATTTACAAAAAGAAAATCATCTTTTGCAGTGTGTTTACATTAACAGTGTTTTGAGAACTGAAAATGCAATCTTCTGAAAGTAAATGTGTGGAGTAGTGTTTATCTATTGTTACATGTATAGTTATAGTGTGATGTGTAGTTAATGTAGTGTTTCTGCGTCACACAGCGCCAACTACTGGCTGACATGAGCAGTGCAGCACTTATTATATTAAAGGAGACCTATTCTGCTCCTTTTGATGAGCTGTAAATGCGTCTCTGCTGTCTCTCTCGTGTGTGTGTGTTTGAGCTGAGAATAACACACAGATGATGTCCTCCAGCTCTCTGAAACTGACCCTTTCAGGCTTTGATCCTAATTGTGGTGTTTTGGTGACTGTCGCTTTAAATGCAAATGAGATGGTGCTCTTTTCAGAAGAGAGCGGAGCTACAGACGGCTGTGCATCAGCATAGCGACAGATGTAAAACAGCAGTGTGTGTGTTGTCAGTGTTGTGTGCGTGTGCGCTTCAGTGTGAGTGTGTGCTTCATGCTTCTGTCAGTCTATGTCGCTCCTGTCTCTGTTCATCTAAAACTCCACATCTATAATCCTCTTAGTCTATGCTGACGTTATCTTCAGCAGCTCAAACACTCTAATGGCTAATGGACAGACGGCTGCTTCTCACTCAGGGCTGCTGTTTGTGCTAATGAGATGGAGAGATGATGGGCACTAGTGGGCGGGGCTTTCCCCCTCTGATGACACGTACAAAAGAAGAATGTCAATCAAAGAGTTTCATTCATTAAGTGTGATTAGAACAAACACAATTAACTCATGTTGAGCATCAGAGGCTGCTGGAGATACACACACACACACACACACACACACACACACACACACACACACACACACACACACACACACACACACACACACACACACACACACACACACACACACACACACACTACTGGGGTTAAACCCTGCATAAAAGTAAGTTTTGCATAATAAAATCTACAATTAAACTTTATGCAAGTGAATGTTGCTTTATTGGCTTCATATGATCATTTAATAATAATTTTATCATTAATAATATTAAATATATGAGCCTTTAATATTTATACCTTGCATACTATTTGATATTGATTTTTAATAATAATATTTATTTTTTGCATTTGTATGTCATTCCATTGACTTCCACTATGAAGTTGTTTTGCGTTTTGCTGTGTTTTGAAACCTCGTGACTTCTGCATTGCAAATTCACATTGTGTGATGGCGATTGACCCATTCATCACAGAATGACCCATACAGACTTTACATCTGGAGAATTTCAGCATTGCAATAGAGTTACATAAACATATATGACCATTGTGAATGGATGGTTTGTTTCTGGATGTCCAGCTTTGGGTCAGATCAACACAAGTGTGAGTCTGAAGGTAATGGTCATTGATAAAACTGCTCCTCCGTCTTTCACAGACTTTATGTAACTTTATGAATTGCATAACCTTCTGGAATTGTACTTTCACAGTGAGTTTGGTGTAAACACGATGTACCAATACCTGTCTCAAGGCCATTTTCTTTGTAGTCGTGCTGCATCTGTTTATCAGAGTCTTCATCTGCCGTCACACTGCCGTTTATAAACACTAGTGCACAGAACAGAGCCTGTGGTGTTGGGTAAGAAGAACTATAACCTGACTTCACTTCAGATAACCTGGTCTGTCAGATAACAGCTGATCTCCTGATTTGCACAGTAATGTTAGAGGTTTGATGGAGACGTCACTCAGAAATCAACAGCGCTCAGTCATTATTTACTCCGCTTCACTGGAGAATCTGCTGACTTCAGTTTATGAGTCAAGATTCACAGAAAGAGCTGTGAGTAAATCCAGATGTCAGTTTGTTCTCTGTCTGTCGCTCCGTCTCTCTCCTCCTCCTCTTGTTTCTCCTCCTCTACGCTGGTCTCATCTCTGTCCTCATTTATCTTCTGGTCTCTGCTGTTGTTTCTTCCATTTCTCCCCAGTTCTTCTCCTATTTGTTCTCCTCATATTGTTTCTCCTCTTGTCTCCTCAGTTCTCATCTTTTCTCTTCATTTCTTTTTTTCCCCTCTTGTTTCTCCTCATTTCTCCTCTCGTCTCATTTTCCCCTCTTGTCTCCTCTTTTCTTCTCATCTTGTTTCTCCACTTGTTTCCTCATTTCTCCTCATGTTTTTCCTGTTGTTTCTCCTCATGTTCTTATTTCTCCTCCATTTTTCTTTTTGTTTCTTCTTTTGTCTCCTCTTTGTCTTGTCTTGTTTTTCCTTATCTCATTGTTTCTCATTTTGTCTCCTCTTTTCTCCTAGTCTTTTCTCCTCCTCTTGTTTATCCTCATTTGTCCTGTGGTCTCCTCGTTTTTTTATTTTTCCTCCTCATTTCTCCTTGTTTCTTCTTATGTCTCTTCATTTCTCCTCGTCTTGTTTCTCCTCATTTCTCCTTGTTTCTTCTTATGTCTCCTCATTTCTCCTCGTCTTGTTTCTCCTCATTTCTCCTTGTTTCTCCTGTGGTCTCCTCGTCTTGTTTCTCCTCGTTTCTCCTTGTTTCTCCTGTGGTCTCCTCGTCTTGTTTCTCCTCATTTCTCCTTGTTTCTCCTGTGGTCTCCTCGTCTTTTTTCTCCTCGTTTCTCCTTGTTTCTCCTGTGGTCTCCTCGTCTTGTTTCTCCTCATTTCTCCTTGTTTCTCCTGTGGTCTCCTCGTCTTGTTTCTCCTCGTTTCTCCTTGTTTCTCCTGTGGTCTCCTCGTCTTGTTTCTCCTCGTTTCTCCTTGTTTCTCCTGTGGTCTCCTCGTCTTGTTTTCTCTCATTTCTCCTTGTTTCTCTCCTGTGGTCTCCTCGTCTTGTTTCTCCTGTGGTCTCCTCATTTCTCCTGTGGTCTCCTCATCTTGTTTCTCCTGTGGTCTCCTCATTTCTCCTGTGGTCTCCTCGTCTTGTTTCTCCTCGTTTCTCCTTGTTTCTCCTGTGGTCTCCTCGTCTTGTTTCTCCTCATTTCTCCTTGTTTCTCCTGTGGTTATCATCTCCTGTGGTCTCCTCGTCTTGTTTCTCCTCATTTCTCCTGGTTTCTTCTTATGTCTCCTCATTTCTCCTCGTCTTGTTTCTCCTCGTTTCTCCTTGTTTCTCCTGTGGTCTCCTCGTCTTGTTTCTCCTCATTTCTCCTTGTTTCTCCTGTGGTCTCCTCGTCTTGTTTCTCCTCATTTCTCCTTGTTTCTCCTGTGGTCTCCTCGTCTTTTTTCTCCTCGTTTCTCCTTGTTTCTCCTGTGGTCTCCTCGTCTTGTTTCTCCTCGTTTCTCCTTGTTTCTCCTGTGGTCTCCTCGTCTTGTTTCTCCTCATTTCTCCTTGTTTCTCCTGTGGTCTCCTCGTCTTGTTTCTCCTGTGGTCTCCTCATTTCTCCTGTGGTCTCCTCATCTTGTTTCTCCTGTGGTCTCCTCATTTCTCCTGTGGTCTCCTCGTCTTGTTTCTCCTCGTTTCTCCTTGTTTCTCCTGTGGTCTCCTCGTCTTGTTTCTCCTCGTTTCTCCTTGTTTCTCCTGTGGTCTCCTCGTCTTGTTTCTCCTCGTTTCTCCTTGTTTCTCCTGTGGTCTCCTCATCTTGTTTCTCCTCATTTCTCCTTGTTTCTCCTGTGGTCTCCTCGTCTTGTTTCTCCTGTGGTCTCCTCATTTCTCCTGTGGTCTCCTCGTCTTGTTTCTCCTGTGGTCTCCTCATTTCTCCTGTGCTCTCCTCGTCTTGTTTCTCCTGTGGTCTCCTCATTTCTCCTGTGGTCTCCTCGTCTTGTTTCTCCTCATTTCTCCTTGTTTCTTCTTATGTCTCTTCATTTCTCCTCGTCTTGTTTCTCCTCATTTCTCCTTGTTTCTTCTTATGTCTCTTCATTTCTCCTAGTCTTGTTTCTCCTCATTTCTCCTTGTTTCTCTCTTGGTCTCCTCGTCTTGTTTCTCCTCATTTCTCCTTGTTTCTCCTGTGGTCTCCTTGTCTTGTTTCTCCTCGTTTCTCCTTGTTTCTCCTGTGGTCTCCTCGTCTTGTTTCTCCTCGTTTCTCCTTGTTTCTCCTGTGGTCTCCTCGTCTTGTTTCTCCTCGTTTCTCCTGTGGTCTCCTCGTCTTGTTTCTCCTCATTTCTCCTTGTTTCTCCTGTGGTCTCCTCGTCTTGTTTCTCCTTGTTTCTCCTGTGGTCTCCTCGTCTTGTTTCTCCTCGTTTCTCCTTGTTTCTCCTGTGGTCTCCTCGTCTTGTTTCTCCCGTTTCTCCTTTTTTCTCCTGTGGTCTCCTCGTCTTGTTTCTCCTCGTTTCTCCTTGTTTCTCCTGTGGTCTCCTCGTCTTGTTTCTCCTCGTTTCTCCTTGTTTCTCCTGTGGTCTCCTCGTCTTGTTTCTCCTCGTTTCTCCTTGTTTCTCCTGTGGTCTCCTCGTCTTGTTTCTCCTCGTTTCTCCTTGTTTCTCCTGTGGTCTCCTCGTCTTGTTTCTCCTCATTTCTCCTTGTTTCTCCTGTGGTCTCCTTATTTCTCCTCGTTTTTCTTTGTTTCTCCACTTGTCTCCTTATTTCTCCTCCTCATTTCTCCCCCTCCAGTTTTTCCTCTGCAGGAACTGTGTGTGTGTGTGTGTGTGTGTGTGTGTGTGTGTGTGTGTGTGTGTGTGTGTGTGTGTGTAGGAGGTGCTGTGAAGCGTGAGGATTGATTGGCTGGCGTGTGGGAGGTGTTTGTGGGATTGGAGCCGCCGTCCTCCTGTGTAGGAAACCTGCACTTTAATTTATTTACTGCAGTCTTTTCCTTCAGGTGTGAAGATGAGCTGATAATCACAGCCGTCTGAGTTCATCAACACCACTGACCCAGGGTTTATCACTGCTCTCAGATCCACTCAGGGTTCCAGTCTGACCTGCAGCATTTCACATTAGACCTGGCCTATTTTTATTCCTCTAACAGTGATCATGCTGTTAAAAGAGGATTATGTGATACAATAATATAATAAATAAGTAGAGAAATAAGTCTGTAAAATAACAGAAAATGTGCTGCAGTTTATTACAAGGTTTCTGTAGTGTAATATACAACACCAACACAGACTAATGACTATTTTTTAAACAACTTTTTATTGTTAAAAGTTGTTGGAAGAAGGATCAAGATCCCCTAATGCAATTCAAAACCAGAAATAAACAGGAAAAAATAAAAACATAAATAAAATACATAAACCTGCCAACTTACAGATATTTTTAGAGCGAGGCATCAGTCATCATGTCAAACCAAGTGTGGTTAAAATACCTTCAAGCGGGATTATTTGAGACAATTACCTTGAGTGAATGCAGAAGCTGCATTATGAGCTGATTTCTGTGACGGGTGTCTGTCATCTCAGGCTCGACTCTAAACGCAGGGCTGGAGGTTAAACTGCAGATAAAATTCTCATCATTACCAAAGATCATTCCAGAGTAATTGAGGATGACCCGCTGTATGTAAATCTGTGCTGCTTAAACTTTCCTCCGCACACATGAATGAGTCATTTAAAGCTGATTCTGTCCCTCGCGCCGTCTGTAATTACGTACCGGGGGGCTTGTCAATTAATGACACTTAATTACCACATTTCAGACCAGAAAAGGCCAAGTGAGATGTCCACGTTACTTCCAGATGTTAACTGGAGAGAAGACCGAGCAGAACTGACAGACGTGTGACTTATGCAAGAGTTTATGAAGTTTGTAAATCATGCCTTTCAGCTCTGAGAACATACATACATACATATATATATAAATATATATACATACACACACAATCAAGCCTGAAATTATTCACACCGGCAACAAACTCTGAATTAAAGTAACTTTTATTCAACAAGTAAGTTTGTTTTTAACTTTAGTGACACAGGCTTCTCCAAAAAAAGATAATAAACCATGTACAAGAGGCATCATTGCAGAAAAAATAATTCTCAGCTTTTATTTACATTTGAACAAAAACTTTAGGTATATATGAGTATTTGTGTATATACACTACCTGAAAAAGTCTTGTCTATCCCAACAATTAATAACTAAACTTCTAGTTGATGATGTGTGAAAGAGTCAGAAGGTGGATTTCTCCATCAATCATCTGTTGATCTGCATCAATCATCACCAATACTGCAGAAGACCTACTGGAACCAGCATGGAGCCGAGATTCTCAGAGAAATCAGTCAAGTTTGGTGAAGGAGAAATCATGGTTTGGGGTCATTCAGTATGGGGGCGTGCGAGGGATCTGCAGAGTGGATGATCAACATCAACAGCCTGAGGCATCAAGACATTTGTGCTGCCCATTACATTACAAACCACAGGAGAGGGACAATTCTCCAGCAGGATAGCGCTCCTTCTCATACTTCAGCCTCCACATCAAAGCTCCTGAAGGTCAAGGTGCTCTAGGATTGGCCAGCCCAGTCACCAGACATGAACATTATTAAGCTAATGAAGGAGGAGGCGCTGAAGATGAACACAAAGACTCTTGATGAACTCTGGGAGTCCTGCAGGAACGCTTTCTTTGCCATTCCAGATGACTTTATTAATGCGTGATTTGAGTCATTCAGAGATGTATGATGCAGTCCTCCAAGCTCATGATGGAGTCAGACACAATATTCATTCTGTTTCCACTGCAGCATGACTTTATATTCTATACTGGACATTATTGAAGGTTCAGTGATGAGACTTTAGTCTAAGCAGAGTCAGACCTTACTGTCCTAATGAAATCATTCAACATCAAGACATGATCAGATTTTATTGTGCTCAAATAAGCTAAATCTAGAGGCCTTTGCCTTTCATAGAGACACTTCTGACACCAAATCCTCAACTAGAAGTCAAGATATTATTTGCTGTTCCTAAAACTTGAATAGACAACAAGACTTTTGTCAGGTAGTGTATTATATATATAATTGTGGTTGTTTTAAGGAGAAACACTTAATTTTTACTTTGAAAACAAGACGATATGTTTCACTTGTCTTAAAAATGCTTCTTGGTTTAAGAATCTTTAGATATCTGGACTAGAAACAAGACAAAAACTCGTAAGTAAGAAAGCAGTGTATGAGCTGGTATTGCATTAAACACAAACAAACAAACTGAAACAGCATGCTTGTTATATTGTATTACAGCTTTGCTTTCATCGTTCACCTTAATAAAAGTTAAACCGTAGATCAGTGTGTCGTCTTCCTTTAAGCCAACATGATGATAACTCACACTCAATGGCAGATGTCATGATGATGAACCGTACACAACGTCTTTAGTAAACACTAAATAATTCACAACCAAATGAATGTGTGTGTTTTTATGAGCGTCTTTGTCACCTTTACGGCACCACTGAGGTTTGAGCTAGAAAAAACACTTCACTTTTCTGTCGTCAAACGCTGCTTTATTAATCTTTTACACGTTTATGATGACCAGATCTGCAAACTCATTAAGCTGTTTTTACTCTACACACTGCAAAAAATACTGTTCTTACTTAGAGTTTTTGTCTAAACAAATTCTTAAATCAAGAAGCATTTTCTGGAAGTAAAAATATTGTCTTATTTTCTGAAATAATGAGTCAAAATTAGGTCAGTTTTACCTTAAAACAAGCAAAATAATCTGACAATGAGGAAAGCTAAATAATGTTGTTTTTATATTGATATAAGGTTATATTTCTAACCCCATTGTCGCATTATTTTGCTTGTTTTAATGAAAAACTCACTTAATTTTGACTTATGATTTCTAAAAATAACACAATAGTTTTTACTTGTCTAATAAAATGCTTCTTAATGTAATAATCTTTAGATATTTGGACTAGAAACGGCAGCATGGTCTCGGTGGTGTCGTACTGTGGCCTCACAGCAAGAAGGTCGCTGGTTCGTGTCCCGGCTGGGTCAGTTGGTGTTTCTGTGTGGAGTTTGCATGTTCTCCCCGTGTTGGTGTGGGTTTCCTCCGGGTGCTCCGGTTTCCCCAACAGTCCAAACACATGCGCTATAGGGGAACTGATCAACTAAACTGGCCGTAGTGCATGAGAGTGTGTGTGATGAGTGTGTATGGGTGTTTCCCAGTACTGGGTTGTGGCTGGAAGTGCATTTGCTGTGTAAAACAAATGCTGGAATAGTTGGCAGTTTATTCTGCTGTGGTGACCAAAAGAGACTAAGCCAATGGAAAATGAATGAATGAATGAATGAATGAATGAATGAATGAATGAATGAATGAATGAATGAATGGACTAGAAACAAGTCAAAAACTCAAAGTAATACGGGTGTTTTTGCAGTGCAGTCTTCATGGCCTGATGGGAGCGTCTGCAGTTTTATCAGCGTATATGAAACGTGTCCCATTTCCCAGTGTTTATTGTGTGATTTACCTGTAGCTCAGCCAATAACACCTGAAGAGTCCTGAAGAGGCAGCTGTGCGGAGCTGAAACACCAGCACTTCTGCTCTCATCAGCATTCAGATTATAATTACACACTATTTTCAGATCAACTCTCTCTATATATATATATATAATCTCTACCAGTCAAAGTTAATGCTAATAGGCAAACTTCAGCAGTCCTTGTGGACCACACTGCAGTAAATGCTTTTATTGCTTAGAGATTGTGTCCCGTTTCTAGTCCAAATATGTAAAAACTCTGAAATCAAGAAGCATTTTATAGATGAGCCAAAATATAGTGTTGTTTTCAGAAATAATGAGTCAAATGAAGTGAGTTTTTCCTTAAAACAAGCTAAATAATCTGTGAATGTGGTAAGCAAATTAATTTTGCTTTCACTTTGATATGAGATTATTCTGCTTTTCCCATTGTCAGATTATTTTGCTTGTTTTACTAAAAACTCACTTCATTTTGACTGGTTATTTCTGAAAATAAGACTATAATTTTTATTAATCATTTTTGTAGTGTAGTGCTGGGTGATATGACAACCCATATCAAAATATCTAAAATAATTAAATAATTGATTAATTGTTAATATATATATATAAATAAAATAATAAATATATTTAATGGTAATGATATATATAACAATATAATACTATTTCTGTAAATTCAATCAATTAATAGTATATATAATTGGAATCAAAATTATTTACCAAGTGTTAAATGGAGAGAAGAACCGCCACATTATTAAACATAATATTTGTAATAACTAATTTGTAATCTTATTACTTTTGTCTTTGCCTTGATGACAGTACATGATATTTTACTAGATATTTAGCAAGATACCCCAAAATGTTAAGGTAACTCAAACTATTTGAGGAAACTAATTGCAACAAACCATTTGTGTAAAACCCAGAAAGTTAAGGCAACTCAAACCGTTTGAGGAAACCGATTGCTACTAACCATTTGAGTTTAAAAAACTAATCTATATGAGTACTGTGAACTTACTCCATTTAAGTTGAAGTAATAAGGTATTTAATTAACTCATTACCATCAACACTGAGTTCAAAACTCTTTTCAAATGAGTAGAATTAACTTTCAGTCAATTTTGAGTTACCTACACTCATTTCATTTGATAAAGTTGACTGTTGGGTTTTACAGCACTCCGTATTCAGCTTGAAGTGATTTAAAGACATAACTAGAATAATTAGGCAAATCATTGCACAACAGTGGTTTTATATTTAATATAAAATTAAATAATAATAATAATAATTAAATAATAAATTAAATAATTAAAATAAAGAAATCTCTTAAATGGATAATAATATTGACCTTAAAATTGATTTAAAAACCTTAACTTCTTTTATTCCAGCCAAGCTAAATACAAATAAATGAGAAGAAATAAGAAAATAATGTTTAAAGAAATTATTTAAATGTTACAGGAGGAATACTTTTGTCTTCAACTGCATGTGAAATATGTATAAACATAAAACTTTTTAGTTTCATATACAAGCGGAAAAACTTCAGCAACTATTAGAAGCTCCGAAACGGCCTTTAATTCTCAAAGCTCATAAACACAATATAAATTCATCTTTTTGGCTTTGGTATGGACTCCCGATAGTGATGTGGGTAATTTGTGTGTGGAGAACTCTGACAGAGAAAACAGCTCTTTGTTTTCTGAGAGGTTTTCTGAGTTTGCTCAGGGGGATTCAGAAAGTACCTCCATTTATCAGTCTATGAATATTTAATATCTCAGAGCTCCAACAGCCAAACCAAACGCTGCACAGGTTCTCCCTTTCCAGCAATGTCTGGATATTTATGTACAGATTTGTGTCTTTATCCTCTGGCTTGCATATTTTAGATATTGTTATGTTGTTGTCTGAATTTATAGCTAATTAAAATATGATTCTAGTATGTGTTCAGAGAGTTGGATCATCTTTAACGAAGCTGGAAATCCATGATATTGATCGAAGCCTCGGTTTAATGAAGGAGATTGTGTGCAACTGTAGTGACCTGCTGTGAGCTTGGCATCCATTTCGGAAGCAAGATTATTATAATATTTTTTAACATAAGTAATGTTACTGCACTGCAAAAACTGCTTTTCTTACTTAGAGTTTTTGTCTTGTTTCTAGTCCAAAGATCTAAAAATTCTTAAATCAAGAAGCATTTTCTAGACAAGCAAAACATATTGTCTTGTTTTTCAGAAATAATGAGTCAAAATTAAGAGGTTTTTTTCCTTAAATCAAGCTAAATAATCTGTCAATGTGGTAAACAAAAACTTTATTATTTTTATTTTTGATTTGTGCTTTATGCAACAAAATGCTTTACGATTTAAGAATTTTTGGATGTTTGTACTAGAAACAAGACAAAAACGTAAAATAACGTAATTGACGGACACGATACTGTCGTGTCGGTACACAATAACAAACAATTACCGATATTTTGTTGTTGTTGAAACTTTTGTAACAATAACATGGGATGCAATACCAATTTCAACAACAGAAAAATTACTGATACGATACTGATAACATGGAATGCGATACTAATTTAATAAAAAAAAAAATTCATTACTGATATAATACCAATATAATATGCTGCTGATACGCTGGGATGTGATGCCTTTTGCAACCAAAAAATTACTGATGCAGTATCGATAACATGGGATGCCATACCAATTTTAATTTTTACTTTACCGATACAATACCAATACAATATGATTCTGATAACTTGGAATGCGATACCAATTTCAACAAAATAATAATTACAGATAAGAAACCGATAATATGGGATGCAATACAAGTTTCAACAAAAAATTACCAATGCTATACCGATAACATAGCATGCAATAGCAATTTCAATAAACAAAATAACTGATACTATACCGTTTTTTTACATTACCAATACAATATAATACTGATACTAAGGGATGCGATACAGATTTTAACCAAAGAAATTACAGATACAATACCGATAACATGGTGCGACACCAATTTTTAACACATTTTGTTTTACATTACTGATATAATTCCAATACAATATAGTTCTGATACAATGGGATGTGATGCCTATTTTAACCAAAAAAATTAACGATACAATATAGATAACATGGGATGCGATACCAATTTCAAGTAATTTTTTTTACTTTTCTGATGCAATACCAATATAATATGATACCGATAACATGGGATGCTATACCAATTTTAACAAAACCTAATTACCGATATAAAACCAATAATATGGGATGCAGTACCAATTTAAAAAAAAGAAACGATGCGATATCGATAACATGGGATGCGATACCAGATTTAACAAAAAAGGTTTTAAAAATACAGATACGATACCGATAACATGAGATGCGATACCAATTTCAACCACATTTTTTTTACTTTAGCAATACTATACCAATACAATATGATTCAGATAGCATGGGATGCGATACCAATATTTTTTTACATTATCGTTAAAATATGATACTTATACTAAGAGATGCGATATTGGAGTTTTCAACCAAAAGAATTACCAATACTATACTGATAACATAGGATGCAACACCAGTTTTTAACAATTGTTTTTAACGTTACTAATATAATACTAATACAATATGATACAGATATGATGGGATGTGATGCCTATTTTAACCAAAGAATTATTAATATCATATCGATAACATGGGATGCGATACTAATTTCAACAAAAACAAATGTCTTTACCGATACAATATGATATTTATATTAAGGGATGCGATACCAATTTCAACCAAAATATTACATGCAATATCAATAACATGGGATGCGATACCAATTTCAACTACATTTTTAAACTTTACCAATACTATACCAATATAATACGATACAGATAACAAGGAATGCGATACCAATTACAACTTAAAAAATCACCGATACGATATTGATAACATGGAGTGCAATACCCATTTCAACAAAAAGGTTTTAAAAATACAGATACGATACCGATAACATGGGATGCGATACCAATATCAACTAAAATTTTTTACTTTACCAATACTATACCAATATAATATGATTTAGATAGCATGGGATGCGATACCAATAACCACAAAAAATTACCAATACAATACTGATAACATGGTATGCGATACCGATTTCAACCAGAAAATTACAGACACGATACTGATAACATGGAATGAGATGCTAATTTCAACAAAAAAGTTTTTAAAAATACAGATACAATACCAATAGCATGGGATGCAATAGCCATTACAACAAAAGTATTATCAATACGATACTATCTGTGTATTGTATTAGATGTGAGACTAATTTCAACTAAATTTTTTACTTTACCAATACAAAACGATTCTGATAACATGGGATGCAATACCAATTACAATAAAAAAATTTCCATATTCTATTCTGATAACATGAGATGTGATACCAATTTCAACAAAATTTTTTTACTTCACCGATACAATACAATTCTGATAACATGGGATGCAATACAATTTACTATAATCTTCTATGTGAAGCTGCTTTGACACATCTACATTGTAGACGCGCTATAGAAATAAAAGTGAATTGAATTGAAATTACAATAAAAAAAATTACAGATAGGATAACGATAACATGAGATGCGGTACCAATTTCAACTAAATATTTTTACATTACAGATACAGTGTTTCCTCTAGGATTTTTTCCAGCTGTGGCGGCAGGCCTTTTGATCCAGGCCTTTTTGCTTGCGTGAGGATTTCTTCTGTTCGTGCACAAAACTTCTTGCACGCCCTCAAATATACGCTGCTCAAGTGCAATTTAGCGCGTTTACGTAGTGAATTTGTCTCCAACCTTTATTAGATTTGCTAGGAATATTTATGAACGTCTCCAATAGACCTACAGAGCGGCATTAATGCGTCCTGAGGGAAAGTGAAACGGCTATAAACTCCAGCAAGATAAAGTCTTTGTTTGTTGCAGAGCCATAGACCTTTATCTATAAATAAAGTATACTTATGGAAACTGTTCATCCTAATTGAAAGCTATACGTCGTGTTTGCTGACCTCACGCATCACGCACCTGTCAGTCAGTCAGCATGTCACCTTAAAGGGTTAAACAAATAGCGCACAGCACTACTACGGTTACAGAAAAGTCTGCGCTGTTATAATTCACTTACCTTTTAATAGGTTTTGGTGCGATTATAACCCGCTATAAAATAAACAACAATGTTTTGAATAAGAAGCTGTAATGTAGCCGTGGCGGGATGAATTTGGTGTGGCGCCCCGCCATGGAAGAAGGGAATGTAGCGGAAACCTTGAGATACAATATGATTCTAAGAGATGCGACACCAATTTCAATAAATCTCACTTAGTTTTGACTTTTGTATCTGAAAAGAATTCTTTGATATTTTCACTATAAAGCAAGACAAAATCCTTAAATAAGATAAGCACACTGTAAAAAAAAAATCGTAAAAAAAAGGTAAATGACTGGCAGCTACGGCTGCCAAACAAAAACCATAAAATTACGGTAAAATTTCTTTTGTTGAAATAAAGTGCAAAAATAATAAATCTACAGATATTTTCATTAAAATGTTTACAGAGAAACACTGTTATTTTACAGACTTCTCCTAGATTATTATGATCAAATCCATTTAACAAAGTTACACAATAAGAGTTTTACAGAGAAACACTGTTATTTTATATACTTTTCCTAGATTATTATGATCAAATCCATTTAATAAAGTTACAAAATAAGAGTTTTACAGAGAAACACTGTTATTTTACAGACTTCTCCTAGATTATTATGATCAAATCCGTTTAACAAAGTTACACAATAAGAGTTTTACAGAAAAACACTGTTATTTTACAGACTTCTCCTAGATTATTATGATCAAATCCGTTTAACAAAGTTACACAATAGGAGTTTTACAGAGAAACGCTGTTATTTTACAAACTTTTCCCAGATTATTATGATCGAACACCATCAATAAAGTGACAGCACTAAAAGTTTAAGAGAAAACAATGTTATTTAAAAGAATTTTCCCTAAATCATTATGATTAAACAACTTTAATAAAACGCCAAGACATGCTCAAGGTCGTAATTTAACAGTTTTATTTTGGATCAAAAAAGTCTGGAAAAAACAAGATACAAGATACAACTGATTAAAATTCTCACAACTTTAAAATTACAGTTGTTACATTTTATTGAATAGTATTTATGTAAAACATGTAGAGGTTTAAGTTATATGGAATGACTCAGTTCCAAATCTTAAATGAAACTGTAATGTGAAGGGGACACTGACAAAGGAGTGCGGATCCAAATGCAAGTTTATTACACAGAGATGGTCAGGCAAGCAACAGTCAACAGAGGAGCAAACAGATGCATGCAGGGAATCCAGAGTCATGGTCAAATAACAGGCAAATGGTCAGTCCCAGCAGCAACAACAACATAAACAATTAACAAGCAAAGCAAGAGAAACGCGTCATAATGTTCACAGTAACAGTATAACAAGCCTTAGCAATTGGTGCGTGCATCTGTGCTGCTTTTAAAGTCCATGTAATCAGTTCATAACGATCCTATTGTGTAACTTTATTAAACAGATTTGATCGTAATAATCTAAAAGTCTGTAAAATAACAGTGTTTCTTTGTAAAACTCTTATTGTGTAACTTTATTAAACAGATTTGATCGTAATAATCTAAAAGTCTGTAAAATAACAGTGTTTCTTTGTAAAACTCTTATTGTGTAACTTTATTAAACGGATTTGATCATAATAATCTAGGAGAAGTCTGTAAAATAACAGTGTTTTTCTGTAAACATTTTAATGAAAATATCTGTAGATTTATTATTTTTGCACTTTATTTCAACAAAAGAAATTTTACCGTAATTTTATGGTTTTTGTTTGGCTGCCAGTCATTTACCTTTTTTTTACGATTTTTTTTTTTTTGCAATTACAATTTATTACTTTAATTTTACGTGATTTTAAATGTACTTAAAAAAAAACAGGAAAAAACTGTGTGTAAATAATACGGCAATTTTATTGTATAAAACAGACAAATTGCTGTAAATTGTCATTAATTGTATAGTACATAAAATAACAGTCAAGCTGTTAATTTACAGATATTGTTTGTGATTTTTAAAATACTGTATAAATAATATTGTAATTTCCCTGTATAAAAAACAAAAATGTCAGTAATTTGTCTTTAATGATAAAGTACCTAAAATGAAAGTCAAACTGTTAATTTAGAGAAATTGTTTGTCATTTTACTAAGTTTTGAATATAATTTGAAATGACAAAAAATTACTGTAAAAAATTTAAAGATATTTTCTGTAAAATTAGGTTTTTTTTTACAGTGCAGTTTATGCAGTGTGGATTTTGAAGTGAATCAATCTCTTCTCGTTCTGTCAACTAACATGCATCATCACTGAATGAGACGTTCTTGTCGAGCCATCCATGTAAGAGTATGCATAATTTCAGGATACTACATCCTCTTTAATGATGCCTCCGCTGTACTTTTTCCATTACCATCACTGAATAGGTTGAATCCTAAATCACAATCGCGGTGTCATTATGATGAATTACTCCCCAGCATCAATGTGTTTGACCTGACAGGCAGCTAAAGGGCTTGCGTAGGATTTTGGGCAACAATCGGAGGCTGATGCTTGTATTTAATAAAATAGATGACAGTCGATTGTGTGGAGTTTCCAAAGGGCCTTCAATTAATCAGGCTTTTGATTTAATAATGAAGGGATGCGCTGCCACACAAAGGGAACGCTGCACAGGAGGATGTGAAGAGGCTCATTGTGAAGCCAGAATCTGTCCAATAGTGAACAGATTCAGAGCCCAACATCTCATTTAGCTTCAGACACGAGTGCAGGATAAAGGGTTTGAACATTGATTTTAACAACCCTTCACACACTCCAATGAAAGCCCACTGTGGGACAAGACAAAGTCAGAGTTTATATCTCACAACTTCTGATTTATTTCTCACATTCAAAGTATGTAGCGTCGATTGAAGAAGAAAATTGAGATTTTGCAGAAATGCATGATACAAATATATTTTACACAGTTCTGAGTATATACAGTATAATTTGCAATTCAGATTTTTTTTTCTCAGAGTTGCAAAATGCTAATAAAGATAGTTTAGATTTTATTTTAAGTAATATTTATTATATTTTATATTTATGTAAGGATTTATATTTAATTATTATTATTTATATAACAATTAATCATAATAATAGGTAGGTAATTATCGCAGTTACCTATTTATTAGTTAATTATTTAATCCCATCCCTGATTTTCTTGCTTCGTCACTTTTGTATGCGCGGAACAGCTTTAGCAGAGTCGATCATCCAGCTACTGTAAGCAGACTGATCCAGTCTCAGTGAAGAAGTTCATTAATAAAATATAAATGAGTGATCCTCTTAACTGAAGTACAGGTCTCGCTGAGTCTAAGTGTTTCGACCGTCACATAAATCATTCAGAAAATACTGAGATGACAGAGCAAACCCAGTTTTCACAGTTTAACTGATTTCTTTTGTTTCTGTAGTGATTTATTGACCAGTGTTTCCATCTTCGTTATTTTTTTTATTTGGCTTTAAAAACACTGATCGTGTGTGTGTGTGTGTGTGTGTGTGTGTGTGTGTGTGTGTGTGTGTGTGTGTGTGTGTGTGTGTGTGTGTGTGTGTGTGTGTGTGTGTGTGTGTGTGTGTGTGTGTGTGTGTGTGTGTGTGTGTGTGTGTGTGTGTGTGTATTGATCAGCCTGCAGGGAATGGAGTGAATGAGCACATCATACCTTCAGTCAGAGTCTCCGAGGGGGAGCACGTCACATAACAGCTCAATTATGAATTAATCAGAGCTCTGATGTTGCTGTACTTGCACATAATGCTCAGCTGAAGACAGATGGACTTTAAATTCAATGCCCAAAACTAGTATGCTATATATGTAACTAGTATACCCAATATGATATCGATATGATACCAATAATGATGCAATGCCAATTTCAACCAAAAAATGACCAATACCATAATGATACAGATACAATACCGATAACATGGGATGTGATACCAATTTCCACAAAGATTTTTGGCGATACCAATTTAAAAAAAAAATTGACTGATATCATTGCGATACCACTACAATACCGAAAACATGAAATATGATAGAAAATGGACAGATGCGATACCAGTAACGGGATGTGATACCTTTTTTGATACGGTTCCGATACCGATTCGATACTGATAACATAGTATGCGATACCAATTTCTACAAATTTTGACGATACAGATTACAAAAATAAAACTGACTGATACATTGCAATACCAATACGATACCGTTAACCAGATGTGACACCAATTTCAACAAAGAATTCACTGATACTGTTGTTATACCGGTTTGATATCGATAACATATGCGATACAAATTTCAATAAAAATGTATGATACCAATAACATGAGATGCAATACCAAATTTAAAAAAAAATTGACCATTGCGATATCAATACGATATTGATAACATGAGATGTGATACCAATGTCAGCAAAGAAAATTGGCCAATATGATACCGTTAACATGGAATGCGATACAAAAAAAAAAAAAAGAAAAAGATGATTCCGATAACATGGCACACGATGCCAATTTCAGCAAAAGATTTTACTGTACCAATACCAATACCAATACCAATATAATACTGATAACATGGAATGCTATACCAGTTTCAACCAAAAAATGACCAATACCATTGTGATACAGATACAGTAGCGATAACATGGATTGCAATACCAATTTCAATGATATTTTTTCATGATACCGATTAAATAAAAAAGATTGTTACCATTGCAATACCAATACTATACCAATAACTTGAGATGTGATACCAATATCAACAAAGAAAACTGACTGATACGATAGCAGTAACATGGGATGCGATACCAATCAACAAAAGAATTGACTGATACTGTTGCATACGGATTTGATATCAATAACATGGTATGTGATACCAATTTCAATAAAAAATTTACGATACCAATTACATTGGATGCAATACCAAAAAAAAAAATTTGACTGATACTATTGCGATACCAATACGATACCGATAACAGGAGATGTGATACCAATATCAGCAAAGAAAATTGGCAGATACAATACTGTTAACCAGATGTGACACAAATTTCAACAAAATAATTGACTGATGCAGTTGTGATACCGATTTGATATCGATAACATGGTATACGATACCAATTTCAATAAAAAAATTGACTGATACCATTGCGATACCAATACCATAGCGATAACATGAGATGTGATGCCAATATCAGCATAGAAAATTGACCGATATGCTACTGTTTATATGGAATGTGATGCCCATTTCAACAAAACAATGTATGATACCGATAACATGGCATACGATGTCGATTTCAACAAAAGATTTGACTGATACATTGCGATACCGATATGATACTGATAACATGAGATGTGATACCAATTTCAACAAAAGAATTGACTGATACAATAGCGTCAACCAGATGTGACACCAATTTCAACGAAAAAATTGACTGATACTGTTGCGATACCGATTTGATATGGATAACATGGTATGCGATAACAATTTCAATAAAAAAATACGATACTAATAACATGGGATGCAATACCAATAAAAAAATTGACTGATACCTTTGTGATACCAATACGATACCGATAACATGAGATGTGATACCAATGTCAGCAAAGAAAATTGACCGATTTGATACCATTAACATGGATTACGACGCCAATTTCAACAAAAAAATTGATGATGCAATATCATGGGATACGATACCAATTTCAGCAAAAGATTTGACTGATACGGTTGCGATATATCGATTTGATACCGATAACATGGAATGCGGTACCAATTTCAACTAAAACAACTGACTGATACCTTTGCAATACCGATATGACAACAATAACATGGGACGTGATGCCAATTTCAACAACAAAAAAGTACAGATACGTTGTGATGATGATACAATGCAGATAACATGGGATGCAATACCAATGTCAAAATTTTTTGTACAATACATATACTGTGCAACGCAATAAATTTTTCAATGTTTCTGTGTGGAGTTTGCATGTTCTCCCCGTGTTGGCGTCGGTTTCCTCCGGGTGCTCCGGTTTCCCCCACAGTCCAAACCAACGCTATCTCACGGCCAATTCGTAACTTTTTGATTAGTGGCTAATTCGTATGAATTCGTACGATCTAATTCGTACAAATTAGTACGATTTGCCCATCACCCAATGACGGTTGGGGTTAGGGGTGGGGTTAGGTGCCACGCCTCCTTTTTAAAATCGTACATTTTTGTACGACTGAACTCGTACGAATTCGTACGAATTAGCCACTAAACTGACAAAACGTAAAATACTTACGTTTCCTCGTGAGATCAGGCTCGTCCAAACACATGCGCTATAGGGGAATTGATCAACTAAACTGGCCGTATATGTGTGTGTGTGATATAATTAGTGTGTATGGGTGTTTCCCAGTACTGGGTTGCAGCTGGAAGGGCATCTGCTGTGTGAAACATATTCTGGAATAGTTGGTGGTTCATTCTGACCTCTGAAATAGAGACTAAGCCAAAGGAGAATGAATAAATGAATAAATGAATGAATGAAAATACAATCTGCATGCATTTAATGATTTTGCCCTGAGAAAACATTGGATTATTCTAAGATGTGCAACCCATTGACTACATGTAACCATCTGCTTTTTCATGTTATTGCCAATATGCAGATATATCTGCCGATATATCGATGCATTCCTACCCAAAATTACTGTAGAAATGCACATAAAAGGATGTTTTCTGAAGGAATGGATGGAGAGTTCAGGGAATTTGAGTGTACTTCAGACTTAACTAGTGAAGAACAGCAGTCGACGTCAGAATATATTCTCAAAATATTTCAAGAGTTCCAGCTTCTTCTATGCCAACCTGAAGATGAAGTAAATAATAATAATAATGAGTGTTTGGCTGCAGTTTAATGTAAGTTATGAATGAATGTTCCCTCATATCTACCAGGAGTGTTTTGCACTTCACTGCTCCTAAATCATCCTCTAAAAATATGACGTTTCTGATTTTCCAGCTTATTTATCAGACTCCAGGGATCTGCTGCTGTACTCGTATATTTCTCTTCATGCGTACACTAGATCTCATAAAGTAAAGCTGTCTGCTTTTTCACCTCTGATCTCTCTTATTAATAAAAGGCTTCAATTATTAATGGCAACCTAGCAAAACAAATGTCAGTGTTCAAGCCGACTGTACATTGTTGACAGAAGCGATTGGCTGTTAATCAGGGTAATTGGCCCCTTGGTGTTTGAATAGTGTGCTTTATCAAGGGCACTGCTTAGTGGATGATGAAGAGCTTCCATTATCACACACACACACACACCTGTCCTGTGTGTTAGGAGGTGTATTAAAGGGACAGTTCACCTATAAATAAAATTTACTCATTTACTTCTCCCTCAAGTGGTTCTAAACCTTTGAGTTTACTTCTTTTGTTAAACACCAGTGTAGATATTTTGATAAATGTTGGAAACTGGTAACCTTTGACTGGAAACTATGGCAAATCATTTCCAACATTCCTTAAAATATCTTAATTTGTGTTCAGCTGAAGATGCAAGCAAAAACAGGTTTGGAATGTGTGTAATTCATGAATTATTCCTGTTTGAGATGACTGAAAACATTGCACATATTTATTAATATCCCACTTGGCATTATCTTTCAGAGTTTCATGTGTCCGTCTGTGAAACTGATTTATACACTAGTAATACATCTCAAAGCAGGTTTTAGCCTCTGATGTTCGATGTCGATCCAGCAAGCACAGCAGGCCAGGATAGTTTAATGCATTTTCTGACTTCATATGAGCCTACAGTGGAAAACAAGCGATTGTGGTGTGGCTCCAGTATTCCCAGCATGCGCTGGAGGATGAATAATTCATACGGGTTTGTTCTCGGACTGTTTGCCAGTTTCATTTATGCTGCAGTTTGTTGATTCTGTGGTGTTTAGTAACGTGACACTTGTTGAGTCGTGACGAGAGGGTGGAGGCCTGCTTGTTTCTGTTTAACAGGATCATCCTATTGTCATGCATGCTGCATACTGTACTTTGCAGTATATAAATATAAAACATGCATATATTGAGTTAGAGAACGGACCCTTGGAAATGCTTAAAGATTGTGAAAATACATTTATTTTGAATTTACTGTCAGATTTCCACAATTATTTGTTAATGCCAGTGAATATATTTGTGCCCAGGCACATCTGAACTGAATTAGATTTTCATACCTATCAGAAAATCAGTAAATGAAGGCGTCATATTGACCTAAAGTACACTGTGTGGTTCAACAAGGTTCGCTTAGTCCCCATGCTTTTTGCATTATAAATATATTATATATGATTAATAACATCAATATGCATCAATAAACGAAGAGCTATCATAATAGTCATGAGTACACTGTGGGGTACCACAAGGCTCAGTTCTTGGTCCCTGTTATATATGCCTATGCTTACTAAAACTATCAGTATGTATCAGAAGATATGGAGCCACCATTCATTCATTTATTTTCTCTCGGCTTAGGCCCCTATTTATCAGGGGTTGCCACAGCGGAATGAACCGACAACTATTCTGGCATATTTATGTTTTATGCAGCGTATGCCCTTCCAGTCGCAACCCAGTACTGGGAAACACCCATACACACTCATTCACACACACACACACACACACACACACACACACACACACACACACACACTTCTACGCTACGGCCAATTTAGTTGATCAATTCCCCTATAGCGCATGTGTTTGGACTGTGGGGGAAACCGGAGCACCCGGAGGAAACCCACACCAACACGGGGAGAACATGCAAACTCCACTCAGAAACACCAACTGACCCAGTCGAGGCACTGAGAGCCACTGAGCCACCGTGCTTCCCAGAGCCACCATATCAATGAAAAGTACACCGTGGGGTACCTCAAGGCTCAGTTCTCGGTCTCTTGCTTTTTACAATTTGGATTATGTGGAAAAGCTTATCCATGCTTTTATGACCTCTCGGTTAGATGGGTACTTTGAATATTGCTGTATTTGTACTTATATGAACTTGTATGACATATGATAGATTGAATATTTGTCATATTTTGGCAATATTTTACTTCATGAGATTTAGCGAATCTACCATGTTTTTATTTTCACTTGACTACAGTACATTTCATGTCTGTTTATAATTCAGGTTTAATGAAAACATTTATACTCCGACACGTCACTCGCCTCACGTGCTGTTTCTCATCCACTATATGCAGTAGTACAGGAGGAGGCCGTCTTCATGTACAGGGTGTGTTTGTAATTCTGCACTATAGTAAGAGTCATTCATCTATACCCGACACTCCTCATGTTTACTCATAAATCAGCGTGTGACAGTATGTGATTGTTTGTTGTGTGAACTTATAGACGGTGTGCTGTTATAAACATCTCACATAGTTGAAAGAGACGGTTTGTAAGTTTTATTAGCCAGACTGTGAGAATCAGCCAGCGGCCATAAATCTCTTATAACTTATAATTATACAGCGAGCGCAGGAGGCCTACACCCGTACTGAACAGCAGACTCAACACAGCATATTCTTAATTCTGCTGGCAACAAGTAAATAAAAGCACAGTCTCTCCTGTTGTTTAATTGAGTCCTTTTCTAATCCCTCCAGACACCAGTCTCTTCATCAGCACTTCCTGTGAGATTTCCCTGCAATAGTGGTGTTGTGCTGTTTTTAGATCAGAGACGTCGAGGAAACTTTTGTGGATTATTGTTGAAAACAGCACCACATAAAGTGGATCAGAAGTAGGCTTCTGCTAGTAGAAGACTTCATCTGTCACGAAGCTTTTGTCATGTATATGATATTATCATAACATTGAACTAAGTTGCAAAAAAATAAGACTTTTAATAGGTATAATAACCAAAAATACCTAGTTCAGAATAAATCACAGTAAAACAAATAAGTTAAAGGAGGATAAAGTACAATAGGTACACTGCAAAAACATGCTTTTGTACTTGTTTCTGTATTTTTGTCTTGTTTCTAGTCCAAATATCTAAAACTTCTTAAATGAAGAAGCATTTTCTAGACCAGCAGAAAATATTGTCTTGTTTTCAGAAATAATGAGTCACAATTAAATGAGTTTTTTATTAAACAAGCAAAATAGTATTATTCTAAACCAAAAACAACAGCAATGGCTGATTATTTTGCTTGTTTTAAGGAAAAACTCACTTAATTTTGTTGTCTTACAACAGGACAATAATTTTACTTGTCTAGAAAATGCTTCTTAATTTAATATTTTATTTTTAGATATTTAGAAAAACTCTTAGGAAAAACAAAACTTTAACAGTTTACAATGAAGTCTCATTAGTAAACATTAGTTAATGCATTAAAATCAACAATCAGAAATAGCCGTGTTATAGATATACACTCATGGCCACTTTATTAGGTACACCTCACTAGTACCGGGTTGGACCCCTTTTGCCTTTAGAGCTGTCTTAATCCTTCATGGCAGAGATTCAACAAGCTACTGGAAATACTCCTGAGATTTTGCTCCATATTGTCATGATAGCATCACACAGTTGCTGCAGATTTGTCGGCTGCACATCCATGATGCCAATCTCCCGTTCCACCACATCCCAAAGCTGCTCTATTGGATTGAGCTCTGGGGACTGTGGAGGCCATTTGAGTACAGTGAACTCATTGTGATACATTCGGGCCTGAGCACGCTTGCATCATCGATGATGCGCTGTTCAGTAAGCGCTCTCACTCAGCACAGTGGAGATTTCTTTAGTTATATCGCTTAAGTCGTTTGACACACAGTCTAATATTTCGCCGAACAGATCAGCCACTTTTGACGCTCATAAACCATCATAAAGTCCTCGTGCTGCAGGAATGAGGAGGTTTGCTGTATTGCAGTGAGGGGTTTACGTCTTTAATAAACTACCACAGTTTGCGTTCATTGAACAGTACGAATGATTAATTAATCCATATTAAACAGTCCCTTTAAAGTCACGTCTCGCTTTCAGTTTCGGGCTCAGGTGCGTTTTGCACTCACACAGCCCAAGTGAACCGCGCTCTGGCACACCTCTTCCAACCGGGCCAGGGCCGGTCAAGGGAACCACTCCTGAGCCCGATTCAGAACACTCACACTTCTCAAACGATCGGGGAAACGGACCTGGGCACGGTTCGGATAGCATAGTGTGAGTACGCCCTAACAGAGCTGTGTGTGTGTGTTCTCTGTACAGCAGGTTTCAGCTCTTCATGTCTGTAATGGCTCTAAATGTGGACGGATCTGCTGTAGATCCTCTAATGGGCTTCTGGAGCTCTGTGGTCAGGACTGTGGGAAGTGTGTTCGTCCATAGGGAATCAGACTTACTGTATGATTATGTAAGCAGCACATTATAGGCCCGGTCATACACCCGGCACAAAGCAAGTGTTTTTCCTGGTTTCACCCTGCTGCAGGATTCATTTGTACACTGTGCACCGCATGTTTAAACAGCAAATGCATTCGTGCCTCTGTGATGTGTGTTAAGGCACAGGGAGGTGTTGAGGAGGTGTGTTAAGGCACATCATTGGCACGTTGCTATTTTGAGGAACTAGACAGCAGACTATTGGCAGGTTATTTTGCTTGTTTTAAGTGAGGAAAGACTCTTCATTTTGATATTTGACTAAAAACAAAACTCCCAACACAAGTAAGCATTTTGGCAGTGTGTACATGCGTTTTGGACCTGTGTTTGTGCATAACACTGATAAAAACCCAGCGCTATTGACTTTAGAGCAGCTTTTAGTTGGACAATAGTGATAATTTTTAAATAATTATTTGTGTAATGCGCATACATGGGCCTAAAATGCATGTAGAATGTGTGTGTTCCTGTTTGTGTGTGTGTGTGTGTGTGTGTGTGTACCTGTGTTTGTGTGTGCGTGCGTGTGTATGTTTGTGTGTGTTTATCTGGATGTGTGTATCTGTGTAAGTGTGTATCTGTGTGAGCCGGTGGTGGCCCATATTGAAGCGCATGAGTGTGTGTGTGTGCTCATGAATATTTGATGTCTGGCATGTCTCGCAGCAGATGGCGTGTCTCTTGCCTTCTGAATGTGCACCTGTAGCCGAACCACACGTATTTAATTAAAGCAGACTCACATTCCCTTAATCTCTGCGTCTCTTCAACACATCTCCTCTGCTTTATCTTCATCTCTGCTGTCCACTCCGTCTCAACTTCAGACAAACACTGAAGAGAGAGAGAGAGAAAGAAAGAGAAACACTTTCTTACACAGTAAAGATTCCAGTTTCCATTTTTAGTGATTCTCAAGTGATTCTGTTTTGGGTTTATATGCAGTGGTGAACTGCATTATGGGATGTTGATCTCTGCTCTGTCCACTTCTGATGTTGAAAATTCAACTCTACAGTTTAACAAAGTGCCTTTTAGTGACATTTTAGTCATTTGCACACATGAAAAAATGCACAAAAGCTTGCACATCAGTCTAAATGGGCCAAAAAACTAAAAGTGCAAAAGTTTATTCATAAAGACGCAACACCAAAGCTCCAAGAATACACATTTACTAACTTGTAAAATCTGTCATAAAGTGTGTGACGTTTCAAGCACACTGGCTCTTCAACAGACACTCATACAGTACGTGTGTGCTGCCCACACATTCAGAAAGGCCACCTTGTACAATTTTTCAAGGTTAAGAGAAGACAGATTGAGGTCCCTTGATACAAAAGCTTAAATAATCTGAGGAAAATAAAAATGCTAAATAAAAAACCCAAGATTTAAAGGATGGCTAATTATTTTGTCTTCCATTGTACATGTAATTTTTGCAGCCCAGACTCTTTCTGAAAACCTACCCCTGTATACATTTCTGGAGAGCGGCGATTATAGGCATGGGCCGGTATAAGATTCTGACGGTATGATAACCTTGAATAAAAATGTCACGGTTTCACGGTATTGTGATTACTGCTCTAAAATATATTCTTTTTAAATGTCTGGGTAAAAAAACAAACTTTTTTCCCCTTAGAACACTATATAAATATTTTTAAAGATTTATAATACTTTGGAGCAGTAAACATGATGTCAATAATTGCCTTCTGCTGTCTTCATTAGTTTCAAAAACACAGATTTATTTACAATTTAAAACGGCATCTTTGGATATTCTTTCTGTCAACCTCTGGTTGTGTTTAATAGTGCTATATAAGTAAAATTGACATTGACGTACATGGTGAGCTACAGGACAAACTAGTAACAGCGGGAAAGCCATCCACACGGAGGTAAGCGGTCAGCTGGTAAGCGAGTAAAGGAACTGCATCATACACTCAAAAAATATATATTTTTGGTCGTTCAAACTACTTTAAAATGAGCTGAAACAACCCAATTCTTGAGATTTCATTGGGACAACTTAATTTTTTCTGTTCATTCCACATTAATTTGTTAAAAGTGTAAAGTTAACTTAATCGATTTGTGTTGGGTCATTCATTCATTCATTTTCTTGTCGACTTATTCCCTTTATTAATCTGGGGTCGCCACAGCGGAATGAATCGCCAACTTATCCAGCACGATTTTACGCAGCGGATGCCCTTCCAGCCGCAACCCATCTCTGGGAAACATCCACACACTCATGCACACACATACACTATGGACAATTTAGCTTACCCAATTCACCTGTACCGCATGTCTTTGGACTGTAGGGGAAACCGGAGCACCCGGAGGAAACCCACGCGAACGCAGGGAGAACATGCAAACTCCACACAGAAACGCCAACTGACCCTGTGTTGGGTCAACATAAATGAATTGTGTGGAACCCTGCATTTTTTTACAGTGTACTGCCCCATAGCGTTTGTTTTAAAGACTAAGTGCAGCTATACGTACATCTGGCTACAGAATTCACGATCTCCAGAAATGTATATAGGGCTTAAACAAACTTAAATACTGTTTTACTAAGACACAATAGTGTCACCTGTTTAATAGTGTAGAAACATTGAAATGTTTGTAAAGTTTATTTTTAGCCAGATGTTTGAGCGATGAACTCAAATATCTCTCTATTTCTCCACTCTTTCTGTATCCGAGATTACTGATGAGAAGAGCAAACACAGGAGCATTAATCGATGTTAAACCCTGCGTGTGTGTCTTATGGAACTGTATTGATCGTAGGCTGGAGATGATGTCTTTATGCTGATCATCAGGTAAAGTCAACATGTAAATCAGTCATTAATCACCTGAATAATCCTAAAGCACACAGGAAACAGGAAGACAGGAACATGTCACGCATGAACACACGCTGACAGTGTTATTATTACTGCAGACAGATGAAGAACACACGGTTCTGTAGGAGAGAGAGAGAGATGGCATAAACACACTGAGCTCATAATGCTGATATACAGCTGTTCATCATCATATAGATACAGACAGACTGAATCAGTGCCACTAGTCACACTACATACTATCATCTACACTGAAGGAAAGTCAAACGGCTGCGTCTTCACTTAAAGTTTGTTTTTATATTGGGTTAAGTAATAAATGATGTTTCTGATTATAACCTGTTATTCAATTTGCCTCAAAGCAAAAAAACAACCCTCTGTAGGTAAACTTAAAAACATTCGTTTTCTCTAGTGTTTGTACTTTAAACACTGCAATAAATGTTTTCTGACTCGGTTTTTGTCGTGAATCTAGCCGAACTATTTACAAACTCTTAAATCAAGATGCATTTTATAAGCAAAAAATATAGTGTTGTTTTCAGAAATAATGAGCCATAATGAAGAGTTTTTTCCTTAAAACAAGCTAAATAATCTGCTAATGGGGTGAGTGAAGTAAACTTATTTCGATTAGTTGTGAAAACGTACTCCTGTATACATTTCTTGGGATCATGAATTATATATTCAAAAGTACGTATGGCTGCATTTTGTCTTTTAAACAAACACTATGTTGTGACAAGACGCCGCCGACAGCTGTTTTTTTTTCGTGCTACCAGCTAGCCGCTTACCTCTGTGTGGATGGCTTTTCATCAGTTTGTCCAGTGGCTTGCCATGTACGTCGGCAGACTTGAGACACAGAGAGGAGTTGACTGGGACAACGGGGTTCGAGCCTAGCGACGAATGGTTTTAGAAAGGAGTTAAGACAAAAACAAAAGGCAAAAAATTAAACAAACAAGTAAATAACTAGAGCTGTGAACCTACACTGGTCTCACGGTTCAGTTACGATTATCATGCCATCGATTCGGTTCAATTAGGCATCTCGGTGCATTGACGATGCTTTCCATACACAGTGTTTATATTTTCTTCACAGCACAACAATTCTTGTATTAAAATGTATAAATATATTTAGATTTATTTACTATTTGTAATACAATTTTGTCATTTAATACAGTCAGATATATAAACTGTACCTTTAAACAACACAAGCATTTCTATTAAATAAACAAAAATATAATAAATATCCCGCTCGCTTTCTGAGCCTTGTCTACCAAGTTCTCTTACACCCCTTTGATTGGTCACGCGCTCAACAGAAAGGGCTGCGATTGGCTCTTGCGCGCTGCGCTCTCTCTAGAGAGAGAGAGAGAGAGAAATGGAGATTACTTTCATTCTCTTAATCGCAGTGAAATAGGGGCTTCTGCTGTAAGTGTCAGTGAAAGACTGTCCAGCAAACACACACGCAGTGAAATTGAGCACAGTTTCTGAGTTTTTAAGTAGTTAGAGCGTTGTAAATACCCGCGCTCGCCTCCCTCGCCATAGTAAGCTACAGAGACATAGCGCATATGAGATAAATGACGTCAGTACATAATAACCGGTTATGATTATTACTGAACTGATACCGAATTGTCCGTGTCTGCATCGCGGTGCACCGAAGAAACAATTAATTTTGACACCCCTATAAATAACAGTGAGCATGTGGTAAAATCTGAAAACATGATAAAAATCATGCGAGGGCTTTTCTCTTTCTGTATTGCTTTTGAAAACACTATTGGTTGGGTTTAGGGAAGGGGGTATTGGTCAGTCAGTCAGTTGACAGCAGCCTCTGGTGGATTTATGTGAGAACAGCAGGCTTGAATGACACTTCTGAGAGAAATTTGAGATCTGAAAAAGCGTACACAGCGCCCTCTGGTGGATTCATGGAAACAAAAACTGCAACAACAAAAAAAAAAAACTGCAAAAACAAAAAACGTATCTTCTGGGATGTATTTGGCGCTCTCCAGAAATGTATACAGGGGTACGTATCAATAATGAGCCTGCGTTGATTTTTTTGCTTAGACCACATGTGTCAAAGCCAGTTCCTGAAGGGCCGGAGCTCTGCACAGTTTAGTTCCAACCCCAATTAAACACACCTGATCAAACTAATTGAGTGCTTTAGGCTTGTTTGATACCTACAGATAGGTGTGTTGAAGCAGGGCTGGAACTAAACTCTGCAGGGCTCCGGCCCTCCAGGAATTGACTTTGACACCCCTGGCTTAGACTATTGGCAGATTATTTAACTTGTTTTAAGGAAAAACTCACTATTTTGCCTGAAAACAAGACAATTTTTTTTACTTGTCTAGAAGATGCTTCTTGATTGATCATGGTAACATTTAAAAATGATATTTTATTGTTATTGATCAGATACAATATGGATTTAGTTTTAAAATATAATTTAATGATTTTTTTTAAACCAACAATTCATGAACAAACAGACTCAAAACGGTAAAATAGAGATTTTAAAATTATAACGAGAGTGAAATCATGCCGATATGAAGATATATGAATATACATGTCAATATACCGACTGCTCCTCTTAGGCTCTCACTATAGTTTGTTCTTAAGACTAGAGGGTGAGTAAATATTCATTCATTTATTTATTTTCTTTTCGGCTTAGTCCTTTTATTAATCAGGGGTTGCCACAGCAGAATAAACCGCCAACTTATCCAGCACATGTTTTACGCAGCGGATACCCGTCCAGCTCCAACCCATGACTGGGAAACACCCATACACTCTTCCACACACTCACATACACTACAGCCAATTTAGCTGACCCAATTCTCCTATAGCGCATGTGTTTGGACTTGTGAAGAAAACCGGAGCACCCGGAAGAAACCCACACCAACACGGGGAGAACTTGCAAACTCCACACAGAAACACCAACTGACCCAGCCGGGGCTTGAACCAGCGACCTTCTTGCTGTGATGCGATTGTGCTACCCACTGCGCCACCTTGCTTCCGAGTAAATATTCAAGAAATCTAAACTTTTGCAGTGAAATGTAAATACGAATATGAAAATGAGTATCAATACAAGTCTGTAAATGTAGTAATACCATAGTAAAATTCTAATATTCAGTTTTAATATTTTAATACATGGTATTTTTTGTTATTGATCAGATACAATATGGATTTAGTTTTAAAATATTAGTTTAAGCAGTTTTGTAAACAAAAATTCTCATGACCAAACCGACTCAGAACAGTAAAATATAGATTTTAATATCACAAAGTGCAGATATGAAGATATAGGTGAACATATGATATTATATATGTGAATATACCGACTGCTCCTCTCTGGCTCTCATTATAGTTTGTTCTTAAGACTTTCTTAAGTCCGTTTCGCCCACATTCTGTCTTTCATCTTCACTCACAGACGTGACTTTGTACCCAAAAACAAAGAGTTCAGAGCCACCTCTGTGACAAAGCAGACCACTCACACACACACACACACACTCACACACACACACACTCACACACACTTTGCTATTTGCACTTTAACTTGCATCAACTTGACATATTTGGATGGGGAGCTTCATCTCGGGGCAGCTTTAGAAAGAGACTTCACAGAGACACACAGCAGTCCTTCAAGAGCTGAAACATTAATAATGCTGATTTGTGTGGTGAATATTGAATATTAGTGTAGGAGGCAGACTGACAGGCCTCTAATGACTCCGGCTCCGCTTTCAGATGCTGCTTTTCATTTTCTTCACTTAACCAGAGGAAATGGACAGAGTGTGTTTGGTTTGAGGAGTGTGTTTCTCTGCACGCTCCATTATAATGCCTGTTAATGACATTAATATTGTATGCAAGACATGTCATTAGGTCATCGCAAACCGTCCAAAATATGTTTTGCTTGTCTAGAAAATGCTTTTTGATTTGAGTATTTTCAGATATTTGGACTAGAAACAAGACAAAAACTCTCAGAAAAGCATTGTTGCAGTGTAATACGCCAGTGGTTAATATTGAGCACTGCTCTCTATACTGAAGTGTTATCAGAAATGAGAGATGGTGCAGATGAATCAATGACGAGTCCTTCGAGCTTCTGGTTTTGCACATCAGAAGTCTCCGAACAACAAGTGTGTGTTTCTGAACTTCTTCTTCATCTTCTGATGGTAATGTATTCCTCTTTCTGCGTGTCGCATGTGTCCCTCCGGCTTTAATTAGGAGTCTGATTCAGAAACAGTGGAGCCGCAGGGAGGTCTGCATCTGCACCTCAGATCTCACACACACACACACACACACACACACACACACACACACACACACACACACACACACACACACACACACACACACACTCTCTCTCTCTGCTGTGGATGCTGAGGAGTGTGTGTGTGGTTACAGGAGATGTGGACAGCACATCTGTTCTGATTATAAGGCCGTTTACTGTTTGTGTGATTGCTGATATGGTTTCTGAATATTCACACTGCACTGGAGTCTAAAACACTGACGACTGCACTGAAAACTGCAGATCAGGCTGATGAAGGAGAGACGCTTCAGGGGGGCTTTCTGTGATGAATCAGGTGGATTTGTGAAATAAATCAAAGGTGATTTCTGTGATGTATTGGGTGCTTTCTGTAAAAAAACAAGGGTGATTTATGATCAATTAGTGAATTGTGATATATCGGGTGATTTCTGTGATAAATCAGAGGTGATGTTTGTGATAAATCAGAGGTGATATCTGTGATAAATCAGAGGTGATATCTGATAAATCAGGTGGTTTGTGATAAATCGGAGGTGATTTCTGTGATAAATCAGGTGATATTTGTGATAAATCATAGGTGATTTCTGTGATAAATCAATGTTGTTTCTGTGATAAATCAAAGGTGATTTCTGTGATATATCATTGTGATGTTTGTGATAAATCAAAGGTGGTATCTGTAATCAGAGGTGATATCTTTGATGAATCAAAGGTGATTTCTGTGATAAATCAGGTGGTTTGTGATAAATTCGAGGGGATTTTTTTGTGATAAATCATTGTGATTTCTGTGATAAATCAGGTGATTTCTGTGATGAATCAGAGGTGATTTCTGTGATAAATCAGGTGATTTCTGTGATGAATAAGAGGTGATTTCTGTAATAAATCAGAGGTGATTTCTGTGATAAATCAGAGGTGATTTCTGTGATGAATCAGAGGTGATTTCTGTGATAAATCAGAGGTGATTTCTGTGATGAATCAGAGGTGATTTCTGTGATGAATCAGAGGTGATTTCTGTGATGAATCAGAGGTGATTTCTGTGATGAATCAGAGGTGATTTCTGTGATAAATCAGGTGATGTTGTTTGTGATAAATCAGAGGTGATTTCTGTGATAAATCAGGTGATGTTTGTGATAAATCAGAGGTGATTTCTGTGATGAATCAGGTGATTTCTGTGATGAATCAGGTGATTTCTGTGATGAATCAGGTGATGTTTGTGAAAAATCAGAGGTGATTTCTGTGATAAATCAGAGATGATTTCTGTGATAAATCAGGTGATGTTTGTGATAAATCAGAGGTGATTTCTGTGATGAATCAGGTGATTTCTGTGATGAATCAGAGGTGATTTCTGTGATAAATCAGAGGTGATGTTTGTGATAAATCAGAGGTGATATCTGTGATAAATCAGAGGTGATATCTGATAAATCAGGTGGTTTGTGATAAATCGGAGGTGATTTCTGTGATAAATCAGGTGATATTTGTGATAAATCATAGGTGATTTCTGTGATAAATCAATGTTGTTTCTGTGATAAATCAAAGGTGATTTCTGTGATGAATCAATGTTGTTTCTGTGATAAATCAAAGGTGATTTCTGTGATATATCATTGTGATGTTTGTGATAAATCAAAGGTGATATCTGTAATCAGAGGTGATATCTTTGATGAATCAAAGGTGATTTCTGTGATAAATCAGGTGGTTTGTGATAAATTCGAGGGGATTTTTTTGTGATAAATCATTGTGATTTCTGTGATAAATCAGGTGATTTCTGTGATGAATCAGAGGTGATTTCTGTGATAAATCAGGTGATTTCTGTGATGAATAAGAGGTGATTTCTGTGATGAATCAGGTGATTTCTGTGATGAATCAGAGGTGATTTCTGTGATGAATCAGAGGTGATTTCTGTGATAAATCAGAGGTGATTTCTGTGATGAATCAGAGGTGATTTCTGTGATAAATCACAGGTGATTTATGTGATGAATCAGAGGTGATTTCTGTGATGAATCAGAGGTGATTTCTGTGATGAATCAGGTGATTTTTGTGATGAATCAGGTGAATTCTGTGATGAATCAGAGGTGATTTCTGTGATAAATCGGGTGATTTCTGTGATGAATCAGAGGTGATTTCTGTGATAAATCAGAGGTGATTTCTGTGATGAATCAGGTGATTTCTGTGATGAATCAGAGGTAATTTCTGTGATAAATCAGAGGTGATTTCTGTGATAAATCAGAGATTATTTCTGTGATAAATCAGGTGATGTTTGTGATAAATCAGAGGTGATTTCTGTGATAAATCAGAGATGATTTCTGTGATAAATCAGAGGTGATTTCTGTGATAAATCAGGTAATGTTTGTGATAAATCAGAGGTGATTTCTGTGATGAATCAGGTGATGTTTGTGATAAATCAGAGGTGATTTCTGTGATAAATCAGAGGTGATTTCTGTGATGAATCAGAGGTGATTTCTGTGATGAATCAGGTGATGTTTGTGATAAATCAGAGGTGATTTATGTGATGAATCAGGTGATGTTTGTAATAAATCAGAGGTGATTTATGTGATAAATCAGAGATGATTTCTGTGATAAATCAGGTAATGTTTGTGATAAATCAGAGGTGATTTCTGTGATGAATCAGGTGATGTTTGTGATAAATCAGAGGTGATTTCTGTGATGAATCAGGTGATGTTTGTGATAAATCAGATGAGATTTCTGTGATGAATCAGGTGATGTTTGTAATAAATCAGAGGTGATTTCTGTGATGAATCAGGTGATGTTTGTGATAAATCAAAAGTGATATCTGATAAATCAAAGGTGATTTCTGTGATAAATCAGAGGTGATTTCTGTGATAAATCAGAGGTGATTTCTGTGATGAATCAGGTGATTTATGTGATGAATCAGAGGTGATTTCTGTGATGAATCAGGTGATTTCTGTGATGAATCAGGTGAATTCTGTGATGAATCAGAGGTGATTTCTGTGATAAATCAGGTGATTTCTGTGATGAATCAGAGGTGATTTCTGTGATAAATCAGAGGTGATTTCTGTGATGAATTAGGTGATTTCTGTGATGAATCAGAGGTAATTTCTGTGATAAATCAGAGATTATTTCTGTGATAAATCAGGTGATGTTTGTGATAAATCAGAGGTGATTTCTGTGATAAATCAGAGGTGATTTCTGTGATAAATCAGAGGTGATTTCTGTGATAAATCAGGTAATGTTTGTGATAAATCAGAGGTGATTTCTGTGATGAATCAGGTGATGTTTGTGATAAATCAGAGGTGATTTCTGTGATGAATCAGGTGATGTTTGTGATAAATCAGAGGTGATTTCTGTGATAAATCAGGTAATGTTTGTGATAAATCAGAGGTGATTTCTGTGATAAATCAGGTAATGTTTGTGATAAATCAGAGGTGATTTCTGTGATGAATCAGGTGATGTTTGTGATAAATCAGAGGTGATTTCTGTGATAAATCAGAGGTGATTTCTGTGATGAATCAGAGGTGATTTCTGTGATGAATCAGGTGATGTTTGTGATAAATCAGAGGTGATTTCTGTGATGAATCAGGTGATGTTTGTAATAAATCAGAGGTGATTTATGTGATAAATCAGAGATGATTTCTGTGATAAATCAGGTGATGTTTGTGATAAATCAGATGTGATTTCTGTGATGAATCAGGTGATGTTTGTGATAAATCAGAGGTGATTTCTGTGATAAATCAGAGATGATTTCTGTGATAAATCAGGTGATGTTTGTGATAAATCAGAGGTGATTTCTGTGATGAATCAGGTGATGTTTGTGATAAATCAGAGGTGATTTCTGTGATAAATCAGAGATGATTTCTGTGATAAATCAGGTGATGTTTGTGATAAATCAGAGGTGATTTCTGTGATGAATCAGGTGATTTCTGTGATGAATCAGAGGTGATTTCTGTGATAAATCAGGTTATGTTTGTAATAAATCAGAGGTGATATCTGTGATGAATCAGGTGATTTCTGTGATGAATCAGAGGTGATTTCTGTGATAAATCAGGTGATGTTTGTAATAAATCAGAGGTGATTTCTGTGATGAATCAGGTGATTTCTGTGATGAATCAGAGGTTATTTCTGTGATAAATCAGGTGATGTTTGTAATAAATCAGAGGTGATTTCTGTGATGAATCAGGTGATTTCTGTGATGAATCAGAGGTGATTTCTGTGATAAATCAGGTGATTTCTGTGATGAATCAGGTGATTTCTGTGATGAATCAGAGGTGATTTCTGTGATAAATCAGGTGATGTTTGTAATAAATCAGAGGTGATTTCTGTGATGAATCAGGTGATTTCTGTGATGAATCAGGTGATTTCTGTGATGAATCAGGTGATGTTTGTGATAAATCAAAGGTGATATCTGATAAATCAAAGGTGATTTCTGTGATAAATCAGAGGTGATTTCTGTGATGAATCAGGTGATTTCTGTGATAAATCAGAGGTGATTTCTGTGATGAATCAGGTGATTTCTGTGATGAATCAGAGGTGATTTCTGTGATAAATCAGGTGATTTCTGTGATGAATCAGGTGATTTCTGTGATGAATCAGAGGTGATTTCTGTGATGAATCAGGTGATTTCTGTGATGAATCAGGTGATTTCTGTGATGAATCAGAGGTTATTTCTGTGATAAATCAGGTGATGTTTGTGATAAATCAGAGGTAATTTCTGTGATAAATCAGGTGATTTCTGTGATAAATCAGAGGTGATTTCTGTGAATGTGACCGCAGATGTTATGAGCATCAATATGAGCAAACATCCACACTGAGGAACACACACGTGTGTTTAAGCAAATACATTATTAATGAGGCTCTTTTTAAATATTTGATGTCTTTGTTGCTGGATTAAAGTTTTCACACACAGTCAGTGATTGAGAGCCAGAGGTGAGAGAGAGCAAAAACAGAGATAAAGAGAGTGTATTTGTCAGTGTGTGTGTGTGTGTGTGTGTGTGTGTGTGTGTGTGTGTGTGTGTGTGTTTTGTAAGTGCATGAACACTAAACTCATACTCTACTGGGTTGAGTGTATAAGTAGATTGTGCCTTGTCTGTATAAATTCTTATGTCAAAACCTGACAGACAGCACAGAACTCACAGTGACGACCCTACAACATTTCAACAACCACACAAACACATCTGAATCTGCTTGGAGAAGTGTTTAAAGCAGCACACACACACACACACACACACACACACACACACACACACACACACACACACACACACTCTCAGGTGTGTGTGTCTCTGCTTCTCCTCTTCTCTAGGACAGTTGTGTGTGTGTGTGTGTGTGTGTGTGTGTGTGTGTGTGTGTGTGTGTGTGTGTGTGTGTGTGTGTGTGTGTGTGTGTGTGAGCTGAATCTGGCTGATCTCTACAGGTATTATATTCAGCCCGGGGCTGTTTCTGCTGCGGTGTCGCCTCCGAGGGCTTCATGCACAGTAAACACCTGCTGACACACATTTGCAAAGCAGATTCCTCCGTATCGACCCCGTCATGCAGGAGAGAGAGCTGTATTCCCGCGTCTCTGCTTTAACACACTTCCAGACTCGTGTAAACAAAACCTCACAACTTCTTCTACAGGACAACAATAACACATTACACATCACTGTTTTAACACTAAAATAAGAGTTAAAACATGGAGAATGACTTCAAAAAGAGAGCGTATACTGTATATATTTACAGATATAATGCATATATTATTCATGCACGATGATTATGAACTATTGATTTTTCAGCAATAATGCAGTTTCAGCTTCCATCCTCCGTCAGTCTCATTGGCCTGCTTCTTCCTGTTGTTTGTATCTTGGGTTTGTTGATTCAGTAATTCTCATTTCATCAAACTAATAATGAATAATGTAGAGACAGAAGAAGAGTCTGAACAGCAGCTGTAAACAATGACGAGTCTCGCTGATCAGATCACTGAAAACACACTAGACGGTCAAAATAACAGTATTATAATGGATTTGACCTAAAATATCTGTTAAATAAGTATAATCTATTCAATTCTTTCATTATTTAATAGATATTTTAGGTAAAATCCAAGAAGCAGTCCATAGATGATTCTGATTCACAAACAAATGACTCTCTCGAACTGGATGTTTCCAGTGATTCAAAAACAAAAAAGTAACTAGACAATTCTGATTCACAAACAAATGACTCTTATGAACCGGTTCTTTCCAATGATTCAAAAACAAAATAAGCATCAGGATCAGGGGTGTCCAAACTCCAGTAAGAGCTTGATTGGCTGGTTCAGGTGTGTTTGATTAGGGTTAGAGCTAAACTCTCCAGGATGCCGGCCCTCCAGAACCGAGTTTGGACACCCCTGATCTAGATGATTCTGAATCAATTTCCCAGTACTGGGTTGCTGCTTGAAGGGCATCCGCTGTGGCAACCTCTGATAATTAGAGACTAAGCCAAATGAAAATGAATAAATGAATGATTCTGATTCACAAACAAATGACTATTGCGAACTGGTTCTTTCCATTGATTCAAAAACAAAATAAGCCACTAAATGATTCTGATTCACAAACAAATGACTCTTATGAACTCAATGTATCCAATGATTCAAAAACAAAAAGTAACTAGACAATTCTGATTTGCAAAGAAATGACTCTTATGAATCGGTTCTTTACAATGATTCAGAAACACACAGGACAGCTAGAGGATTCTGATTCACAAACAAATGACTCCTGCCGACTGGTTCTTTCCAGTGATTCAGATACAAAACTAGCCGCTAGAGGTTTCTGATTCACAAACAAATGACTCCTGCCGACTGGTTCTTTCCAGTGATTCAGATACAATGTAAGTAGCTAGAGGATTCTGATTCACAAACAAATGACTCCTGTAGACTGGTTCTTTCCAGTGATTCAGATACAATGAAAGTAGGTAGAGGATTCTGATTCACAAACAAATGACTCTCACGAACTAGTTCTTTCCAGTGATTCAAAAACAAAACAAGCAGCCAGATGATTCTGATTCACAAACAAATGATTCTTGCGAACTAGTTCTTTCCAGTGATTCTAAAACAAAATAGGCAGCTAGATGATTCTGATTCACAAACAAATGACTCTCGCAAACCAATTCTTTCCAGTGATTCAAAAACAAAATAGGCAGCTAGATGATTCTAATTCACAAACAAATGACTCTCGCAAACCGATTCTTTCCAGTGATTAAAAAACAAAATAAGCTGCTAGATGATTCTAATTCACAATTAAATGAATCTCATGAACCGGTTTCAGTAATTCAAATACAAAGCAGCTAGATGATTCTGATTCACAAACCGGTTCTTTCCAGTGATTCAAAAACAAAACGAGCAGCTTTTTTTTTCTGCTTACACATGCACGGGTCTCATGCAATCACTGCCACACGGGAGGAAAACATCAGAATTGGGTCACTTGAACATGCAGTAAGCATGCAGCCATAGACTTACATTGTTATGATAGAGCCCACTGTTATATATCTTCATGTGAACTGCCCAGTTAAATGTGTGTGGTTGTGCTGTATGTCAGTGAGAGTCAGCGCAGACAGCTCCTTCAGTCAGATTCAGTCATTATAAACGGATCTTCTGTATAGATTATACACACTGGAGACTGACCTGAGAACAGAGCGACCCCGTCAGGTAATGAAGCCATGAAGAACAGACTCAATTACTCTGTGAAACACACATCTGGAGCTCCGGCCTGATCGATACGCTCCGGGAATTATTCCTGTTCCTGCAGCGAGGGTCAGAAAGCCCTGAGTTTGTGTGATTGTGTCAAGATTCAGCCGGCAGATGAGCATCAGAAATAGAGCTCGATGTGTTTTAGAGTTCACGGCGTCTCTGATGATCACGAAAACAACACAGGACAAACTAAACACACAGATCACAAGTAACATTTCTGTATCCCATATATTACATTTATATACCACATCACAGTTTATATCCCATATATTACATTTATATAACACATCACAGTTTTAATTCCCACATATTACATTTTTTATAACTTTTAAATGCCACATAACATTTTATATACCATATATTACATTTATATGTAACATTTATATAACGTAGCATTTTTATATACCATATATTAGATTTATCTAACACATAACATTTTTAATTTCCTCATATTACATTTTATAATTTTATATGCCATATAACATTTTATATACCATATATTACATTTATATATAACATTTATATACTATATAACATTTTATATACCATATATTACATTTATATATAACATTTATATACTATATAACATTTTATATACCATATATTACATTTATATAACATTTATATACTATATAACATTTTATATACCATATATTACATTTATATATAACATTTATATACTATATAACATTTTATATACCATATATTACATTTATATATAACATTTATATACTATATAACATTTTATATACCATATATTACATTTATGTATAACATTTACATACCATATAACATTTTATATACCATATATTACATTTATATATAACATTTATATACTATATAACATTTTATATACCATATATTACATTTATGTATAACATTTATATACTATATAACATTTTATATACCATATATTACATTTATGTATAACATTTATATACTATATAACATTTTATATACCATATATTACATTTATGTAACATTTATATACTATATAACATTTTATATACCATATATTACATTTATATAACATTTATATACTATATAACATTTTATATACCATATATTACATTTATGTAACATTTATATACTATATAACATTTTATATACCATATATTACATTTATATAACATTTATATACTGTATAACATTTTATATACCATATATTACATTTATGTAACATTTATATACTATATAACATTTTATATACCATATATTACATTTATGTATAACATTTATATACTATATAACATTTTATATACCATATATTACATTTATGTATAACATTTATATACTATATAACATTTTATATACCATATGTTACATTTATGTATAACATTTATATACTATATAACATTTTATATACCATATATTACATTTATGTATAACATTTATATACTATATAACATTTTATATACCATATGTTACATTTATGTATAACATTTACATACCACATAACATTTTATATACCATATATTACATTTATGTATAACATTTACATACCACATAACATTTTATATACCATATATTACATTTATGTATAACATTTATATACTATATAACATTTTATATACCATATATTACATTTATGTATAACATTTACATACTACATAACATTTTATATACCATATATTACATTTATGTATAACATTTACATACCACATAACATTTTATATACCATATATTACATTTATGTATAACATTTATATACTGTATAACATTTTATATACCATATATTACATTTATGTATAACATTTATATACTATATAACATTTTATATACCATATATTACATTTATGTATAACATTTACATACTACATAACATTTTATATACCATATATTACATTTATGTATAACATTTACATACCACTTAACATTTTATATACCATATATTACATTTATGTATAACATTTATATACTATATAACATTTTATATACCATATATTACATTTATGTATAACATTTACATACCACATAACATTTTATATACCATATATTACATTTATGTATAACATTTACATACCACATAACATTTTATATACCATATATTACATTTATGTATAACATTTACATACCACATAACATTTTATATACCATATATTACATTTATGTATAACATTTATATACTGTATAACATTTTATATACCATATATTACATTTATGTATAACATTTACATACCACATAACATTTTATATACCATATATTACATTTATGTATAACATTTACATACCACATAACATTTTATATACCATATATTACAATTATTTATAACATTTATATACTATATAACATTTTATATACCATGCTTTACATTTATATATAACATTTATATACTATATAACATTTTATATACCATATATTACATTTATGTATAACATTTACATACCACATAACATTTTATATACCATATATTACAATTATTTATAACATTTATATACTATATAACATTTTATATACCATGCTTTATATTTATATATAACATTTATATACTATATAACATTTTATATACCATATATTACATTTATGTATAACATTTATATACTATATAACATTTTATATACCATATATTACATTTATGTATAACATTTACATACCACATAACATTTTATATACCATGCTTTACATTTATATATAACATTTATTTAACACATAACATTTTTAATTCCCATATTACATTTGATATTAAATATATAATTTTTTTACACCATATATTACATTTATATATAACATTTATATCCCATATAACATTAGTTTTAAAAATGTGCCTTCATTAAGCAACACTTCAAAATATTTTCAAAAGGATTTAATTTCACTGGTGGGTGAATAATTTTGCCTTCAATACACATATGAACTGTCATATGTGTAATTTGCATATATTACCATATATCAGATTTCAATGTGGGGATTGTTGCTATGGCATGTCTATCAGATTGTAATGTACGAGCGACACACACATATTAACATTAACATAAAGACCAGAACTATAGTAAACGTCTGCTATAAACAGCATGAGGAATGTAGAGACTAACACTGACACATTAAAACCAAATCCTCACAACAAAAGCAGCTTTTAATTGATTTATTTTGTTAGAAAACATTCAATATTCAGAGTGCCAGCAGCAGGGCAGCCAGAGCATTCTGTGAACATTCTTAATGTAAAAATCTACCGTATAACATCAGAAACGTCAATATTTTGTAGGCATATTAATCAGTTTGCCTGCAGTAAGATAAAGCATGACCATAAATCAATGGCTGATTTACACACTCACACAATTATTTTTCATCTTCAGTGTTTGTCCTTTTGAGTGTAACTTATTTTAATTGTCAGTGTTGTGAATATGTGATTCTCTCTAGCCATTTTATTTATTTATTTATTTATTTTCAGGCGTGAATAATAATCTGGAAAGTTTGAGAATGATGTGAAATTGCCAAAAGCAGTCAGAGATGCCTTTTTGTCAGCAATATTAATTAAAAAATAAATCAGACTCACATTTTATTTTCCAAACAGCATATCTTTGTCCAAAAAAATCATGCAGTGACGGATAGCTAAAAACTTCATCCAAGAGATGTTTGCTTACATAGAGCTGAATACAAAATGATTCACCCTCCTGTCAAATATGAACTCAGAGAAGTTTCACAGTATTTCCTATTATATATTTCATTTTGAAAAAGGCTTATTTCATTTAGTTTGGCTGGAATAGAAATATATATATAACAAAAATTAAGAATATTGGCTATAATGTTGCATAGTTAAGCCTTTAAATGTCACTTTAAGCTGAATACTAGTATCTTAAACAATAACTAGTCAAATATTTTGTACTGTCATCATGGCAAAGACAAAATAGTTATTACACCCTGTGTGTGTATATATATATATATAAAGAAATTGTATATCCTATAGAAAAATAATATATGGAAATATATTCATTAATTTCCTTTCGACTTTCGAAAGTGAAATGAACCGCCAACTTATCCAGCATATGTTTTACACAGCGGATACCCTTCCAGCTGCAACCCAACACCGGGAGACACCCACAGACAAACTCCTGCATTCACACTCATACACTACGGCCAGTTTAGTTGATCAGTTCCCCTATAGCGCATGTGTTTGGACTGTGGGGGAAACCGGAGCACCTGGAGGAAACCCACACCAACACGGGGAGAACATGCAAACTCCACACAGAAACACCAACTGACCCAGCCGAGGCTCAAACCAGAGACCTTCTTACTGTGAGATGATCATTCTACCTACTGCAGCACCATGACACCCTATGCAAATATATGCATATTGTAATTGCAGTAGTATGGAGTGAGAGTTGTTTATTCAATCAAAAGTATTTAGTTTGAAAGCAAAATTGAGGACACTAGGTTTGCACGATTCGGGAAAGTTTTCATATTGTGATTATTTACGTCAATATTGTGATTATAAATCGTATCGGGAGTCAACTTGATGGGTTTTTAAGAAAAATGCACACAGATTAGTAATAATGAGTCATTTGAGATGGACCAATTGTAATATTCTTGGCTGATTCTGATTTGTAAGTGTGACCTGCTGATGCTGATTTATGCAGATTCCAATTGTCTTTCTAAGAACTATAGCTTTAATAAATGAATAATAATATAAATGAATAGGGCGATGGTGGCGCAGTAGGTAGTGCTGTCGCTTCACAGCAAGAAGGTCGCTGGTTCGAGCCTCGGCTGGGTCAGTTGGTGTTTCTGTGTGGAGTTTGCATGTTCTCCCCGTGTTGGCGTGGGTTTCCTCCGGGTGCTCCAGTTTCCCCCTCAGTCCAAACACATGCGCTATAGGGGAATTGTTAAACTAAAATTGCGTAGTGAATGAGTGTGTATGGGTGTTTCCCAGTGATGGGTTGCGGCTGGAAGAGCATCTGCTGTGTAAAACATATGCTGAATAAGTTGGCGGTTCATTCCGCTGTGGCGACCCTTGATTAATAAAGGGACTAAGCTGAAAATAAAATAAATGAATAAATAAATACTAATAAAATAAATCAACATCAGTTTCTCATAAACTGCATAACATTACTAATAATACAGAATTTTCAACAGTCAATATATATATATATAAATATTTATAAAACACAAGAAAAAACTAAGAAAATAAGTGTATATATAAAACAATAACACAAAGCTGATCATGTTCCGCTGCTAACAGAGCTATAATCTGCTATGGGTGCTGATATGGGTTTCCTGATGACGAAACAATTTCAGATTATAAGGCTGAACAGCATGAAATGCCATCAGTCTACAGAGATTTTGTTGGTGTGGGTTTCCTCCAGATGCTCCAGTTTCCCCCACAGTCCAAACACATGTGCTATAGGACAGAGGTGTCCGCACTCAGTCCTGGAGGGCCGGTGTCCTGGAGAGTTTAGCTCCAACCCTAATCAAACACACCTGAACTAGCTAATCAAGCTCTAACTGGGTATACTAGAAACTTTCAGGCAGGTGTTTTAAAGCAAGTTGGAGCTAAAGTCAGCAGGACACCGGCCCTCCAGGACTGACTTTGGACACCCCTGCTATAGGAGAACAGATGAACTAAACTGGCCGTAGTGTATGAGTGTGAATGAGTGTGTATGGGTGTTTCCCAGTACTGGGTTGCAGCCTGAAGGGCATCCGCTGTGTAAAAGCTATGCTAGAATAGTTGGTGGTTCATTCCGCTGTGGCGACCCCTGAATAAAGAGACTAAGCTGCAGGAGAATGACTGAAGGATTTTTGTTGGTTTGCTTTGTCAGCTGCACAGAAATCAAAAACTCTTTTCAGAAAGTGTGTGCTATTATTTATCCAGTATAATCACAATATTTCCCCATCATATAAGCACACAGTTGCTGACGTCGTGATTAATCGTGCAGCACTACTGCACATCAAAATAAAGTTTCATTAAAGTATTGTCATCAAAACAGTGGTTAGAATAAATAAACATCTGCCGTTTGGCCATGTTTAGGACTACATGTTGCACATTTGACATATATTATTCATGTGAAATTCAGTTGTGCTGATATTGTCTGTCATGCATGTCATTTGCATATATTAGCATATATAATACTCAGATTCACATTTTATTCTTTTCCAAACGGTGTAATTTAGTCCAAATGATGGAGCATTGACTGAGAACAAGCACATAAAGCCATCCAAGAGCTGGAGGATGAAGCGCAGATGGTGTCTGAGATGGATACACACACACACACACACAAACACACACACACACACACACACACACACACACACACACACACACACTCTTGTCCTGCTGCTCCAAACACAATTAACATGATGGAGACTCGTCATTCTCAATACACTGAAGAGGAGAAGCAGAGTCCTGTTTACTGCAGAGAGAGAGAGAGGATAATCTATATGTGTGTGTGTGTGTGTGTGTGTGTAAGAGAAGCAGAATCCTGTTTACTGGACAGAGAGAATAATCTGAACATCAGCAGATTCTGAAGACCCTCACTGTTGCAGCTGTGTGTGTGTGTGTGTGTGTGTGTGTGTGTGTGTGTGTGTGTGTGTGTGTGTGTGTGTGTGTGTGTGAGAGAGAGAATAATCTGAAGAGTCTTCAGCTGTTTGTGTATGTGTGTGTGAGGATGTGAGTGAAAGTGTTGTCTGTGTTTGAGAGAGAGAGTGTGTGATAGGTTGTGTCTGTTTGAGTGTGTTTGTTTGTGAGACAGTGTGTGTGACAGTGTGTACAGTGTAAGATAGTGTATGTGTTTGAGTGTGACTGCATGTGTATTTGAGTTTGTGTGTGTGTGATTGTGTGACAGTGTGAGAGAGCGAGTGTGTTTTTGTTTGAGTGGGTGTGATTGTGTGTGTGTTTGAGTGACAGTGTGTGAGAGAGTGTGAGTGTATTTGTGTGTGTTTGAGTAAGAGTGATTGTGTGTTTGTGAGTGTATTTGAGTGATGGTGTGTGTGTGAGTCGGTGTGTGAGAGAGTGTGTGTGTATTTGAGTGTGGGGAGGTCTGTTTCATTGTGTGTGTGTGTGTGTTTCCTGCTCAGGTCAGGCAGGTAGAGTTAGAATCTTTGTGTTCTAGTCTGGCAGTTCCAGCGTGTGTGTGTGTGTGTGTGTTTCAGTGAAGATTAAACAACAGCGACACCCAGTGGAGGAGAGTCTGTAGCTTTATTGAGAGTCTGAGAGGAACTGCAGCAGAACATTCAGACACACACACACACACACACACACACACACACACACACACACACACACACACACACACACACACACACACACACACACACAGTACAGTTGAAGACTGAATCATGAGTGTGTTTTTGTTTGAGTGGGTGTGATTGTGTGTGAGTGTGTTTGTAAGTGTGTGTTTGAGTGACAGTATGTGAGAGAGTGTGTTTGTAAGTGTGTGTGTTTGAGTGACAGTGTGTGAGTGTATTTGTGTGTGTTTGAGTAAGAGTGATTGTGTGTTTGTGAGTGTATTTGAGTGATGGTGTGTGTGAGACGGTGTGAGAGAGAGTGTGTGTGTATTTGAGTGTGAGGAGGTCTGTTTCATTGTGTGTGTGTGTGTTTCCTGCTCAGGTCAGGCAGGTAGAGTTAGAATCTTTGTGTTCTAGTCTGGCAGTTCCAGCGTGTGTGTGTGTGTGTGTGTGTGTGTGTGTGTGTTTCAGTGAAGATTAAACAACAGCGACACCCAGTGGTGGAGAGTCTGTAGCTTTATTGAGAGTCTGAGAGGAACTGCAGCAGAACATTCAGACACACACACACACACACACACACAGACACACACACACACACACACACACACACACACACACACACACACAGTACAGTTGAAGACTGAATCATGAGTGTGTTTTTCTGAACAAACCCTGTTCTACAGTGACTTGCCTTACCCTAACTTTACCCTGATCAGTGAAACTTCTTGAAGAATATCTAGTCTAATAATATTTACTGTCATCATAACAAAGAGAAAAGACATCAGTTATTATCACTATTGCTCAAGAATATGCTGTAAAATAAATCTGAGTTAAACAGCACTTGTGAAACATATAACATATAACTCTTTACTTGTGGACTTACTTTTGATATTACTGTCATTACCTTTATCCTGTTTAATATATTACCATAAATCTATTTTATTTGTATTAATCTATTTTTAATTTTATTCATCTATTTTTTTGTTAATCTATTTTTATTTTTGTTAATCTATTTTTATTTTTGTTAATCTATTTTTATTTTATTATAATTTTTTTTATTAATCTATTTTTATTTTATTATAATTTTTTTTATTAATCTATTTTTATTTTAATCTATTTATTTTTGGTAATCTATTTTTATTTTTGGTAATTTATTTTTATTTTAATCTATTTATTTTTGGTAATCTATTTTTATTTTTGGTAATTTATTTTTATTTTAATCTATTTATTTTTGGTAATTTATTTTTATTTTAATCTATTTATTTTTGGTAATCTATTTATTTTTGTTAATCTATTTTTATTTTTGGTAATCTATTTTTATTTTTATTTATTTATTTTTTTGTTAATCTATTTTTATTTTAATCTATTTTTTTTATTAATCTATTTTTATTTTAATCAATTTTTTTTGTTAATCTATTTTTATTTTTGGTAATCTATTTTTATTTTTATTTATTTATTTTTTTGTTAATCTATTTTTATTTTTGGTAATCTATTTTTATTTTAATCTATTTTTTTTGTTAATCTATTTTTATTTTTGGTAATCTATTTTTATTTTTATTTATTTATTTTTTTGTTAATCTATTTTTATTTTTGGAAATCTATTTTTATTTATTAATCTATTTTTATTTTAATCTATTTTTTTTGTTAATCTATTTTTATTTTTGGTAATCTATTTTTATTTTTATTTATTAATTTTTTTGTTAATCTATTTTTATTTTTGGTAATCTATTTTTTTTATTAATCTATTTTTATTTTAATCTATTTTTTTTGTTAATCTATTTTTATTTTTGGAAATCTATTTTTATTTTTATTTATTTATTTTTTTGTTAATCTATTTTTATTTTTGGAAATCTATTGTTTTTTATTAATCTATTTTTATTTTAATCTATTTTTTTTTTGTTAATCTATTTTTATTTTTGTTAATCTATTTTTATTTTAATCTATTTTTTTGTTAATTTATTTTTATTTTTGTTAATCTATTTTTTAATTTTATTTTTATTTGTGTTTTCTCTGTATTATATTTTATATTCATGCTTGTTTGCACTACTGCCCTTTTTGCACTGTCTTGTTTGTACGCAGCGCCGCTGCACTGCTTTGGCAATACTTTATCATGCCAATAAAGAACGTTAAATGTGAAAATATAAAACAGAATTAGAATTTCACATGAAACATTATTAGTTTGGTCTTCAACTGTATTTAACTGTGAGTTACTGCAAACACAAACTGACTAACGAGATGTTTCTGTAATATATTACTGACTTTATTCTTGCTGTACGAGCAGACGCAGATATTGGAGTCTTTTTGTCTGGACACTTCCACTCTCATTCACTTCCACTGATTATTAGAGGTTAAAATCAGCTGATTCTGCTGCTGGATGATGTCAACTCATCTCGTCTTGTGATATTATTCTGCTTTTAGAGTCCAGTCATGAACACACTTCCCGTCTGTAGAGCGACGGTTTTCTGCTGTTTATTCTAATTAAGTCAATAGTGTCTGCAGTATTTCTGTTCACTGTAAAGAATATCTGTTCATTATCACGGTTTCCATATTTAGTGATTCACAAGGGTTTATTTGTGATTATGAACTGCATTATGGGGTGTTGATCTCTGCTCTGTCCACTTCTGATGGTAAAAATTCAACTCTACAGTTTAACAAAGTGACTTTTACTGACATTTTCAAGAGTTCCCACTTAGCTGATGATTGATTATAAAGCGTGTTTGGCATGCTGTCCCGGGAGAGAGCCCTGAGCTCATAAGATCCTCGAGCCCGGGGCTCCCTCCCGTTTGCAGGGCGAGAGGGGAGTTGGAGCTCAGGTAGATCTGGAGAACTCCCCTGCTGTAGGTAATGAACAGATAGTGAGTGCTCTTAAGAGATAACTACTTACTAGGAGCATGTCTATGGTGCTGATTTGGATTAGTCAATTAACTTAAGCTGCATGTTTTTGGATGGTGGGAGGAAACCGGGGAAGTCGGCTGGTTTGGTAAAGCCTATAACCAGTGATGTTCTTGCTGTGAGGCAACAGTGCTAACCACTGGGCCACCCATGTAGAAAAGGAGGAGGAGTAGGGGTGGAAGGGGGGATTCTTCAAAATGAAGATGGCTGTGATATGGAACTGAGGGTATTTAAAGTGACTTAGGAATCGTCTGATTGGTGAATCATAAATTGCATAACACAGGACCGGCCGCAAGCAATCATAAGCACGTGATCCTCTCCAAATTAGTTTATAAATAAACTTCACTTAGTGGTTTGAAATAATGTGTAGAGAAATGAGTGTGTAAAATAACAGAGAATGTGCTGCAGTCTATTACAAGGCTTCTGTAGTGTAATATACAACACCAACACACACACACTACAGCACTGCACACTATTACACATGTGCAGAAAACACACTGTTACACACTTTTCTGGGCTAAAAGTTGCTGGAAGTAAGATTAAGATCCCATAATGCAGCTCAACAGCAGAAATACTAAAAACCTGAATCACTAAATATGGAAAACTGCTGATTTCTGGATATTCTGTAGAGCGTATTATTGATCAGGCACCCCGAACACCTCCACCTCACACAGGCTCAGGGTCCTGTTTTCTCCAGCGAGGGCCACAGTCACGTATCGGCCACTGAGAGCAGAAACACACTTGAAGCGGCCTGTTCCTCCGGCGGGGATGAAGGACACGGAAACACACCTGAAACACACACACGCGCGCACACACACACACACACACACACGCGTATCAGGTATAGAGCTGCACAATATGCATCTGCGCTGAGTGAGTGGCTGAGGAAGCATGGACTATTATATATGTCATTTTTCTTTTTCCAATATTTTCCAAATGATGTTGAACAGATTCAGGAATTGTTCACAGTATTTCCTCTAATATTTGTTCTTCTGGAGAAAGTCTAATTTGTTTTATTTCAGCTAGAATAAAAGCAGTTTTTACTCATGTTAAGGTCAATATTATTATCCCCCTTCAGCAATATTAGTGTTGGATTGTCTCCAGAACAAACCACTGTTATACAATGACTTGCCTAATTACCCTAACTTTACCCTAATTACCCTAGTGAAGCCTTTAAATGTCACTTTAAGCTGAACACTAGTGTCTTGAAGAATATCTAGTCTAATATTATGTGCTGTCATCATGGAGAAGAGAAAAGACATCAGTTATTAGAGATGATTATTAACACTCTATTATTCTCTCTGTTAGACATATATATTCATGTTTTAGTCTTGTTTCTAGTCCAAATATCTCAATATTCTGAAATCAAGAAGCATTGTCTGGACCAGCACTAAATATAGTGTTGCTTTCAGAAATGAGGAGTCATAATGAAGAGAGATTTTCCTAATAATCTGCCAATGATGCAGGAAAATAATCTGGTTTTCCCTTTTGAATAGCATTATTTCTCTCCCTCATCAGCAGGTTATTCAGCTTGTTTTGATGATGAAGTCTCTTCATTTTGACTTGTTTAAGACAACACTTTATGCTTGTCTAGAGAATGCTTCATTCAGATGTCTGTCTTAGAAACAGGCCGTGAGCAGCGCACGTCTCCTCAGTGGTGTGTGTCTCCTACAGTGTGTTTGCGCGTCCCTCGTCCTGCAGTGAGTCCCCGATGGTCACCCGCGCGCCGCTGACGTCCTGGTCTCCACGGGTCAGAGCCACCGCAGTGATGTTGTGTGTCCGCAGCAGGTCCAGCCTCCACCAGGGGGCGCTCTCAGTGTCTGTCTGTGCACACGAGCCCCGGGACGGGTCGTACTGCCGGTTCCCGTCAATGGCGTTCTGTGGCAGACTGAGACACGCAGCAGAACCCAGACGCACACTGGACTGAGTGGCTCGACCCGATACTGCCACATTCACCAGCTCTGAGTCCGAGTTTGAGTCTGAGGGAGGAAACACACACACACACACACACACACACACACAACACAGCTTTACTGACACAAACACAGCCTTGGGTGTAGTTAAATCAATAAAAAGAATCAGTTCATAGGAGTCGTTTGTTTGTGACTCAGAATCATCAAGCTCACATGTGTCAAACTCACAGGTGAGTGTGTTGAAGCAGGGATGGAACTAAACTGTGCAGGGCTGCGGCCCTCCAGGAACTGGATTTGACACCTGTGAGCTAGATGCTTTGTTTTTGAATCACTGGAAAGAACCAGTTCGCGAGAGTCATTTGTTTGTGAATCAGAATCATCTAGCTGCTTTGTTTTTGAATCACTGGAAAGAACCAGTTCGCGAGAGTCATTTGTTTGTGAATCAGAATCATCTAGCTGCTTTGTTTTTGAATCACTGGAAAGAACCAGTTCGCGAGAGTCATTTGTTTGTGAATCAGAATCATCTAGCTGCTTTGTTTTTGAATCACTGGAAAGAACCAGTTCGCGAGAGTCATTTGTTTATGAATCAGAATCATCTAGCTGCTTTGTTTTTGAATCACTGGAAAGAACCAGTTCGTAAGAGTCATGTGTTTGTGAACCCGAATCCTCTAGCTGTCCTGCGTGTTTCTGAATCATTGGAAAGAACCGATTCGTAAGAGTCATTTGCTTGCAAATCAGAATTGTCTAGTTACTTTTTTTGTTTTTGAATCACTGAAAAGAACCAGTTTGTAAGAGTCATTTGTTTGTGAATCAGAATCATCTAGCTGCTTGTTTTGTTTTTGAATTACTTGTAAGAACTGGTTCATTAGAGTCATTTGTTTGTGAATCAGAATCATGCAGGCCAGGGGTGCCCAAACCCGGTCCTGGAGGGCCAGTGTCCTGTAAAGTTTAGTTCCAACCCCAATCAGACACCCCTGGGCTAGCTAATCAAGCTCTTACTAGGCTTTCTAGAAACATCCATGCAGGTGTGTTGAGGCAAGTTGGAGCTAAAATCTACAGGACACCGGCCATCCAGGAGCGAGTTTGGACACCCCTGATCTAGGTGCTTTGTTTTTGAATCACTGGAAAGAACTAGTTCGTAAGAGTCATTCGTTTGTGAATCAGAATCCTCTAGCTGCTTTCATTGTATCTGAATCACTGAAAAGAACCAGTTGTAGGAGTCATTTGTTTGTGAACCCGAATCCTCTAGCTGTCCTTCGTGTTTCTGAATCATTGGAAAGAACCGATTCGTAAGAGTCATTTGTTTGCAAATCAGAATTGTGTAGTTACTTTTTTGTTTTTGAATCACTGAAAAGAACCAGTTCGTAAGAGTCATTTGTTTGTGAATCAGAATCATCTAGCTGCATTGTTTCTGAATCACTGGAAAGAATCGGTTCATGAGAGTCATTTGTTTGTGAATCAGAATCATCTAGCTGCATTGTTTTTGAATCACTGGAAAGAATCGGTTCCTGAGAGTCATTTGTTTGTGAATCAGAATCATCTAGCTGCATTGTTTTTGAATCACTGGAAAGAATCGGTTCATGAGAGTCATTTGTTTGTGAATCAGAATCATCTAGCTGCATTGTTTTTGAATCACTGGAAAGAATCGGTTCCTGAGAGTCATTTGTTTGTGAATCAGAATCACCTAGTTGTCCAGATTGTTTCTGAATCACAGAAAAGAGCCAGCTCATGAACCCACACCTAACCATCTTCATTTCTCGGTGCATATTTTCGGCTGTTTTCTTTTTGGGATGATAATAAATGGCGTCTTCAGCTGATGATTCTCAGTGGTCATCCCTCATATGAGCGTTTGCATCACACACTGCATCTGCTGTTCTGGTGTGTTAAACTTCAGCAGCTCATCGGTGCTCTACTGTGTGTACTGATCTGTGTTAGTGTGTGTTTTACCTTCAGTGAGCGCGAACACCTCCACCTCACACAGATTCAGCACACGCTCCACTCCTGGTAAAATCACATTGATGAAGCGTCCCTCCACAGGACTGAACTTAAACACCTGAGCTTTCCCCGGCCGCACGGAGAACACTCGCGCCACCCTGAAAAACACCAACACTGACGTCAGGAACACACCTGCCAACCCTGCCCAATACCTCAGCACTCTCCTGTGTCTCACTATTCACTCACACTTTATACACTGATAATAACTATAATAAATACTGTTCATTTTCATGTAACACCTTTAAAAGCTAATTCTCATACACACTATTCAGTACACTATGCACATACACACTCAGCATAGTGGATCAACTCTCCCAGACCACATTTGATGGTGTCCAAATTACTGAAGTCAATGACCAAACTACAAACAGTGTGAAGCTAATCAGCTGCGTTATTATCAGTCAGTAAGGCAGTAGTTGGGTTTAGTTTAATTCACTAGTGGCTGATTAGCTGCTTATGATTAAGATATGAGCTGTTTATTAGCACTTATAAAGTATGATTTAATCTCTAATCCAATAGCTAAACCCGACTACTACCATACCAACTCATTCATGACTGTTAATGTCGTACAGCTGGTTGTGGTTTCCGTCATCCTCCAGACTGCTGCCGATGCGGATCTCGGCTCCGTTGATGCCCTCAGCAGTGGTGCTGATGGAGATTTTGGCGATTCTGTAGGTCTGTGCTAGAGAAACTCTCCACCAGGGGCTTCTCTTAGAGCTGATGGAGCTGCAGGACTGATCTCCATCTCCAGCCACTGCTCTCCAGGCTGAGTCTCCGTTCAGCAGGTCAGTGGACTGATGGGTTTCAGCCCTCAGAGCGACGTTTCCTGAACATCGAGCACAAACAGCCCAGTGTTATAGTCACAATTCATTCATAAGAATAAAATAATAATAAACTGCCTCATAAGAGTCAAGTGTGTGCGTCTCTAAAAATAACTGATTCGTAAGATTCAACTGTGTGCTTCTCTAATAAGAATCACTTCATAAGAATCAATTAAATTAACTGCTTCAAGAGTCAACTGTGCTTCTCTAAAAAGAACCGCTTCATAAGAATCAACTAATCAAACCGCTTCAAAAGAGTCAAGTGTCTGCTTCTCTAAAAAGAATTGCTTCATAAGAATCAACTAAATGAACTGCTTCAATAGAGTCAACTGTGCTTCTCTAAAAAGAACCGCTTCAAAATGGTCAACTGTGCTTCTCTAAAAACAACTGATTCGTAAGAGTTAACTGTTAGCTTCTCTAAAAAAGAATTACTTCATAAAAATAAAGTAAATGAACCGCTTCAAAAGAGTCAACTGTGCTTCTCTAAAAAAGAATCACTTCATAAGAATCAACTAAACAAACCGCTTTAAAAGAGTCAACTGTGCTTCTCTAAAAAGAATTGCTTCATAAGAATCAACTAAATGAACCGCTTCAAAAGAGTCAACTGTTCTTCTCTAAAAAAGAATCACTTCATAAAAATAAAGTAAATGAACCGCTTCAAAAGAGTCAACTGTGCTTCTCTAAAAAAGAATCACTTCATAAAAATAAAGTAAATGAACCGCTTCAAAAAAGTCAACTGTGTGCTTCTCTAAAAAGAACCGCTTCATTAGAATCAACTAATCAAATTGCTTCAAAAGAGTCAAGTGTCTGCTTCTCTAAAAAGAATTGTTTTATAAGAATCAACTAAATGAACCGCTTCAAAAGAGTCAACTGTGCTTCTCTAAAAAAGAATCACTTCATAAGAATCAACTAAACAAACCGCTTGAATCAACTAAATGAACCGCTTCAAAAGAGTCAACTGTGTGCATTTCTAAAGATTTGTTTTAATCTAAAACCCCAGTCTGTGTGTTATGTTTGCTGTTTTGATCATATTTCCTGCATTATTCTGCAGTGTAATCTTCATTATTTGTTTTGCACCAGATGTAGATGTTGATCAGGTCATGATTCTGCAGTGTTGATGTAGATTCAGTAGTTTTGCAGGATTGTTCAGTCAGAGATGATGTTGTCCTGTATGAGCAGAGTTTCTGACAGCAGATAATCCTGTTCACCACACCTTTACACTGGTGATTGTACTGTTTTCTGCTCATCATTACAGTGCTCATCAGCATTACTCCAGTAACTCCAGTTATGTAATGATGTGACTTTCTAAGTAATGAGTAAAGTAATGCATTTCAATTATTGAACTTTTAAGAAATAAACGAGCGTAGTCATGTGGAATCATGAACCATAACCAGTAATTAAATAACACAACTAGTGACTCTTGTGTTGTAACTCAATATAGTAACGCTTTAGTTTGAGCAGTGAGCTTCCGCTACAGTGCTGCTCATTGGTGTACCTGTGAGTCTGAAGGCTGTAGAGTCACACACACACACCAGCAGCAGCACAGCCAGCATCACCGCCGTCATCCCTACACACACACACACACATTTACACAGCATCTGATGAAGGTTTACTATGGTAAGAGTTGAGTGTTCAGTACTCACTGCGGTGTCGTCTGTTCTCTGTCTGATCTGAGCTGCACAACTCCAGCTCAGGGTGTGTTTATTAGATATACTGATACACAAGTCATGCTGATTGAGCAAGCACGCACACACACACACATACACACACACATACACACACACACGCAGAGGAGATTCTGAACACTTATATTAACAGCAGTTAGCGATCAACATCAGAGCACTACACACACACTGACGCATATATACTGACATAAACACATACAAACACACTCCATAAACAAACACCAAATACACACATATTAAAACTACACATATACACTCACCGGCCACTTTATTAGGTACACCTGTCCAGTCAGCCAATCACATGGCAGCAGCTCAATGCATTTAGGCATGTAGACATGGTCAAGACGATCTGCTGCAGGTCAAAGCGAGCATCAGAATGGGGAAGAAAGGGGATTTAAGTGACTTTGAACGTGGCATGGTTGCTGCTGCCAGACGGGCTGCTCTGAGTATTTCAGAAACTGCTGATCTACTGGGATTTTCACGCACAACCATCTCTAGGGTTTACAGAGAATGGTCCGACAAAGAGGAAATATCCAGTGAGCGGCAGTTCTGTGGGCGCAAATGCCTTGTTGATGCCAGAGGTCAGAGGAGAATGGCCAGACTGGTTCCAGCTGATAGAAAGGCAACAGTAACTCAAATAAGCACTCGTTACAACCGAGGTCTGCAGAAGAGCATCTCTGAACACACAACACGTCCAACCTTGAGGCGGATGGGCTACAGCAGCAGAAGACCACACCGGGTGCCGCTCCTGTCAGCTAAGAACAGGAAACTGAGGCTACAATTCACACAGGCTCACCAAAACTGGACAAGAGAAGATTGGAGAAACGTTGCCTGGTCTGATGAGTCTCCATTTCTGCTGACACATTCGGATGCTCGGCTCAGAATTTGGCCTCAACAACATGAAAGCATGGATCATCCTGCCTTGTATCAGCGGTTCAGGCTGGTGGTGGTGGTGTAATGGTGTGAGGGAGATTATCTTGGCACACTTTGGGTCCATTAGTACCAATTGAGCATGGTGTCAACACCACAGCCTACCTGAGTATTGTTGCTGACCATGTCCATCCCTTTATGAGCACAGTGTCTCCATCTTCTGATGGCTACTTCCAGCAGGATAACGCACCATGTCATAAAGCCCCAATCATCTCAGACTGGTTTCTTGAACATGACGATGAGTTCACTGTACTCAAATGGCCTCCACAGTCCCCAGAGCTCAATCCAATAGAGCTCCTTTGGGATGTGGTGGAACGGGAGATTGGCATCATGGATGTGCAGCCGACAAATCTGCAGCAACTGTGTGATGCTATCATGACAATATGGAGCAAAATCTCTGAGGAATATTTCCAGTAGCTTGTTGAATCTCTGCCATGAAGGATTAAGGCAGATCTGAAGGCTAAATGGGTCAAACCCGGTACTAGAGAGGTGTACCTAATAAAGTGGCCAGTCAGTGTACACACCATACACTAACTCCATACGCACACAAACACATAATGCACAAAAATTTAATACACACACATACAAACTCCATATACCAAATAAACACATGCAAACACAAACACTCCATACACATTCACTATATAAACTTCTTACATATGCTTCGTACACACGTTATATTCCATACACACAACACACTCTCACACAAACACTCCATACAATCACATTAACTCTACACACACTACATGCATAAACAAACACACACTCAAACACTCACATTAACTCCATACACATAAACATGCACTACATACACACACACACACACACACACACACACACACACACACACACACACACACAGGGCGTAGGTTTGGTTGTGACACTTCTGCATTCATGATGAGTCCTGAAATATGCTGCACTTTATTTTCACATGTGGGTGATCTTCAGCGTGTTGGAGAATCCTCTGTGTTTCAGTGTAGTTTTAGTTCTGTTGCTGTCGGCTACATCTGATTTGTCCATTTAGTCTGCAGCATTACCCTGATCACATCATGTGCTTATTTTAAAATAAACACAACATTAGAGTTCTAGTGGACTTCCCTCTATTATTGATTATTGGCAACACACACGCGCACACACACACACACACACACAAAACACCACCACATATAATTAAGTCTATTGCATTAAAAGAACTTTAGAATGTGATTTTAATTCATGTAATTAAAATAATTAAACATTTCTTCATTTTCTTTTCAGCTTAGTCCCTTTATTCATCAGGGATCGCCACAGTGGAATGAACCACCAACTCATCCAGCATATATTTTACACAGTGGATGCTTTTCCAGCTGCAACCCATCACTGGGAAAATAACTAAACATTATTTAAACAGCTTCAAATGTAAAGCATCATAAGCAGCCGGACTCAGAAATCATGCAAACATTTGACAACATTGTGTATTACTAATTACTAGATCCTCACAGAATCTGTGTGCAGAATTCTGCTGATCTTTAGCCCATCATTGATTCTAATGTAAATGTAGATTTATTCAGTTGTTAAATTCATTCATTCATTCATTTTCTTGTCGGCTTTGTCCCTTGTGGGGTCGCCACAGTGGAATGAACCACCAACTTATCCAGCACGATTTTACGCAGCGGATGCCCTTCCAGCCGCAACCCATCTCTGGGAACTTCCACACACACATTCACACTCATACACTACGGACAATTTAGCTTACTCACTTCACCTGTACTACATGTGTTTGGACTGTGGGGGAAACCGGAGCACCCGGAGGAAACCCACGCGAGAACATGCAAACTCCACACAGAAACGCCAACTGACCCAGCCGAGGTTCGAACCAGCGACCCAGCGACGTTCTTGCTGTGAGGCAACAGCACTACCTACTGCGCCACTGCGTTGCCCAGTTGTTAAATTAGTTTCAGTAATATTATTGACTAATATGAAAATATGGATATCATTTATTTACAGTGTAGTTCGTAAAGTAATATGTTCTGTCTTTTAGTAGAGATATTATATTTATTATTACTAAATAAAGTGTGCATTGTAGACATTAAAGAAAAGTTATAAAGGTTTTACTTTTTATTTCATATATTAAGGTCTTAGTTATGATACACCCAAAATCATTCCGCATAAATCTGCAGATTTTGAACAAAATTCTGCACAGAAATATCAAAAAATATCCGCAGATTCCGTCTGGCCCTACAAATGACACAAACTGAATATTAAATATAAACATTTAACCATATATAAAGGATGGCTTACCTTTCATTTCATTTTCCTTTGGCTTAGTGTCTATTTCAGAGGTTGCCACAGTGGAATGAACCGCCAACTATGCCAGCATATGCCCTTCCAGCAGCAACCCAGCACTGGGAAACACCCATACACACTCATACACTATGGCCAGTTTAGCTGATCAGTTCCCCTATAGCGCATGTGTTTGGACTGTGGGGGAAACCGGAGCACCCGGAGGAAACCCACACCAACACGGGGAGAACATGCAAACTCCACACAGAAACACCCACTGATCTTCTTGCTATGAGGCCACAGTGCTAACCACTGAGCCATTGTGCCCCACTTCAGCTCTATTTAATTCTGAAATGTACCATAAATGCTTATTTAAACATTAACTAATATCTTTAACATCAATCATCCAGATTCCTTTAAAGTGAAGAGCACCTCAGGATGAGCTCCACTGCACTGCTGATCTGCAATAATGAAAGGCAACTGACTCCATATTGATTTTGTATTAATTTTCAATTTATTAGCCATTATATCCAGTCAAAGAGAACAAACTGAAATGTGCAACAGACAGAATCAGAAGCAGTGATGGACCGTCCTTCATATCAACACACACACACACTTTCAGCACAAACACCTGTGTTTACCACAGAGTCTAGTAACCCTGTGTGTGTGTGTGTGTGTGTGTGGCGTCACATGCCTTTATCGGAGTCTACAGTACAAAAGACTGGAAATGCACACATGAGACACACATTATTTTAGACGAGCGCTCCGCATTCTCAGAGGGGTTTCAGTGTCAGCTGTGAGTTTCAGGATTTCTTTAATTCTGGGATTTTATCAGTGGTTAAGAACATCAAACTAAATCTCAAACGTTTATTCTTCTGTTTAACTCAAAACTAGACAGTGTCGTCCTACAGGGAGGAGTGTAACACAGAGAGAAACAAACAGCACACAGACACTGCAAGCAGACTCAAGACGTCTGACAGCTGAAACTGAACCAAACATGTCAATCAACCCCAGATTAGTGTGTGTGTGTGTATTTGTTGTGTGTGTGTGTGTGTGTGTGTGTGTGTGTGCATATGGTGTGTATCGGAGTGTGTATATGCATGCGTGTATGTTTGTGCATAAGCAAGTATGCATGTGTGAGTATATGCATGTGTGTGTGTATATGCATGTGTGAGTATATGCATGTGTGTGTGTATATGCATGTGTGTGTATATGCATATGTGTGAGTATATGCATGTGTGAGTATATGCATGTGTGTGTGTATATGCATGTGTGCGTGTATATGCATGTGTGTGTATATGCATGTGTGTGTATATGCATGTGTGAGTATATGCATGTGTGTGTATATGCATGTGTGAGTATATGCATGTGTGTATGAATGTGTGTGTAGGACTATGCATGTGTGTATGCATGTGTGTGTAGGACTATGCATGTGTAAGTATGTGTGTTTGCATGTTTAAGTGTGCATTAGTGTATGTTTGTGCATAACTGAGCATGCATTTGTGTGTATTTGCATGTGTTGTGTGTGTGCAGCTCTGTATCTGTGTGTATGAGTGTATCTGTTTGTGCATGTGTATGTTTGGCACATGTGAGTATGTATGCAAGTGTGAGTATGCACATGTCCGTATGTTTGTGTAGGCATGTGTTGTGAGTGTGTATGAGTGTATATAAATCTATGTATTTATAGTGTGTGTATGTTAGCTGGTCCAGACCTCCAGTGCCCAGGAGCTGTTCTGCAGAATCCACTTGTGTGCGGAGGCTCTGTCCAGTGTGAAGAGCTGCTCCTGCCGCTGGTTGACTGCGGTGTAGCGGATGCTCAGTTTGGGGTTCGGAATCAAAGCGGCAGACAGAAGTCGACAGCCGGCAGCCAAATACACACTCTCCGTCACGTTCTCCACCTCCGCCTGCCTAAAACACACCACCGACACACTCCTAAACCACATCTGACTCGACACACACACACATCACTGTAAAGCCAGTCATTCTGCTGTACGATTCACAGATATGATCATTTAGTACTAGGCGTGCGCTCAATATTGAGTGTTCAGATGCTTTTGGAGCTGCATGTGTGACCCACATGTGTTTCTGGCACTATAGTTGATCCTGCATTGAGGGTAAAGCTGCACCATTAATCATTTAAAGATGAAACACCAGCCTGACATGATCATCAAGTACTGCAATAACAGTTTCTAGATCACACACAATCACTGATGAGTATGGTAACGATTAAACTCACTATTCAAATTAATGATGTATTGATAAAAGTCAACTGACTTCAGGACACGCCCACTGATCGCCACGCACCAATGGCAGCTCAGAGGTGTTAAGGTGCCAAAACTAACCGTAACCGCTCACCGTCGCAGTGTGTGTGTGCTCACCGTCTCAGAGTGATGAGCAGAGGGTGTGTGTGTGTGCTCAGGCTGCTGTTGATGAAGGTGATGAACATCTCGAAGGCCAGAGTCATCTCGATCTCACTGAGGCTGCAGGGCAGGAACAGAGCGTCCGCTTCACACACCACACCAGAGTAGAAGCCTGCGGAGCGAGCGCCTGTCACACAGGTATACGCACACACACACACACACACACACACAACATACATTCACACAACAGTGTCAGATGAGGTGGGAAAGATCAAGACTTGATTTACTTTGTTTCCTTCTTAAAGGCACAGTACACAGTGGATATTGATGCTCCCTGATTTTCACAGTGCATTGTGGATCTTTTCAGGACGCGAGCGATTCAGTGTGCAGAAAGAATTTTAGGATTGAGACAGCACTAAAATGGCAGACACCCTAATCAGAGTGAACAAGGTGCTGATTGAGATGCACCCCGCTGTTCTGTGTCCTAACAACACACCACAGACATGACTAAAGACTGTTTCACTGCCAGCGTGTTCATCTTAACAGATTACAGCTTTCATACTGTATGCAGAAGCAGCGCGTCAGTGTGAGGCGTGAGCATCACTGAAGCAGCAGATAGTTTCAGCGCTGGGTCTATTTTTGCCGTGCTGCTCACACTCAATTAAAGTGACAGTGCACTAATACTGACCAAAACACATCGAATGACAGTAAAAAGTAGTCATTTTACCCAATACAGGCATCAGTAATATTCACTGTAATATTCAGTAATATTCACTGACTTGTATATATTTAATCAAATGAACTTAAAGATTAAAAACAGCAACAAATATTTATTCAGGCCCGAACTACAAAACCAAATGTAAAACCATTTTAGGATCAGTTTTGCTTAAGTTGCACACTAGTTTGATCATGTATAAATATCATTATAACTATAGGCCTACATCATCCTGACGATCAAAAACCAAATGCCATGATATCACAGGCGATTGTCCTCTGACTGAGTGCACCTGAAAAGACATGAACGACACTCCTCAGAGCGTGAGAAGCAGACAGTTCTTCAGGATCTATATCATTTGTAAAATAAAGAGTTGAAGGTAAGGAAACAGCAGAGGAGGAAGTTGCCACGGGCCTTGGTGCAGATGAAAAGTAAAAAAAAAAATCGATTGATCTGTGCAGCAGCTGCCGCTGAGCTTCTGCTCTCCATACGCGCTGCTCACGCTCTGCTTGCAGTGTGAAACTGGCGTAATGTGTCTGTCTGCACCAAACTAGGGTTGGGCCGATAGACGATGCCATCATCCATCATTGATGGCCGATAGACATCACGATGCTGAGCCGGCATCGCTGATCCTCTGCCCCGCTCCCGTCGCAAACCCGCTCATGAAAAATACACACTCAGACCCCGTTTACACTAATACAGCTTACTTTTAAAATGGCATTTCAGAACGAAAATGATCCACGTCCACACTGGTGTTTCATCTAGCATTTCTGAACAGCCCCCTATCCACTGAAAATCCACATCACACACACCAAGCCAAACACACACACTGTCATGCGCTCGTCTGAGCTCCAGAGAACAGTGTACACTGGACAGTTTATCAAGGATGTATCACTGGATCGTGTCTCACTATAGCTGTTAAACGTAATATTTAGTTAATCTTGTCTCTATCCAGGGCACCTCATTTTACCGATCTCCCTCCTCACTGCACACACTCAAATAATAAAGGCTTTTCATCTTAATAACACATATTAAAGCTCTTTAACGTAATGACTAGACTACTGAGAGACTGATGTTGTCACTTACAGTCTTAGTTTTGACTAGGCATGGGGCGATAACTGGTTTCAATGTTTACTGGTGTTTGGAAAAGTCAAGGTTTGAAAACCACCAGAATTTTCCGTGATACCGTTCCTATGGTATATGTACAGTTGTTGTTGTTTTTTTAGGGGTTCAAATGAGTAGCACTGAAACCCAACTGTTTTTGTTAGAATTTCTATTGTTATTATTATTTTACTTCTGCTATAATTACTATTGGCCAGGCCAACCCGTAAGGCCTAGAGGAGGGATGTCAAACTCAGTTCCTGGAGGGCCGCAGCTCTGCACAGTTTAGTTCCAGCCCTGCTTCAACACACCTATATGTAGGTACCAAACAAGCCTAAAGCCCTCAATTAGTTTGATCAGGTGTGTTTAATTAGGGTTGGAACTAAACTGAGCAGAGCTGCGGCCCTCCAGGAGCTGAGTTTGACACCTGTGCCCTAGAGGCTTCAATCTGTCAGATGGTAGTAGTCCTCACTGCTACTCAGATCCAAAGACTCGTCCAAATAGGCCCATAGGTGGCGCTACAGTGCACGGTCTGTTAGTTACTTAAAGATCTGACGTGAACCTTAATCATATCATTGCCTCCTTTAGATGAAGGTGAATAACGCCGTCACTGATGTCCCTGTCACTGTAGTGTATGCTGAGATGTCATGTAGTTTTGTGCATGACTGCCACAGATGGTTAGGACAACAACTCTTTTAACATGGAAGAGAGTGCTTTCAAGGCAGTGTGTGTAATTAGGACTCTGGTGTGTGTGTGTGTGTGTGTGTGTGTGTGTGTGTGTGTGTGTGTGTGTGTGTGTGTGTGTGTGTGTGTGACTGACGTGTGAACAGGGCTCTGGCACGGCTCCACATGTTCTGTTTGCCCAGTCTGTGGATCAGGTTCTGCAGCTGCTGTGTTTCCGGCACCAGACTCCGTGTGAGCATAAATTCCAGGATATCTGCAGCCACCGGCAGCGTCTGCTTCAGCACACACACACGCAGGTGAGCGTTGAACATGTCTGTGTATTCCGTGATCTGAACACCATCTGAGGAAAAACAGTCACACACACACACAGTTCAAGGCCACATTACTCTACATTTTATTCTCTGTTGAATATTCCCCAAGTACAGTTTAACAGAGATGGAAAGATTCACAGTATCTGTATTTTTACAGTATTTCACTGTATGCACTACATATAATAATAATAATAATATTGATATTCATTCATTCATTCATTTTCTTTTCAGCTTAGTCCCTTTATTAATCTGGGGTCGCCACAGCGGAATGAACCGCCAACTTATCCAGCAAGTTTTTACGCAGCGGATGCCCTTCCATACACAACCCATCTCTGGGAAACTCACACTCATACACTACGGACAATTTAGCCTACCCAATTCCCCTATAGTGCATGTGTTTGGACTGTGAAGGAAACCCACGCAAACGCAGGGAGAACATGCAAACTTCACACAGAAACATCAACTGACCCAGCTGAGGCTCGAACCAGTGACCTTCTTGCTGTGAAGCGACAACACTACCTACTGCGCCACCGCATCGCCAATATTGATAATAATGATAATATTGATAATAATATTAATACTAATATTGATAATAATAATATTGATAATAATAATGAATAATAATATTGATAATAATAATATTGATAATAATATTAATAATATTGATAATAATAATAATGATAATAATAATATTGATAATAATAATAATAATATTGATAATACTAATATTGATAATAATAATAATAATAATAATAATAATAATAATAATGAATAATAATATTGATAATAATGATAATAATAATAATGATAATAATAATTAATAATAATATTGATAATATGAATCATATTGATAATAATTAATAATAATATTGATAATAATATTAATAATATTGATAATAATAATAATGATAATATTAATGAATAATAATGATAATAATAATGAATAATAATGATAATAATGAATAATAATATTGATAATAATAATGAATAATATTATTGATAATAATATTTATAATAATAATAATAATAATGAATAATAATATTGATAATAATATTAATAATAATAATAATAATAATGAATAATAAAATTGATAATAATATTAATAATATTGATAATAATAATAATAATGAATAATAATATTGATAATAATATTAATAATATTGATAATAATAATAATAATAATGATAATTAATAATAATATTGATAATATTAAGAATATTGATAATAATAATAATAATAAATAATAATATTGATAATAATATTAATAATAATAATAATGATGATAATTAATAATAATATTGATAATATTAAGAATATTGATAATAAATAATAATGATAATAATAACAACAACAACATCAATAATAATAATGCGTGTAATGTAAAGTGCTGATGAGTATTCCCTCACCGATGGGTTGTCTGAGTCCAGGGAGGTTGGTCAGGATCTCAAAGGTGTCTCGGTGGGAGGTTTTTCCCGCTAAAAGAGTCAGAACTCGCTTCCTGATTTCTACATCAGCCGCTTCACAGGGCCACACACTGGAGCTCACAAACCAGCCGTCAGCTGCGCACACACACACACACACACACACACACACACACACACACACACACACACACACACACACACACACACACAAAAACAACACACAGAGAGATACACAAACACATACAGACAGAACCACAACACACAAACATACAGATACACAAGAACAGACAGACACAAACAGACATGCACACAGACAAACATTGAGCAGACACTCACAGATACAACCATAACACAACACAGACATACACACAAAGACATGCACAGTTGCACACACAAATACACACAGACAGAACCACAACACAAAGATGCACAACAGACACAAGCACAAACACACGAATAGACACACACAAACAAATGCACACACACACAATCACAGGCATACACAAACATATGGATACACAAAAAACAGGCAAACACACAACATAGACAGAACCACAAAACACATACAAACACACAGATGCAAACACAGAAATGCACACACACACACACGAAGATGTGCACACATAAAAACACAAAGAAATGCAGTCAGACAGATACACACACAGGTGTTAAGTTATTTCCAGATACATAATGCCACACACACACACACCTCTGAGCAGTTTGAGCGCGCCCTCGATGCTGCCGCTGTGCAGGAAGAGTTCTGCAGCCATACTGACCAGCTGACAGCGGGACACGCGGTGCTCATTACCCATCAGCCCCTTCTGCATGATGAACTCAATCTGCAGCTGGAGCATCACATTCACCAGCTTCACTCCCTAAACACACACACACACACCATCATTTCTCGCTCTGCATCCACATTAGGTGAGGGTTCTGCTCAAATTCCCAGTGAAATTAAACTACAGTGTTTTAGACGTCAGTATCAGTGTGTTAGTCTTCAGGAGATCTGTAATCTAGAGTCTCCAGAACAGACATAACTCAGATGTAGAAGATAGAAACCTGATCTAATCATCCAAGTATGCCTCCTCATACTTCAGTTTCTCATCAAATCTTCTGACCAATCAAATGCCCTCTAGTATCTGACATCCCCGCCCCTTCATCTCATTGGCTCTTCATTTAATGTGCTTGAGCCTCACTCATATGACCATCTGAATATTTAGTGTATCGTCCAACACCAGTGAAATGCTGATTTTACCGCTCTCACACACACACACACACACACACACACACACACACACACACACACACACACACACACACACACCAGGGTATATTCAGTAATACTAAAGGAAATTTCAATACCTTTTTAAGACCTTTTAAAAACCTTCTCAGAATATTTGAAGACCTCGTCGCCACTTCAAGTTCTAATCCTTTAACTTAACCTTTAACTTAATAAACAGTTGTAATTAAATAAATTAATGGAGCACAATCGTGCAACAGAACTCAGATAAACTCGGTAAAAACAAAGCTTGAATAAATTAAACCAAAGGCGAGATTTATCAAAATATCTGAAACATTTACTGTACTATCCCAAAAACGAACATGAACGTCGAGCTTCTGCTTAAAGTAGGGTGCTAGCCCAAATCTCATGATGTAAACAGTTCTGTCCTTGCCACAGATGAAAGCCTTAGCTATGTCTGAATCCAGAAACATCGACTTGAAAATATCTCAAGTGCCTTCATTCGCAAGTGCCCAGATAACCTGCACACGCATTGTTGATGTGCCGCCCATAGCCACCCTGATGTCGGGGCAGGGGTTGGTGTCGTAGTTCTTTTGACAAGTTCAGCTGTCGTGTTGGGTAGTGGTGTGGCTGGTGGTGCATAATAACTGGCGATGGACGGCTGCATCTGTACTCTGTGGCCAAAAGCAGCCTAGTGGCGAGCACCCTGCATGTGGGAGTTTACAGCGTTTATGCCCATCGACAATATACTAGTTTACTTTTTACAATACGTACAGTAGGCCGTGCAGCTGTTTTTAGCAACAGGTTTCAGCCACTGTTTAAACTCCACTCCAAGCTGGAGTACGCAAACTTACATTTTCCCATTTTGCCGTCTGTTTCGCTACATGTGATGGAGCGTTACATCACCTTCACGCGTTTGTCGCAAATTACGTGACATCACCCGGACGGAGGAGCTCGGCCGGACGCGCCCCGGCCTGAACCAATCGTGTGGATAGAGCACGCCGCTGTTAATATTAGGAGGAAAATAAATATATTTATGCTTTTTTGGAGTCAAACACTTTGGACAACGCTTGAACCAAATTTAAGACCTTGTAAAAACGCGATTAAGACTTTTTAATACCTTTCAAGGGCTGTAATTTTCTCATCATTGATTTATCAACTTTTAATACTTTTTAAGACCCCGCGGACACCCTGAACTCACTCACCTTACTCCACTCTCGGGTCCTGTGGTACCTGAAGATCAGAGACACTCCAATCCGGCCCAGAATGCTCTTCACCTCATCAGATGGCTCTCGCTGACAAACTGACAGAAAACATTCATAGATGATTATTTTGAAGAGTCTGTCACTAATTAATCCAGAGATTAAACAGGAATAATGTTAATTATTTATCAGTTCTCATGCATTTTACAGTTTGGACACTTAAAAATAATAATGATAATAATAATAATAATACTAATAATAATAATAAGTAAATAAAGTGGTTGAAGAAAAACACGAATAAAAAATATTTGCAAAAAGATGTAGATTTCAGATTTTCATTTTAGTTTTGCCTTTAACTGTAAATATAATGAATCTAATCCCAAACTGACAGCACTGCAGTTAAATATGGCTTAGTAAGATCTTTTTTTTCTACATGAACACATTAAATTGATTAAATTACAGCAGGTTTAAATAGCTGCAAATTTCCACAAAGCAGATTTTAGGCAATGGCTGCTGAAAATGGCTTATTTATTTATACATGTATACCTGCGTCAGCGAACAGCTCGTAGGGAACAGTGTGTTTGTCTTTGGGCTCCTTCAGCAGAGCCATGGTGACGCAGCAGCAGAAGCGCAGCAGCTCATTATTACTGTGTGAACCTGAACACACACTGCAGAACACCAACGCCAGCCCAGACCAGTCCTCCTGCTGCTTCAGCATCTGCACACACACACACACTCATTTTGTCCATATGCTATACATTCATATGGCACAGCTTTATGTGAAAGTGCATGTACACTATGGACATGCGCCTGTAATCTCACCTCAACTCTAACAACAGCCTGCGTCAGATGTGAAAGCTCAGAGGTGTGAGGGTTCGTCGCCAGCGCTCTGAAACACACACAGTGAGAGTTCTGAATGATGTCAGAAAGCACCTGAGGCGTATATCTTTAGGGTAAAAGTTGCTCATAACTTGTGAATTTAACGGGCAGCTATTATGCAGAAAAGACTTTTATAAGGGGTGTAAACACAGATGTGTGGCAGCAGTGTGTGAATATCTCCATTCATATATCATTTGATTGAGGCAAATTCCACACGTTTGTGTCAAATGAATCGCAAATTTCACGTCGCTCGCATCGCAGGACAGTAATCCGCCTCTAGTCTGGCATTTGGATTGACTTGTATGCAGTTTACTCACACAAATACTTTATTCTGCATTTGATGAACCAGCATAAAAGGCTTATCACCTCCTGTTGGTTCGGAGTGCATTAGATTATTTATTTAACAACTACCAGTGTGTGCATGTGGACATGACCTAATCCAGGCCCTGACCTGCATTTAACAGCCATGAAGATGTCCATCTGCTGTCTGGGGACCTGCATGAGGTGAAGGTGACTCTGCATGACCTCACACTGATCCACAGTGAACACACAGCCCGACTCCACAATCTGCACACACACCATCATCATCATCATCATCTCCAGTACAGCATGTGAGCATCCGAGCATCAGCTTTACCTTGGAGGTGAGCAGAATGAGCTCCGGCACAAAGTTGATCAGTCTTCGGTCGCTCGCAAACTTAAACACAGCCAACACCAGCTCTGGAGGAGGCTGCGGGAAAACATCATGTGTTAGGGATATTTTCTAGAGTGGTTCTCTCAGAATATAAAGCCTGACAGGTTTATCAGCAGCCTGATGTGAAGTGTAGCACTGCTGTAGAAGACTGAAGGCTTTATTCTGAGATAACAACCATCCTGGATGTACTTTATCCTGATTAATACACGGCTTCTGGCCACTAAACAGAACAATTAGACAAAACATTGTTATGAGCTGCATTCATTTATTATTTAATTAAATGTAAAACTGACAAACTAAAACAGCTGATGGAGTATACACTAATCAGTGCACTATTCAGACACTAGATGGTGCCGCTGATGGAGTATACACTAACCTGCACACTATTCAGACACTAGATGGTGCCAAACAGATAGCCATGTAATAATGCAAGATGACAACGGATTAAAATAATTACACACGCTCATCCAGGTACTGCCAATCATCTTGACCATTAGTGTGTGTGGACCTACTTATAAGTCAAAAGATGAAGTGAATGTGTTGTTTGCCAGTTCGTGAGCCCTTTAACTAATGAATGAAGTGTTCCTTGAAGCCAGCAGCGCTCACCAGCCTCTTGTGTGTGAGCAGCAGGTTCAGGACGGCCAAAAATTCTCTCAGTAAACCCATATTGAGGAGAATCAAGAGCAGAGAGTTGACCGTCTCCTGGCTGAAGCTCCCGCTGGGGGGACAGCGGCTGTAATATCCCATAAACACCTCCACTTCACACACACAAAACATTAATATTAGACCAGCCTTTGCAATGTTTTCCAAAACAATTCACCCCTAAGCTAATTACACTACCGGTCAAAAGTTTTAGCACAGTCAGATGTTTAATGTTTAAAAATAAAGTGTCTTCTGCTCACCAAGCCTGCATATACTTGATCCAAAGCACAGCAAAAACTGTACAATTCTGAAATATTTTACTATTTTAAATAACTTTTTTAATTAAATAAATATTAAAATGATATTTATTTTTGTGATTTCAAAGTATGATTATTATTCCCATCACATGATTCTTCATTAGTACAAATGAGTTATTAAAACTAATTATTAAACATTCTAATCATCAAAAAAGCTGAAAGAAATCTCTTCTGTTCTTAACATCATAATAATAAAATGTAGAAAATCCTCATAAGACAATTGTTGAGTAGTTTTAGGACAACTCTGATGATGTTTTTTCCATCATATGTTGACTGTTATGTTAAACAGCTAAAACTTGTTTTATAATAGTGCTGTACTTGAGATCAAATGAACACAGGCTTGATGAGACTACTTTAATAATAATGAAAAAACATTTAATCTTCCTGTTTTAAATTGTTGCCTGATAGTGTATGTGTTTAATAATGCTGTGTTACCTGCCCGCAGAATAAGAACGACTTTTCCAGCATGACAGAACTTCTTGATCATTTCCATGCAGAACTGAAGCAGAAAAACAGTGAACACACACGCTGAAGGATGCAAACTGAAGATGCTGGAATACTCAGAATAACATTGAAGCATTCGGTACGACCTCCACAATACACTTATGGATATTGCTTTATATTTATTAGCATTAAAACTTAAATCTAAACATTAGGAACATGCTGTCTGTAACTTTCTCATTGTGCTGCATCTTATCCTGCTGTCTGAGCTTAATATTAATCAAACAACAGAAGAGAATGAAATCTCTCTGTTCTCGACTGAATAACTATATAATGGTTAATCTTTATTTTATTTATACAGTGAAGATTATATAGTGTTATATTAGATTATAGTTTATATAATCATTTATAGTCAGTTATGCTATATAGTCAGTGATTATAGTCAGTTTATGTATCTGAAAACTGCTGTTAGATGCATGAAAATCCTGAAAAGCACAGTGTATTTCAATATTATCTTTGCAATATTGCATTCAGTGTTGTTTTATTATATTTTATTTGACAATACTTTTTTATGAACATGTCATAAACTGAACCATACCGAAACCGTGATCGAAAACCAAAAACCATATTACATCTCTAGTAAAAACAGAAAACACACACACACACACACACCGTCTCATCTCCATCTCTCGGCACATGCAGGTACCAACACACACTCCGCATGCAGGTGCTGTGATCGCTGAAGTAGAACCTACAATACTGTAAACACACACACACAGACGGAGAGAACAATGAATATGAGCTGTTTGTGGAGAAAAAATAATGACTGTAATCTTAATTTCCCTCTCACTGACATTGATGTGTGAAGTTCTCAGAGCAGGCGTCTCTTTAGCGGTCACTTCACGGCCTGCATCATCAAACATAATCAGCTTTAGATTCATTACTCAAAGCAAACAGCACAAGCACTGATCTCAGACTGTGCTGACGTACCGCTGAAGCAGGGGTCCGTCACGGGTCTCGGTGCTCTGCTGTTTATTACTGAAATACTGTACAGATTGCTGGAGTCTCTGCTCTGCTGGTTGTTGTTACAGTCTATTCCAGCATTCTGCAAGAGGAGGAGGAAGTTCTTCACTGAATCACTCCTTTAAACGGGTAGTTCAAAACAGCTGATTCATTTAGAAATGATTCAAGCGAATGTCTTTATGAATGAATCAGTGAATCACTGACTCAAAACGATTTGTTCAGAAAGAGATTCATACAGAAAGTAGCTCTGAGATGCACAAGTGTTCTGCTCTGGCTTTATATTATATATATATATGGTTATGAAGAGGGCGGCACAGCAAGAAGGTCGCTGATTTGAGTCTCGGCTGGGTCAGTTGGTGTTTCTGTGTGGAGTTTGCATGTTCTCCCCGTGTTGGTGCGAGTTTCCTTCGGGTGCTCCGGTTTCCCCACAATTCCAAACACATGTGCTATAGGGGAACTGATCAACTGAACTGCCCGTAGTGTATGAGAGTGTGTGTGTGTGTGTGTGAGAATGAGCGTGTATGGGTGTTTCCCAGTACTGGGTTGCGGCTGTGGCAACCCCAGATGAATAAAGGGACGAAGTCGAAGGAAAATGAATGAATGGTTATGAAGATATGCGGACTGACCTCTGACTTTACAGTGTTTAGACTCTGGACAGGCTGAGGTCTGCAAACCTGCGTCTCCTTTACTGTAAAACAAAAAATAAATCAGTTTGTAAAATAAAAGTATTTGCTCTACGAACCTGACATTAGAAGAGGAAAACAGCTGAAATTCCACTGTAAATAATTATATATATTAAAATGAATAATTAAAGGTTCACACACCTTTTGATCCACCGTCACTCAGATGATCCGTCTGGACGTCTACAGCCGCTGGGAGAGACTTGCTGGCGCTTTAAAAGAAACCAAAGAACATACACAATCAGTAAAAATCTTAAATCTAAATGATGCATCACTGGCCATCCACACAGAGCACGTTCCTCATTCAAATGCACTACTCTTATTGTTTTTCTGACATGTTGGTAACCATTAAGCCGCGGTCACACTGGACTTTTCCCTCCATAGACTTCCATTCATACGCACGCGAATGCGTCAGACCGGAAACGCAGGGTCATGCGTCAGATTTCGCAGGTTGCTACAGTGCAAAGTTCAAACTTGGTGAACTCTGACCTGCGAAATCGCAACACTTGACTGCAAGAGACCAATCCAGGACCAAAACATGACCTCTCTGAACAGAAATTTAAATCATGGAGCAATCGCTCGCTTTATTAATGTCTGATCATCTTGTTTAATCCCGCCCCTTTTCACAACGCCATACGACAGAATTTCGCATGCTCAAACTCTAGTGTGACCGCAGCTTAAATCTCTCATCTTTTGCAGCACCTGACACTCGAGCGCTGTCTTTTTAAGATGAAAAAGGGGAGGAGCTACTCTATGCCCGCCCTCTCTTCATGTTTGAGTAAAGATCATGTCAAAAGTGAACTAAAAACCTGCACATTTCTAAGCATATCCAGATATTATGATGAAATATGAAAGTACCCATCAGTGTTTTGCTCCCAGATGACCTCGCAGTGATGATCCTCAGTTTTGATCGGAGTGTCTTCATTCTCTGTCGGTGCGTCCGGTTGAGTCTTGGCTTCAGAAGCCACAGTCCCGAACAGCTCTGGATCATCCTGAATCACATCCAGCACCAGGACGTCTTCTTCATACGCTCGAGAAACATCCAGAAAGTTCTCTTCAACTCTATGAGACTGAGAACAAGCCTGTGTATTATTATTATTCACCGAACACACCCCATCATCATCATCATCATCATCATCATCAGATGAAGACGCTGCAGAAACACCTCCAGCATCTTGGTTTTCCTCTTCAGAGGAAGCATCTGTGTGTGTGTGTCCGTCAAACGCTGGCTTCACTTCTCCTTCAGGATTACTGCTGTGTGAATGAGCGACAGATTCACCTTCAGTCTGATCCACTGATGAACAGTCCTGCGCTTTTAGCACTCCCACTTTATTACACATCTCTGAGAGCAATGCTGGGTTATAAACCGCTCCTTTAGCTCTGTTCTGATCCTCAAACTGTGAAATAGGGAAGATGTTGAATTTAGCACATCTGTGATCTCCAACCAAATGATCAGCTTGTTTCCAGACGACAGGAACATCAGAGTGATCTTTATGATCAAGCAGGGAACGATGTTTTAGAAGTGCGTTTGCTTCCAATGACGCCTCAAAGCCGTTGAGTTTGCAGTTGTTGACCTGCTCAGTGCTGTGTTTCTGACTTTGGTTTAGCTCTGGATGTTCTGAAATAGGAGTCAAAGAGAATCCTGAAGTCCGTTTCAGCACACAAGTGGACGTGTTTTCACACAACACCGAGCTCTGCTGTTTCAGCACTTCAGGAATATCTCCACTTATTAATCTCCTTGGAGTGTCTGCATGACTTTTCAGAGTGGAAACCTCCTCCGGTGCTTCAAAACGCTTGTTATTCTCTTCATCATCTTGAGCTGTGTTTGTAAATGTGGCGGTGATTATCCAGCGGGCTCCGTTTCTGAGTGATCTGAGCTCCTCAGGAGGACCCGTTCTAGGAAAGGGCCACGGTTTGCAAGTGCGAGCGCATGATGATTTGGGAATGAATATGTATGCTTGTGTTCGCTGGCAGGAGAAACTCTCGGGCGCATTCACAGACTCTGCATCTGAATCCTGGTTTCTTCCATCCTCATCAGGACCGCTCTCACTGTTATCATCTTCACTTCTGAAGCCAAAGCCGTTGACCGAGACTCTTCTGAGCACTAGAGGTGGCACACGGCGCTCAGGGCTGGTTGTGTTTCCAGATATGTGGTTCACAGGACAGTGTTTCTGTTTCTCTGGATTGTTAATAGCACACGCTGGAGTTTCTGTACTCTCCGGCAGTCTCATCCTCTCCGGATCCTCTACCAGACAAGCGTCCGATTCCTTGAGCGATCCTTCAGAGACATGCGTGCCGCCAGACGGAGCATCACCTGATGAGAGAGAAGCACAGCTATGTTTGGTTGCAGTGGAAAGTTTCCTGGAGCGTCTACGTTTCCTGATGCTGTGCGGATGAGGATGCATGAGAACACCGAACTCTGTCTGCAAGCACTGCTGCTGCGCTCTCCGGCTCGCCGTTTGTTTGAGCACCGCTGGCAGGACACAGGAGAAATCACGTGAGGCTATGCGAAACACTCGGCCTACATCGCAGAGCTTCACCGTGGGGTTTTTCTCGAGTGCTGAGGCGTGATGGGACGCTGAGGAAGTTGTCTGCTTTTCTGCGCTCAGGCTGGGGCGGCCAGCTCTGGGTCTGGGATTGAGTAAACGGACCAGATTCTTACTAGAGGGAGGAGGAGTGTATTTTACATCACCACACAAAGCACAGCACGCATTTTTCACAGAGCGCTTCCTCGACCTTTCCTCTGACCTAAGCCGTCTCAGCTCAACTTTTGAACTGAAATCTGCAATCAGAGACAAGAAAAAAGGTGAGAGCAAAAATGCTAATTAATATGAGGATTCTCACTACTACTAGCTTAGTGATGTCTGCAGTTCACGCATAAATACAAAGTCTCATCATTTTCCCACACTCGAGTGCTTCAAAACTAAGTTTTTAGTTTGAGTTTATTCTGAAATTTTATGCATATTAGTCTGTTAAATGGACAGTTCACCCAAAAATAAAAATCCCCACACTCAAGTGGTATGAGTTTATTCTTGAGATCCAGTTGATGGCCATTCTTAGGTGTTAAAGGTGCAGTTCACCCATTTTCTCATCATTTATAAATCCTCAAGTGGTTGACAACATGTATGAACTTCTTCTTTTGAACACAAAACTAGATATTGTGACGAATGTTTGAAAAACAGCCACTGACATTAATAGTAGTAGAGCTGCACGATATTGTCAGATTCTGATATTGTGATTTCTCTGCAATAAATATTGCTCAAGACAGTTTGAATAGCTCTATTTGATGGTTTGCAGTGGAGTCTAACAGTATTCAGGTATAGAAATTGAATAAATCACAATGCTTTTCTTACTTTGCTTTGTCTCATTTCCAGTCCAAATATCAAAAAGAGTTTTAGACCGAGTAACAATATTATATTTAGATTTAGTCAAAAGACAAAAGTGAAAACTAAGAGGTTTGTTTGCTTGTTTTAAGGAAATTATGTCCTCGTGTTGGCGTGGGTTTCCTCCACAGTCTAAACGGTCAGTGTATCTTTTGGTCATTGGATTTTCATTTTAGAAACGGATATTGAAAAACGAGCTGTTTTTTGATTTTCGTTATCAAATTCAAAAACAAAAATTTAAATGCAATGCGTTTTTTGATTTTCGTTTTTGAATTTTAAATTTTGAGTTTTTTCATGGTGAAAAACGGAAAAGCAAAATTCAAAAACGATTTGATTTTCATTTTGAATAACAAAAAAATAAGCCGGTTATATATATATATATATATATATAATATTTTATATATTAAAATAATATATACATATTTATTTATATATGAGCAATTCCAGCGTTATGGATAGGGATGCACCGATCCCGATACTTGGATCGGATATCGGTTCGATATCGCATATTTTTGCTGGATCGGGTATCGGCCTGCTGGTACCGATCCAAATCCGATCTTGCGCGTGCGCTGTATTTTGTGTAATTTATAAGCCAACAAAAGCCACGAAGGAAGCCTATTATAAGGCACTAGAAAGTTGACAAGCAGACCTACTATATCATAAATGTTTTGAAGCCATTCTATAGTTTAATGTGAAGCACAGATGAATATTCACGTGGTTAAATTCATGTTCACTTCAGCGCTTCCCGCCGCTGCGCCTGTCAATCATTCTCCATTCATTCACAATTCAAACTGCGTGTCGCGTTCATGACAGCACGAAAAACTTTCTCCAAGACTATTTGTTCTTGTTAGTTTAAATAATCAGTGTGGAAATGCAATTAGTTTTGCATTAAATGGGTTCATTTTGACCTGAAACATAGAGATCATTGCTGTTTCTAAATCACGCGCAGTGTCTGTTAGATCAGCAGATCGCATTCACAACACTGGAGTAGGGTTAGCCAGCCTATTATCTCCGCTTCACACACAAAGTAGGCCTACCTGAAACTTTAAGTTAGAAAAGGCTCAATAATCATTGGACATCCTCAACGCACTGATTTCTCCCCTTTGTGCTGCTGTTTTGGAAGTGTCCGTATACCGGAGGGCTGCGCGTTGTGTCTCAGTGATGCAAGCGCTTCATTCAGGCACCGGCTGCGCAGACGCGACATGCGCCGCTCCGTAAGATTATTCTTATAATAGGCTAAGTTTATGTTATTATGTTCCTTCCGCTAATGTTTGTTCCTTCTTATGTTTGTGCCGCGAAAAGTTTGTAAAGCCTGGCTCATTGTGGTTTAGTTGATTAAATTATTAAAAGTGAAAATGACGGCCCGGGGGCATATGAATTGTCATTAACAGAAAAGTATTTAGCCTAATATAGGCTACTCTGAAACTGAATATTTCGCTGTAATTATATATATATATATATATATATATATATATATATATATATATATATATATATATATATATATATATTAACATTTTATTTTACAGACCAGTTTGTCAGATTGTGCACTAAAGCATATAAGTGGACCTTGTTTTGAACTTCACATCAAATATTCTTGTTTATTTTGTAGATAACTGACCAACAAAAATACATTAAAATAACCAACAAATTATACCAAACGAAATTCGTTTAAAAAAGATAATTTTTCAGACAAAAAATTATTTTACAGACATCAGTTTCTCCATCTCACGCGGCTATAGGCGAGGGAATGTTTATTAAGTAAAACTGGCCTCAGACGGTTTAGCTTAGTCTGCTTCAAACCTGCAAGGAAATATCAGGCTTTGCTAAAAGGCCGATTGTTTTACCAATGATTAGGGTCAATAGTGGTAGCCTATTACAGATTTCAAAGAAAAATCTGAATATTAAAAAGGAAACATAAGCTGGACCACATCAGATCAATGTCATAATGAATGCTCAAATAATGTAGTCCATAGTTTATAGCAAGCATCATATTTAGTTAAATTGTGCCATCTGTCATCTACAGTAGCCCTATAGGTCTGTTATTTTTACTGAAGAAGATATATTATTTGAGTTAATCAGCAGAACTATAGAAACCATATTATGTTAATAAAAAAATAATAATAAAAAACAGCACAATATCGGGATCGGATCGGTATCGGTCGATACTCAGAATTTTAGTATCGAGATCGGATCGGTTTTAAAAAAATGGTATCGGTGCATCCCTAGTTATGGATGTGACATTTGCAGTAAAACCTCAAAACATAAATTGACAGAGGAAGTGTATGTTAACATCATATTGAAACATCTGTTTATATTTTTCAAAACAACTAACCACAGAGTTGTGGAAGCAGAAAAATATCAATCTGTAAACATTTTTTATATTTTAAATGGTGAAAAAAAACATGCGTTATGGATGTGACAAAAAAAGTCTGCGAGTTTACAGTATACAACACACTTTGTAGAAATTCTGTGAATTAAACTGCACAACCAAAAAGAAACTGTGCTAATCAACAGGATAAGAGTTGGCTCTTTATAGAACAAGCATGATTGATTTTATTTTATTTTACATTTTTACATTTATAACGAAAAAGCTGCGTTATGGATGTGACATCTCTCCGTTATGGATGTGACGGATGTGAAATTGCCACTTGTGTGACTTTTGTAAATCAAATATAATTGTTTGAAACATTGACAGAGACATTTTTTAGTATTTTTAAAGCACTGTAAAATACAAGCCTACACAAAACACGCAGAAATGGTTTCGCTATTTTGGCCAAAACTTTAGTTTTTTCATTGCAAGGTTGACATTTGCATGGAATTGCTCATATATAATATATATATAATTATTTTATTATAATTTTTTTTACATATTTTTAGCAGCATTTTAAATAGAACAACATATTTGACGATATATCCATTATTTGCGTTGCTTTACTGAACAGTTTTCTGAAAATAAAGTTTATTGTTAAAATCACTTCCACTTGAGGAGTGACAGTAACATTGGACATTCGTTTGGAATCACTGCGCACATTTCAATAAAATTAAAACAAACATAATTCATTTAATCTGAAAGGCGTTCAGCATATTTCAAAAACACGGTCAAGCATCCCAATGTCTTCCAGAGCGGACTATCAGATGACATTACAAAAACTGTGCTACGGTTGATAATGAACTTTAAGTCTTTCTTCACCCCAAATACAGCCCATTCTATTTCCTAATATATCCTATACTCATATATACTGATTTTTAACACATGAATTGATATTCTAAATAAAATAGCGTACTGCTATATATAACCATCAGTAGGCTATTTTTTTTTAGAATTTCAATTCATGCATGGACTATTTATATGGACTATTTATATGTATATATTATATATTATTATTATATATACACAATATTATATATAACCGGCTTCAGTGAGGAAAATATGTCTTAACACAATCCGGTTATCACGAGAAAATACCTTTCATAACATTATTAAGTGGGAAAAAATAATAGCCTAGAATTTTTTTTTAATAATAGCTAGCCTGTGTGTGGCAGCATTGCATCGCCGTGAATGAGTCGGCCTATCTGGTTTCAGAATATAAAAACAAGCCTTTATTTGTTTTTGTTTTCTGGTGATTTTATTTTTTGTTATTCAAAATGAAAATCAAATTGGAATTTTGCTTTTCCCTTTTTCACCATGAAAAAGAAAAACGAGCTGTTTATTGATTTTACCTTTTAAAATTCAAAATCAAAAATCAATTCCATTTCAATTTTCATTTTGAATTTAAAAAGGAAAATAAAAAAAAAATGAATCTTTTTTTCAATATCCATTTCTAAAATGAAAATCCAATGACCAAAAGATACGCTGACCCTAAACACATGCGCTATAGGGGAATTGGGTAAGCTAAATTGTCCGTAGTGTGTGTGTGTGTATATATGAGTGTGTATGGGTGTTTTCCAGTGATAGGTTGCAGCTGGATAAGTTGGCGGTTCATTCTGCTGATTAATAAAGGGACTAAGCCGAAAGAAAAATGAATGAATGAATGAATGAATGAAGGAAATGATCTGCCAGTGAGGTAGTGAAATAATCTCGTTTTCTCTTTGACATGTAGACTAGAAACAAGACAAAACGTTTGAGTAAGAAATGTTATTTGTGCATAAATCATATACATTCTATATAAATACAGTGATTAAATACAATTCAGTGGCTCCTGGTCAGCTATAACTCAGACTGGACATATCTTTGTGATGTGACTATTGTGAATGTGCGTATTGCGATATCGATGCAGAAACGATATATTGTGCAGCCCTAAATAGCAGTAACAGAGTACTATATAGGCTGTTTGTTTTCCAGCATTCTTCAGTAAATCTTCATTTTCAACACAAGAAAGACACTTGAACAGGTTTGCAACATTTGGGTTATTTAATTATTGGTGAACTGCCTCTTTAACTCTAAACTACAGTAAGCTAAGCCGACTCTTCCCTATTGTTTACTCTACCTCATGTCATTCCACATGAATATGAGTGTTTTCCTCTAGCAGACTTGCAGTTTCTATAAATAAATCACTGCAAGTTCCCAAAACTCACATTTACAATTCTGGCCTTTATTCTAAGTCTGTAAATACATTACTTGACATTCAGATCTATTAAAATGACAGTTTTGAGAAGAAAACAAACTCGCAATTGTGAGGAGGTCAGAAATAAAACAAAACCCTTTATCGATGACGAAAGCAGCTGATATTCAGTTCACCTGTAGATGATCTCCATCAATAAGTCAGTCTATCAACAATAAACACAGATCCTCCTAATCATCTGTGACAGCAGAGGGCGGGAAAACCACGAGCGATCTCTATAAATGGATATTTTATCAGATGTGAGCTGTCTCTGCAGTGACACTCAGTGTTCGTTTACCTCAGGCAAATAATCAGCAGGTAAAGGTAAGTTGCTCTAATGTGTCTTACTTGCACTTCTCCTTCCGGTTAAACTCGCGCGACTTCTGCGCGCTTCCGTCCTGATGGCGGTCTTCGCCTCACCGGCGAACAGTCTCCTCGGTGTCCCCTTTTCCCGCGGAGCCACGGCCGGCCGCGAGAGTGTGTTCTGAGAGCCGTGTTTTATCGATTGTCGCGCGGGCGGAGTGATTTCAGTCGGTTCGACAGAAACATTAACGTTACCGGACTCGACGCTGTTTCTGACGGAGAGCGCATGCGCGTCCGTTGGGCCGTCAATCACGCGCTTCCCGCCATTTCGCGGTTTGTTTCTGGCGAAGCACAACGCTAAACGCAACCGGCAGAAGATTTCACGTTTATGTTCGGATAATCGGTTTTTGGAGGCCGGCGGAGCCTCGGGCCCTGCTCCGGTAACGAGACTCACTCTGGGGGAGACTGTACCTGGATCAGCCGCGGCCGGTTCCGGAGAGCCGCCATCCGCAGGTGGATTCACAGCACACACGGGTGTAGATCCTGTCCATCGCCGTTTATTCGGCTCCGGTTTATTCTCCGGTTTAAACGAGTCCCGCTTCAGTTTGATCCTCGTGCCGCACGAAAACATCTCTTACGCATGCGCGAACAATAAAAGCGCACCTGTGACAGAATAAACGACTCAAAACTCCTCAGTGTCACATATATGAGCTTTCAGACACTAAACCGACTGATAGATTCAACACAACCGATTATAAGAATCAAAAGACATCAACGGAAGCAACGGATGAGTCGATGACGAACGCGTGAACGGAGAAACGTGCGTCTGACGCGATGAAAATAAAAGTCAAGCGGTTATACAAACAGACGTAACGTTGCGTCGACAGCTAGTGTTTTTAAAGAGATTATTAATGAAATCTGTTGTTCCTCAATACCTGTCCGTGTCACTGTTTATTACTAATAGAATTAAACACACTCCCACTTCCAATCTCCGTGTCAGGCATGCGCAGTGGAGCTCAGCGTGATCGAGCGGTCAGTGGGAAACACACCGCCGCCGCGTGGCTCATTCACACACTGCACTAGTATTGTTTACATTACTGCCTTCAAATAAATGACATGCGATCCTACGGTTATTAACATCACATTTGTGATATGGGAGATTAGTTTTAGGTTTACTTTATCTACACCATCAGTTTGCATATAAAATATTTTTACTAATTATATTTTTTATCTAAAAAATTGTTTTAAACATATAAATTAAACAAGGGTTACCAATATAATCAGTCCTGTGTCTCCATCTCATCAATGTCCTTGATATATTTTTAAAATGTATACCATGTTCATTAAGGAGCCAGCGCAGTGTTGACAGAACTGAACTAATATGATCATACTTCTTGGTTTCAGTGTGTGGAGACTTATGAGCAAGGCCAGACGGAATCTGCGGACGTTTTTTGCTATTTCTGCGGAGAATTTTGGTAAAAATCTGCGGATTTCTGCGGAATTATTTTGGGAGTCTCATAACTAAAACCTTAATATGTTAAATAAAAAATAATATCTTTTTAACTTGTATTTAATGTTCAAAATGCAAATCCAATTAGATTAACTGTAAATAGATAACTTTAAGTAAATAAACAGAATTAATGATAGGCTAAAAATCTGCGGAAATCTGCGGAAAATCTGCAGAAAATCTGCGGAATTCTGCGCGCGCAGATTCCGTGTGGGCTTACTTATGAGTAGGCCCACACGGAATCTGCGCACACAGAATTCTGCAGATTTTTAGCCCATCATTAATTCTGTTTATTTACTTGAGTAAATCCGAATTTATTCAGTTTTTAAATGACACATATTTCACATATTAAGGTTTTAGTTATGAGACTCCCAAAATTATTCTGCAGATTTTTACCAAAATTCTCCGCAGAAATTGCAAAAAACGTCCGCAGATTCCGTCTGGGCCTACTTTATGAGGTTCAATTCTCCTCACTTACAGACCATTTTGAGAGATCTAAACAAAAACAATGGTCCTAACGTATTTCCTGTTTTACTTTTTTAATTTCTATAACTTCCGAGAATCCAAAACGAGCCACATATTGCTAAATAATGTTATCATAGCTGCTTTAACACAAAGTTATGATTGAATTGCCTCTTGTTACAGTTATGAAATAGTTTGATAACAAGCAGGAAATGTTCATGGGCCAGTGACATGACCACATTGAAATGGTCTATATAGTGAAATATCAAGCGTTGACATTTTCACTAATTAAAACACTTCTCAATCAGCCAGAGCGGGCTTTAATTACTTTATAATGGTTATGCACTTTTATTCTCTGAGGGTTGTTTAGGAGTAGAGTTCATCCAGACAGAAATACAAAGGAAGTCCATATGCAGTGTCGTCACTAAGATAGTAAAACTGTGTGTGTAAAGATAGTAAAAGTGTGTGTGTGTGTGTGTGCATGAGAGCAAGCACAATTGTTCCATAATGCATTTGTGGCTATTTAAAGTGTAAGAATGTATATTAGGGGAATGTTTTTAGCATTTAAAGTGCTAAATGAAGAGCATTCTGTGTGCTGTGATGTACTAAACTTATCTCTGAGTTTCTGTTTTGACAATCTTCATATGGAGGTAATGCAGTGTGTATCAACACACAAAAATAAAGTATATTTAATTTTCTATGCTTGCATGTTTTGCTAAAAATTTAAAATGTTTAACATGGAAAAACTAAGCAGGTTAATTAAAGATGATATAAAGAGCAAATCTGCTGTGCAGTTTATTAATAACACAGATGAACACAGAACATGCACACAAGGTTATATTCAGTGTTAACACGAGTGAACTTCAGTATCTTCTATATCTCTGTCCATCTGAAATAAACCATTAAAAGGAGAAGAACACACACGATGACCTGTTTGTGTTGAAACAGCAGTGACTCCGCTGAGATATTGATCTGATTTTACAGCATGTTTGTGCACGTTTGCATGTTTGTGTATATATACATTACTGTAAGCTCTTCTATAAAGCTGATGTAGATCTGCACACTTATCACTCGAGGACAGACAGGTATGAATATTAATGGAGCTTTATTTCTAATATTATCTAATAAACATTTGACTAATCCAGCAAGATAATAATATGTAATTTGATTATCAGTTTATTTCTCACACCATTGCATTATATTATCTTCATTTAATGTGATTTTATGATGTTTAATTGTCTGTGCAATCTTTGTTTTGATGGTGTCTTAGATCATGATGGGTGAACCTGTGATGTTGTGGCTCGCTCTGCTCTTGGGCTTGTGTGTCACTGATGTGGCGCCGGGTGAGTTTACATTTATTACTTACATTTATTCATGAACAGATGCTTTTATAGAAAGTGATTCACAAATGAGTATAAAAGGGGGGGGGGAGTTCAGGATATTGAAAATACATACATATTTTGTGGGGCGGGGAGGTGGGGGTGTGTAATTAAAATTTTTAATTTATCAAAATGTAATTTTCTCTACCATATTTACTTCACAACAGTTATTATTGGTTAGGCTTTTTTCCAGCTCCATTTAATCCCCTAAACCAGTGTTTCTCAGCCACGTTTCTGCAGGACCACCAGCCCTACATATTTCCATGTCTCCTTAACCAAACACACCTGATTCAGTTCATCAACTCTTCAGCAGAGACTGAAAGACCTGCAATGGGTGTGACAAAAGCGACATCCAAAACATGCAGTGCTGGTGGTCCTCCAGGAATATGGTTGAGAAGCACTGCTCTAAACTGTTAGTCACAAATATCTAAAGATTCTAAAAAAAATCAAGAAGCATTTTCTAAACGAGCAAAATCAGGGCTCTCAAATCCAAAACTGATCCCGACCTGTCTGAAGGGCTAGTGCAGGGGTGTCCACACTCGGTCCTGGAGGGCCGGTGTCCTTGCAAAGTTTAGTTCCAACCTCAATCAGACACACCTGGGCTAGCTAATCAAGCTCTTACTAGGCTTTCTAGAAACATCCATGCAGGTGTGCTGAGGCAAGTTGGAGCTAAAATCTGCAGGACACCGGCCCTCCAGGACTGAGTTTGGACACCCTTGGGCTAGTGGGAGTAAAATATGTTTCAGTGCCTTTACATTCACTCAAAAATTGGATAATTATGTAAGTTCTATGCTGCTGATACAGCAGCAATAAATCCACTTTTTTTACTTGAGAAAAGCCACAATATAAACAATTACCTCTTAAATAACGCACACACTCCTCACTCACACAGAGATCACACTGACACAGTCAAATACAGCAATAGCCTGAGCTAAGTTTAAAATGTAGTAATCGTATGTTATATTTCAGATCACTTTAACGTGTCTAGAGCAACATGATCTGAACAAATGTTTTGTAAATGCATGTTTTTGTTTCAATTTAATAAATCAGGGTGTCTTCAAGTATTAAAAGTTAATAAATCAATTATGAAAAAATTAAGGCCCTTAAAAGATAGTAAAAAGTCTTAATCACGTTTTTACCAGGTCTTAAATTTTTGTTCAAGCATTTTCCAAAGTGTTTGACTCCAAAAAAGCATAAATATATATTTTTTCCTCAATCTACGTGATCGGTTCTGGCCAAGCTCCTCTGTCCGGGTGATGTCACGTAATTTGTGACAGACGTGGGAAGGTGATGTGACCCTCTCCATGTAGCGAAACCATCGAGCAAAACAGACGGAATAATGGGAAAATGTAAAGTTGCATACTCCTGCTTGGAGAAAGACGAGTTTAAACCGTGGCTGAAGCCTGTCGCTGAAAACAACCACGTCATTTATTCTTTCAAGCTTTGTTTCTTCTGAGTTTATCTGAGTTCTGTTGCACGGTTGTGCTCCAATTATTTATTTAACTACAACTGTTTATTAAGTTAAAGGTTTGATACTGATTAGAGCTTGATGAGGTCTTCAAATATTCTGAGAAGGGCTTTAAAAAGTTTTAAAAGGGTTTTGAAATTTCCTTTAGGATTACTGCATATACTCTGTAAATAATGTATTTTCTATTTGGGCTACTTGCATTTATATTTGAGCTACCAAAAACTGAAGAGTGCCTGCCCGAGGGCTACCAGGGATTTTTTTTTTTAATTTTGTGAGCCCTGAAAATATACTGTCTTGTTTTCAGAAATAATGAGTCAAAATTTAAGTGAATTTATTTATTTTTTTTTTTTTTATTTATTTATTTATTTTTATTTTTTTCCCCTCAACAAGCTAAATAATTAGCAAATGAGGTAAGCAAAATAGGGTTATTTCAAAGTGAAAAGTAGATTATTCTGCTTCCCCCATTGGCAGATTATTTAGCTTGTTTTAAGCAAAAACTCACTTATTTTTAAATATTTTATGCTTTTTTGATTTAAGAATTTTTCAATATTTGTACTAGAAACAAGACAAACTCAAAGTAAGAAAAATGTCTGGTGCATATGGAGAGGAGAGTGTGTGTCCTAGTTCAGAATAAAATAAAAGACAACTACTGTGCATTAAAATTGTGTGTGTGTGTGTGTGTGTGTGTGTGTGTGTGTTTTCAGCTAATCTTGCTCTGGGTGCAGTAGCGGTCCAGTCGTCCACTGGAGACCCCAATGGAGACGCTGAGCACGCGGTGGACGGAAACACCGATGCAGACTACCATAAGGGCTCCTGCACACACACCAGCCGTGAGTTTAACCCGTGGTGGAGGGTGGATCTGGGTGGAGTGTCCAGCATCAACAGAGTCACCATCACCAACAGAGGAGACTGCTGTGCGGAGAGAATACGAGGAGCGCAGATCCACATCGGGGACAGCCTGGAGAACAACGGAAACAACAACCAGCTGTAGGAGATGCTGCACACAGCCGTCCACACACACCTTCAGCAGTTTGATTATTCACTACTGATTTGATTATTCTTTATTACACACTTGCATGATATGATAATGAGGCCCACACGGAACCGGTGCATGCAGACATCTGCAGGTTTCTACAGAAGTGCGCTTCTTCTAGTGGTGTACAGATCTATCATGTAATGTGTGTTTCTCCTGTGTGTTTGTGTGTGTTTGCATGTGTGTGCAGAGCTGCTACTCTTCTGGATGCTCGTGAAGGCTCTCAGACGTTTGAGTTTCAGCCGATTCAGGGCCGATACCTCAATGTTTTCCTGCCCGGGAATGATGAAATTCTGAGTCTGTGTGAAGTGGAGGTGTTTTCAGGTGAGACTGCTTCTATTTCACTGCATAATCTCCTGCATCAGAACTTCGAATAAGTGTGTTTAAAACAAATTAAGCTGTTCTTGCAATATTGGTGATGAAGCAGAGAACTCCAGAGAAAGCAGAACCCTGCTAAAGCCACATACAGTCACTAAAGAGCTTGTGATATTACATTGATAAGAGATAATAAAGTGTGTTTGCAGTCTCTATAAGTGTATTCACAGAATGATTTGAGAATCAGCTGTTTCTGTACAGAATGAAAACTCCGAGATGACTGAATCAGTGTTTAGGGAGCAAACCTTCTGTTTTTTTTGCTATACAGTGCATCCAGAAAGTATTGACAGCGCTTCACTTTCTCCACATGTGTTTATGTTACAGCCTTATTCCAAAATGGATTAAATTCCTTTATTTCCTCAACATTCTACACACAATCCCCCATAATGACAATATGGAAAAAGAGTTTTGGAAATTGTTGCAAATAAAAAAAGCTGAATAATCACATGTACATCAGTATTGACAGCCTTTGGCGTGAAGCTCTACATTGAGCTCAGGTTCATTCTGTCTCCACTGATCATTCTGGAGATGTTTCAGCAGCTTCATTGGAGTTCACCTGTGGTCAGTTGACTGGACATGATCTGAAAAGGCTACACCTGTCTATATAAGGGCCCAGGGTTGACCGTGCATGTCAAAGCACAAACCAAGCATGAAGACAAAGGAATTGTCTGTAGACCTCTGAGACAGGATTGTCTGAAGGCACAAGGCTGGGGAAGGTTACAGAAACATTTCTGCTGCTCTGAAAGTTCCAGTGAGCACAGCGGCCTCCATCATCCGTAAGTGGAAGATGGAGAACCACCAGGACTCTTCCTAGAGCTGGCCGGCCATCTAAGCTGAGTGATCGGGGGAGAAGGGCATTAGTCAGGGAGGTGATCAATAACCCGATGGTCACTCTGTCTGAGCTCCAGCGTTCTTCTGTGGAGAGAGGAGAACCTTACAGAAGGACAACCATCTGTGCAGCAATCCACCAATCAGGCCTGTATGGTAGAGCGGCCAGTAGGGTTGGGCCGATAGACGACGGCTGATAGACATCACGATGCTGAGCCGGCATCGCCGATCCTCCACACCGCCCCCGTCGCAAACCCGCTCGTGAAAAACACACACTCAGGCCCCGTTTACACTGATACAGCTTACTTTTAAAATGGCATTTCAGAACAAAAATGATCCACGTCCACACTGGTGTTTCATCTAGCATTTCTGAACAGCCCTCCATCCACTGAAAGACACTCCCCGCCTGGAATCTGCCATCTGAAGGACTCTCAGAGCATCAGAAACTAAACTCTCTGGTCTGATGAGACTCAAACTGAACTCTTTGGAGTGAACGCCAGGCGTTACGTTTGGAGAAAAGCAGGCAGCGCTCATCACCAGGCTAACAGCATCCCTACAGTGAAGCATGGTGGTGGCAGCATCATGCTGTGGGGATGTTTTTCAGCAGCAGGAACTGGAAGACTAGTCAGGATAGAGGGAAAGATGAATGCAGCAATGTACAGAGACATCCTGAATGAAGACCTGCTTCAGAGTGCTCTTGACCTCAGACTGGGGCGACGCTTCATCTTCCAGCAGGACAATGACCCAAAGCACACCGCCAAAATATCAATGGAGCGGCTTCACAACAACTCGGTGAATGAGTGGCCCAGCCAGAGCCCAGACCTAAATCCTATTGAACATCTCTGGAGAAATCTGAAAATGGCTGTACGCTGTCGCTTCCCATCCAATAATGTGTGTGTGTGTGTGTGTGTGTGTGTGTGTGTGTGCGCTCCTAATGTAGCAGGTCCATCAGGGAATATCGCCGCTGGAGCCACCGCCATTCAGTCCTCCACTTGGCCTCATAATGGTGAAGCAGGGAACGCTGTGGACGGAAGCACTGTGTCGACGTATTCGGAGGGCTCCTGTTCACACACTCTGGGGGAAACCAACCCGTGGTGGAGGGTGGATCTGGGTGGAGTGTTCAGCGTCCGCCGCGTCAGCATCACCAACAGAGGAGACTGCTGTCAGGAGAGGATAAACGGAGCTCAGATCCGCATCGGGAACAGCCTGGAGAACAACGGAAACAACAACCAGCTGTGAGTCTCACACACTGCACACTCCGTACACAGATCAAGACGGACGAGTCCGTACAGCAGTGTCACTCTTTTGGCCTCCACACTTACTATGACTGTTTCTTTTGCTGTGTGTGTGTGTGCAGAGTTGCGACTGTCGAGCACATTCCAGCTGGAGAAACAGAGACGTTTGAGTTCAAGCCAGTTCAGGGCAGATTCCTCAACATTTTACTGCCCGGTGTGAACGTTTACCTCACTCTGTGTGAAGTGCAGGTGTTCACAGGTGAGGGAGCAGAGCTGTGTGTGTGTGTGTGTGTGTGTGTGTGTGTGTGTGCGCGCTTGCATTCATGCATTCTTTGTGTGTGTGTGTGTGTGTGTGTGTGTGTGCATATGCATGCGTGTCTGTGCATGTGTGTATATGTGCGCTTGTGTTTTTATTTGTGTGTGTTTTGCGTTCCAGTTTGTTTTATATATGCCTGCGCGTGTGTGTGCAATCTTGGGAGCGTGTGTGTGTGTGTGTGTGTGTGTGTGTATTTTGCCCTAATGGAGTTCTGATCTCTTTGTCAGACTGAGGACTGAGCTGAAGCTGATCACAGACACTCAAACAGGAATAAACAGCAGACTTTGACTCCAGTGTTCCAGTTTGTGCTGATATTGCAATAAAGCTGAGTCTCTGAGAGCTGTTTCAGTGTAAGCTTCATTCATGACTACACCTCCTCCAGCTTTAACACAGAACCATACATTAATCAAACCCATGTCATCATCCCCTCGGTAGGGAAGTTTAAAGATAAATGTAAGCCCTTAACCATTCTTTATAGAGCTGCTTATTGATATATAGTGACTTGGGATCAAACATAATACAAGTATATATTTAAGTGTTCCTATAAAGCAGGGGTGCCCAAACTTCTTCATATGAGAGGCCAAAAACCAAATATGATTGAGAGCGGTGGGCCAAAGGTAAATCTACCAAACTATTTTCCATTAAAGTTGCCATGGGTAATTTCCTAATTTAATTAAATAATCATTTAATATTTCAAAATAAATAGAAAGTATTACTTTAAATGATATTATCTAATGCAGTATGCAGGGTTCGTACGGTCCTGGAAAAGTCATTTTCCAGGCCTGGAATAGTTTTGGTAAAACAGTCATGTCATGGGTACTTGAATATATTTGAGATGAACTTGACTTCTGACACTGTGTTTGATGGGTAAACTTCAAAAAAAATAACAAATCGATAGTGAATTTAGCCTCGCTCTCTTCTCTTGCTTCCACCGTAACTCAAGATGCATTTTAAGTGTCGTGTCCAGAAACCGTATCTAACTGCAGAGGTATACTGTGGGTGCTAAAGGCTGATCTGTACTAATCTGAAGTCTTGTGAAAACGCAAGCCAACGTTATACAATTTCCAGCAAGATACTTTTTAAAATCTGTTTTACAGATATAAATATAAACTACATGGAAACTACGTAAATATAAACTGTGGCGCAGTAGGTAGTGCTGTCGCCTCACAGCAAGAAGGTCGCTGGTTCGACCCTCGGCTGGGTCAGTGTGTGTTTCTGTGTGGAGTTTGCATGTTCTCCCCGTGTTGGCGTGGGTTTCCTCCGGGTGCTCCAGTTTCCTCAGTCCAAACACATGCGCTATTGGGGGATTGGGTAAGCTAAATTGTCCGTAGTGTATGGGTGTTTCCCAGAGATGGGTTGCAGCTGAAAGGGCATCCACTGCATAAAACATATGCTGGATATGCTGGCGGTTCATTCCGCTGTGACGACCCCGTATTAATAAAGGGACTAAGCTGAAAAGAAAATGAATGAAATTTGAACGTGCATTTTGTCTTGTTTACCACGTTTGTGTAGACATTACATGAAACGCGACACGAGATCATAAACATTTACCTTAAAGTGTTGGAAAAGTCATGGAGTTTCAGTAGTAAACATGTGTATGAACGTTTACAATAACACCGTGGAGTTCAATGCTGAATTCATTTGTCAAGATAAATCTGACTTAGACTTGATTTGCTCACCAAAGTCTTTGCATTGTCAGCTGACAGTATATTCAAACTAAATCTGATTAACACCATTTAATTGAAGCGTTTAATTTCAGTTAGCTTTTAATAATAAATCAAACAAACAAAGGGTTTAATTAAACTTGAGTTGACAATCTCTAAACCATCTCCATCGTTCTCAGATAGTAACCAAAGATGGTAAAACTTTGGCCTGCAGGCTCTACTTTGGTGACAACATTAAGGTGGAAATAATGTTCATTATTCAGATCATACTCATATTAAAATACATCAAAGAGTGAGTGTTAGTATTAAATCTGATTGTGTGTGAATGATGAAGAGCTGGTGTGAAGGACAGTGCTGAAGAATGAAGATTTCACATGACAATTCATGAGGCGAGACAAACCTGTGACTCTTAAAGAGTCTTTTAATGTTAAAGTGATTCCTGTTCATAGAGTCTTTTACAGAAATCATTACACTCCAATGATAATTTATCAACTCTTCTGGAATTGGTGAAATGCATGATGGTCATTATTTTAGCTCAAATAACCCAGCAATAACCTTGTGAAGTAAAAGCTGTAAAGAGTTTGGGTGTGTTGTGTCTGTGGTGTTTTGGGGAACTGCAGGACTCTGCTGCTGGAGATAAGGAGAGAGGTTTCTGCACATTCATCATCTGCTGTTGAAACAGCTTTGATCTTAATCTGATTTTACCACACTGAATATATTGGCAAATACTGTGTGGACATGGTTTCAGTACACCACTCAAACACTGCAACAAATGCTCGCCTTACTTAGCTTAAATATCTAAAGCATTTTATAGACGAGCCAAACATATAGAGAAATGATCATTTAGAATTGAGTTTAAGACAAGCTGAATAATCTGCCAATGGAGGAAGAGAAATAATCTTGCTTTTCCTTTTGACACCAGACTCCATCATCACATTATTCTGCTTGTTTTAAAGAGAAACTCTTCATTTTAACTAATTTCTGAAAAGTTTCTCTTGTCTAGAAAATGCTTCTTGATTTGAGTATTTTTTGATATTTTGGACTAGAAACAAGACAGAAGCTCAATAAGAAAAGCATTGTTGCAGTACAAAGTGAACCAGTGGAAAGATTAACAGCTTTGACAGTAATTAAATGAATAATGCAATGTTTCCAGTAAATAATAAATGATGATATAATATAATGTTTTGCTCTGGGTGGAAATGCTGCCAACATCAGATCATTTTCTCTAATTACGATTCAATATTTCTGCATTATTAATATTTCATCATTCAAATCCAGTAAAAATGTTAAAGTAGTTTCAGTACCAGTTATATTGCTATAGCTGACTGTAGATGATGATAGGTGTTATAGTAGTGTTAGTCCTGTAAGTGTGTGATTATAGTGAATCAAGTGTTGAAAAGGTTAGGGCTCGTCCGGGATTTGAACCCGGGACCTCTCGCACCCCAAGCGAGAATCATACCCCTAGACCAACGAGCCTGACGGAGGAACATAGCACAAATCCAGAACTCAGACTGACACGTACACTGCATTTACTGTGTGGAGATGAGAGACAGAGAGAGTTTGTGGGCTGCTCCACCCAGCGGACACATTGAGAACTGCTGTCTCGAAATTCTGAATTTAGACCTTATTACCTTATATTATAGTATCTACAAATCTTTCTTAATAAAAGCTCCAGCATACTGTAGTGTTAACTATAGTGAACTGATCAGCTGTATTAAATACTGTAGAATACTTTAGTGTCTCTACACTATACTGTGGTGTATTGTATTAGAATATAGCCTATAGCTGTAGATAAGTACAGTGTTGGCTCGTTTGCTTACATCACTATAGTTCTTCTGTTACCATAGCAACTGTAGAATTAACACAAAGATCAAATACTTTGTTATCACCACAACAGATCAATACAGCTGATGTGTTACCATAGCAACTGTAGAATCACCACCACAGATCAATTCAAGTGCTTTACTACAGTGCTGTTCAGAAACACTACAGTGTTTACTATAAGTGTGGGCCAATACAATCCAAGTGCTTTGTTTCAAATAGTTTTCATATTTCAAAATGTGCCTGAAATAATGTTGAAATAGTGGCAGAGGTCATTATGAGGAGAGCTCCGTGTGTGTGTGTGTGTGTGTGTGTGTGTGTGTGTGTGTGTGTGTGTGTGTGTGTGTTTGTTTCTCAGTTGTTCTGCTGTTCTGTGTGTTTGACAGAGTTCCAGATCTCCAGCACGGCCCGGTTGAAGTCCTCCGGCTGATCAGCGAACACATAATGACCAGCGCCCTGAATCACCTGCAGGAGCACACAGAGGTGTCATTATTCACACTAAATCTAAATCTGTTTGTCTGTATGCCTGTTTGGATTAACCCAATGCTGGGTTGATTAAGTTAACTTGAGTTCAGTTTAAGCCAGTTATGGCTGGTCATGCAGACACTCACTAAGACTTCAGTGTGTGATCCGGGCCGCATTTCCTGCAGGATTCTTCCTGAGTGTCCGTCGATGCAGGAGCGAGAGCCGTAGATGAAGCTGATGGGCAGAGATGGGCTGATCTTATCCATGCGCTCCAACAGGGGCCGCTGGGGCCACCCGTACGGGACCGTCATGTTCTTAAAGGCCACCTCTCCACTGCACAACAGGACAGAACATCTGAGAACACCTGTGAACACTTATGAATACCTGTGAACATCTGTGAAAACCTATGAACATCTATGAACGCCTATGAACATCTATGAATACCTGGGAACATCTGATTAAATATCTAAGAACAACTGTGAACACCTGTGAAACATTTATGAACATCTGTGAACATCCATGATTACCTGGGAACATCTATGAATATCTGCAAACACATGAATATCTCTAGAAATCTATTAACTTCTGTAAACACCTATGAACATCTACGAACACCTATGAAAATCTCTGGACATCTATAAACATCTATGAATATCTTTGAACACTTGAAAACATCCAAATAAATATCTTTGAACATCTGTGAATATCTACGAAAAGCTATGAACATCTGTGAACACCTACAAACACATGTGAACAATCTGAACATCTATGAACACCTGAGCACACCTGAATAAATATCTAAAAACTTCTGTGAACACCTACGAACATCTGTGAACATCTACGAACACCTATGAACATCTGTGAACATCTACGAACACCTTTGAACATCTATGAACACCTGAGCACACCTGAATAAATGTCTAAAAACTTCTGTGAACACCTACGAACATCTGTGAACATCTACGAACACCTATGAACATCTGTGAACATCTACGAACACCTATGAACATCTATGAACACCTGAGCACACCTGAATAAATATCTAAAAACTTCTGTGAACACCTACGAACATCTGTGAACATCTACGAACACCTATGAACATCTGTGAACATCTATAAATACCTGGGAACATCTATGAACACTATAAATATCTGTGAACATCTATAAACACCTATGAACATCTATGAACACTATAAATATCTGTGAACATCTATGAACACCTATGAATATATGTGGACATCTATAAACGCCTATGAACATCTTTGAATGTCTATGAACACCTGAGCACATCTGAATAAATATCTAAGAACATCTGTGAACACCTTTGAACATCTATGAACATCTGCGAACACCCATGAACATCTATGAACATCTGCGAACACCTATGAACATCTATGAACATCTGTGAACACCTTTCAACATCTATGAACATCTGCGAACACCTATGAACATCTATGAATACCTTTGAACATCTATGAACACCTTTGAACATCTATGAACATCTGTGAACACCTATGAACATCTGCGAACATCTATAAACATCTGTGAACACCTTTGAACATCTATGAACACCTTTGAACATCTATGAACATCTGTGAACACCTTTGAACACCTATGAACATCTATGAACATCTGCGAACATCTATGAACATCTGCGAACACCTTTGAACATCTATGAACATCTGCGAACACCTATGAACATCTATGAACATCTCTGAACACCTTTGAACATCTATGAACATCTGCGAACACCTATGAACATCTGCGAACACCTTTGAACATCTATGAACACCTTTGAACATCTATGAACATCCGTGGACATCTATGAACACCAATGAACACCTATGAACACATGTGAACGCCTATGAGCATCTATGAAGACTGGGTCTGCTTCTGCTGGATGGGAGAGTTGAGCTGTACCTGGCCGTCTGTGTGTTGATGTGGTAAATGTAATCCGGCACAGTGTTGTCAGAAAACAGAGCAGCGTATTTCTGCTTGAAGTCTGAGCGCAGCAGCTGCAGCAGCAGAGGACCTGCACCACAAACAGCTCAGTTGAACATTCACAGCAGTGTTAGTCGTTCATTTATTTACCGTTAGTTTGCTATGAGGGAATGATGCACAAAAACAAAAGCCCCGAATGAACCTCATATGAATATTTGAGCTTGATGTCAGTGTCTGGTAATGATTAACAGATATTGGGTCTGTTTCTCACCCAGCGGTCCCGCCAGCCGCAGCAGAGCCAGAGGGTTGAACGGATTCATAGCAGCTCCAAACACTTTAATCCAGAGGGGAACCCAGCGCTCCGGGGCACTGGGTCTGGGGGAGAAACCCCACGGCTCCACCAGAATCAGGTGCTTCACTCTGAGCAAACAGACACAGAACATTCACACAGCAGACATAGAGCAGACACAGATTATTCATACAGCATCCATAAAGCAGACACAGAACGTTCATACAGCAGACACAGAACGTTCATACAGCAGACATAGAGCAGACACAGATTATTCATACAGCAGACCAGAGATGGGAAGTAACGAAGTACAAATACTTCGTTACTGTACTTAAGTAGTTTTTTCTGGTATCAGTACTTTACTCCACTACTAATTTTTTTGACTACTTTTTACTTTTACTTCTTACATTTTTACACAAATATCTGTACTTTCTACTTCTTACATTTTTTAAACCACGCTCGTTACTTTCGTTTTTATGTGTTTGGTGGCGCGATCTATATTATTTCTTATCATTGCGCATTAATATGAGCGCATTTTTGATGCAGTCAGTCTCTTTTTCCTCATTGCGCGCCTCCGTGCTGCAGCGCGCGGCTTCTTCAAGCCTATCGCGCACCTTACATGGGCTAGCCCTAGTTCATGAAGATTACTATGAGAAAGGCTAGGATTACTACGCAGTGTCAGAGGGAAACGGCGAATTTAACATGACTGATGCTGCCCTGTTTACACGGTAATAAGACAACTTTTGCTCGTTCGGATCACAGGTAAACGAGACACATTCCAGTCAAAAACATGCTGTTCAAATGCTTAAGCCTTTTGTCCACTTCCGATCATACTGCACGGGCTTTCTCTGATCTTTCATTCTAATACCGCGAAAATAGTGCTTTTTGTAAAGATTTGTACATTTAGGACTAAAACAATCAAATACTTTATAAAAAATGTATGCATTGCGGTTTATTTCCTTTATTTCTGATGAGTTTATATTTTCTAATACAGAATTTGTAATGGCTGTGTCTTGTTCCCACTTATCCCCCCTATGCCCTATTCATTTAGAACATTCTAACATTCAAAGTTTGAATTATTAAAAATAAAAAAAGCATTAAGGTAATCTCTCTTAGGTGTAATTTGCTTTCAGAGTATTTTTACAGTTCAGTTTTAGCGATCTTCATGTTTACAATTGCGCTCCCTTTGCAGTGCACTTTGAAAACTTTGATGTCATTTTGAACACAGCCTCATGACAAAAGCTATAGGTGACTATTTTTTAAAAGCTGAATTTATGTTACATCTCCAAAGCTTGTGAAAACAAAAACAAAAAACAGCATACGTTAATTCTTTTAATTTATAGTAGGTTATTTATTAAGTATCTGTACTGTATATGACATGGGCCTGCTGGTTAGAGCATATCTGCAGTGGTTTGCACGTGCTCAAATTAAAACTTTTCAAGACTTTTCAGACTTTTCAAAAAATAAATGAACAATATCCTACTTAATAATAATCATCATCATCATTAATATTATTATTAAAATAGGATTTTTTTTCATTTTCTAATAAATATTACATTTAATTTCTTAATAAATAGCCTCATTATTTGTTTATATGATTTATATGATATTATATATGACAAAACTAATATTGGATTTTATTTTAAATGCGTGTTTGTGTAAAACAATATAATTTGCACAAAGAAATGATGGGGTTGTTCTCTAAAGAAGTTACTCCACCCCGTTTAGAGCATCATTATGGACGTTTTACGTTATAACTAACGTGGTTCAAACCATGGATCTGCGACAGAGAAACTAAGGGTTTTGGGAAACACTCGTCACCACATCGTTCTTTTCCCAAACGATGCATGGTACTATGATAGTTCAGCAGCAAGTTACGTCGTTGTTTGGGAAACGCACCCCTGGGCAATTTATGTGTATGTTACCTGTCTTACCTGTGTATGTTGCTTTTAGCATAGAATAAATGTATTGCAGTTTTTCTCAGTCACTTTGGCACATTTCTCAGATCAGAACTGAAATTTGTAAAACAGTAGGACAAAGTGCATTTCTCAAAACAACACGTATAAATAGCAAAACACCATGGATTACCTGCAAAAGCCAGTCTCCTGCTCAAAATCCTTCAGTTCATCCCTCAAAACTAAATTTCTATGACAGTCAACATGTCAGTGGCCTCAGAATGACATGTCCTTATGTCATTGTATAAGAATAAGACTCAAATTACTTAGTAGTCATGTTGTCAATAACGGTGTACTCTGGAGGGCTGTTCTGGTGTAAACTATGGCAATATTTTTGCTGTTTGTTCTGTAATTTGTTGCCAGATCATGTCATTCTGATACAGAAAGGAAAAGAGAGCCCCGCATAGCACAAAGACAACACAAAAGTAAAAATGTGAACAGGACAACCTCCTTTTAGACCTTTATTAGGAAAAAGTCAAGATTCACCTGGGAGAAATGTAAAAAATGCATTATGACTAAATATTAAGACAACTTGTTCAGGCATTTGAACGATTAAATGTTGTGGGGGTGAGTCTATTCAACAGAGATAAAATAATACATGTTGATCAACATGACATGAGCAACTGATAACATAGGAAACATCAGAGAATTGCACATAATCATTTGGATGGAAGAACAAAAGCATTTGCAACTTGTTCATAAAAAGAAACTGCATTTCTGATGTGCACAAGTGACACAATGATGATCTGAAGATTGAACAGGGAGTTTTCAGAATTTCAATTCTGATCTGAGAAATGGACCAAAGTGACTGAGAAAAACTGTAACAGAATTAATGTTTATTCATTAAATAAAATAACCACAATACCTGGAAAAAACCCACTGAAATAGCGGGTTATATATGAGAGCTGCTCTTTGAAGAGAATAAGCAGCTTTAGCCTAATGCAAAAAAAATTGTTTACAGTCATATCTGATAAGTATTTATTTTAGCAAAAGACAAAATCAACATGAATGGCAGCTGTTATTTTTGATCTAACAGCGGCAAAACTACATGCTGAACACTGTGAGTTTGTGTCAGGATGATTACCTACCTACAGTATCTCACTTGTTATCCTTCAGCTTCGTCCCTGAATTATCAGGGGTCGCCACAGCAGAATGAACCGCCAATTATTCCAGCATTTGTTTTACGCAGCGGATACCCTTCCAGCTGCATCCCAGTACTGGGAAACACCCATACACACTCACATTCACACACACACACACTTATAAACTACTGCAAATGTAGTTGAATTATTATTCGCCTATACCGCATGTCTTTGGGACTGTGGTTGAAATGAGTACTTTTTACTTTTGTACATTTTTCAGGCAGTACTTCTTTACTTTTACTTAAGTACAAAAGTGTAGTCAGTACTTCTACTTTTACCAGAGTCGTTTTAAACATGAGTATCTGTACTTCTACTTAAGTAAAGGATGTGTGTACTTTTGCCATCTCTGCAGCAGACATACAGCATCCATAAAGCAGACACAGAGCGTTCATACAGCAGACATAGAGCACTCATAGAGCAGACAGAGATCATTCATAAAGCATTCATAAAGCAGACAGAGCATTCATAGAGCAGTCACAGAGCATTCATACAGCAGACAGAGCAGTCACAGAGCATTCATACAGCAGACATAGAGCACTCATAGAGCAGACATAGATCATTCATAAAGCATTCATAAAGCAGACACAGAACATTCATAGAGCTGTCACAGAGCATTCATACAGCAGACATAGAGCATTCATACAGCAGACATAGAGAATTCATACAGCATTCATACAGCAGACATAGAGCATTCATACAGCAGACATAGAAAATTTATACAGCAGACATAGAGCATTCATACAGCAGACATAGAGCATTCATACAGCATTCATACAGCAGACATAGAGCATTCATACAGCAGACATAGAGCATTCATACAGCATTCATACAGCAGACATAGAGCATTCATACAGCAGACATAGAGCATTCATACAGCAGACATAGAGCATTCATACAGCATTCATACAGCAGACATAGAGCATTCATACAGCATTCATACAGCAGACATAGAGAATTCATACAGCAGACATAGAGCATTCATACAGCAGACATAGAGCATTCATACAGCATTTATACAGCAGACATAGAGCATTCATACAGCAGACATAGAGCATTCATACAGCAGACATAGAGAATTCATACAGCATTCATACAGCAGACATAGAACATTCATACAGCATTGATACAGCAGACATAGAGCATTCATACAGCAGACATAGAGCATTCATACAGCATTCATACAGCAGACATAGAGCATTCATACAGCATTTATACAGCAGACATAGAGCATTCATACAGCATTGATACAGCAGACATAGATCATTCATACAGCAGACATAGAGAATTCATACAGCATTCATACAGCAGACATAGAACATTCATACAGCAGACATAGAGCATTCATACAGCATTCATACAGCAGACATAGAGCATTCATACAGCAGACAAAGAGCATTCATACAGCATTCATACAGCAGACATAGAGAATTCATACAGTAGACATAGAGCATTCATACAGCAGACATAGAGCATTCATACAGCATTCATACAGCAGACATAGAGCATTCATACAGCATTCATACAGCAGACATAGAGAATTCATACAGTAGACATAGAGCATTCATACAGCAGACATAGAGCATTCATACAGCATTCATACAGCAGACATAGAGCATTCATACAGCATTCATACAGCAGACATAGAGAATTCATACAGCAGACATAGAGCATTCATACAGCAGACATAGAGCATTCATACAGCATTTATACAGCAGACATAGAGCATTCATACAGCAGACAAAGAGCATTCATACAGCATTCATACAGCAGACATAGAGCATTCATACAGCATTGATACAGCAGACATAGATCATTCATACAGCAGACATAGAGAATTCATACAGCATTCATACAGCAGACATAAAGCATTCATACAGCAGACATAGAGCATTCATACAGCATTCATACAGCAGACATAGAGCATTCATACAGCAGACATAGAGCATTCATACAGCATTCATACAGCAGACATAGAGAATTCATACAGCAGACATAGAGCATTCATACAGCAGACATAGAGCATTCATACAGCATTCATACAGCAGACATAGAGCATTCATACAGCATTCATACAGCAGACATAGAGAATTCATACAGCAGACATAGAGCATTCATACAGCAGACATAGAGCATTCATACAGCATTTATACAGCAGACATAGAGCATTTATACAGCAGACATAGAGCATTCATACAGCATTCATACAGCAGACATAGAGCATTCATACAGCAGACATAGAGAATTTATACAGCATTCATACAGCAGACATAGAACATTCATACAGCATTGATACAGCAGACATAGAGCATTCATACAGCAGACATAGAGCATTCATACAGCATTCATACAGCAGACATAGAGCATTCATACAGCATTCATACAGCAGACATAGAGCATTCATACAGCATTGATACAGCAGACATAGATCATTCATACAGCAGACATAGAGAATTCATACAGCATTCATACAGCAGACATAGAGCATTCATACAGCATTGATAAAGCAGACATAGCGCATTCATACAGCAGACATAGAGCATTCATACAGCATTCATACAGCAGACATAGAGCATTTATACAGCAGACATAGCGCATTCATACAGCATTCATACAGCAGACATAGAGCATTCATACAGCAGACATAGAGCATTCATACAGCATTCATACAGCAGACATAGAACATTCATACAGCAGACATAGTGCATTCATACAGCATTTATACAGCAGACATAGAGCATTCATACAGCGGACAAAGAGCATTCATACAGCATTCATACAGCAGACATAGAGCATTCATACAGCATTGATACAGCAGACATAGATCATTCATACAGCAGACATAGAGAATTCATACAGCATTCATACAGCAGACATAGAGCATTCATACAGCAGACATAGAGCATTCATACAGCATTCATACAGCAGACATAGAGCATTCATACAGCAGACATAGAGCATTCATACAGCATTCATACAGCAGACATAGAGAATTCATACAGCAGACATAGAGCATTCATACAGCAGACATAGAGCATTCATACAGCATTCATACAGCAGACATAGAGCATTCATACAGCATTCATACAGCAGACATAGAGAATTCATACAGCAGACATAGAGCATTCATACAGCAGACATAGTGCATTCATACAGCATTTATACAGCAGACATAGAGCATTCATACAGCAGACATAGAGCATTCATACAGCATTCATACAGCAGACATAGAGCATTCATACAGCAGACATAGAGAATTCATACAGCATTCATACAGCAGACATAGAACATTCATACAGCATTGATACAGCAGACATAGAGCATTCATACAGCAGACATAGAGCATTCATACAGCATTCATACAGCAGACATAGAGCATTCATGCAGCATTCATACAGCAGACATAGAGCATTCATACAGCATTCATACAGCAGACATAGATCATTCATACAGCAGACATAGAGAATTCATACAGCATTCATACAGCAGACATAGAGCATTCATACAGCATTGATAAAGCAGACATAGAGCATTCATACAGCAGACATAGAGCATTCATACAGCATTCATACAGCAGACATAGAGCATTTATACAGCAGACATAGCACATTCATACAGCATACATACAGCAGACATAGAGCATTCATACAGCAGACATAGAGCATTCATACAGCATCCATACAGCAGACATAGAACATTCATAAAGCATTCATACAGCAGACATAGAGCATTCATACAGCAGACATAGAGCATTCATACAGCAGACATACAGCAGACATAGAGCATTCATAAAGCATTCATACAGCAGACATAGAGCATTCATACAGCAGACATAGAGCATTCATACAGCAGACATACAGCAGACATAGAGCATTCATACAGCAGACATACAGCAGACATAGAGCATTCATAAAGCATTCATACAGCAGACATAGAGCATTCATACAGCAGACATACAGCAGACATAGAGCATTCATAAAGCATTCATACAGCAGACATAGAGCATTCATACAGCAGACATAGAGCATTCATACAGCAGACATACAGCAGACAGAGAGCATTCATACAGCAGACATACAGCAGACATAGAGCATTCATAAAGCATTCATACAGCAGACATAGAGCATTCATACAGCAGACATACAGCAGACATAGAGCATTCATAAAGCATTCATACAGCAGACATAGAGCATTCATACAGCAGACATAGAGAATTCATACAGCAGACATACAGCAGACATAGAGCATTCATACAGCATTCATACAGCAGACATAGAGCATTCATACAGCAGACATAGAGAATTCATACAGCAGACATAGAGAATTCATACAGCAGACATAGAGCATTCATACAGCATTGATAAAGCAGACATAGAGCATTCATACAGCAGACATAGAGCATTCATACAGCATTCATATAGCAGACATAGAGCATTTATACAGCAGACATAGCGCATTCATACAGCATTCATACAGCAGACATAGAGCATTCATACAGCAGACATAGAGCATTCATACAGCATCCATACAGCAGACATAGAACATTCATAAAGCATTCATACAGCAGACTCAGAGCATTCATACAGCAGACATAGAGCATTCATACAGCAGACATACAGCAGACATAGAGCATTCATAAAGCATTCATACAGCAGACATAGAGCATTCATACAACAGACATAGAGCATTCATACAGCAGACATACAGCAGACATAGAGCATTCATACAGCAGACATACAGCAGACATAGAGCATTCATAAAGCATTCATACAGCAGACATAGAGCATTCATACAGCAGACATACAGCAGACATAGAGCATTCATACAGCATTCATACAGCAGACTGATTGTTAATCTGCCAATGGCGTGAGCACAATAATCTTGTGTTCACACACACACACACTGACCGCTGTGGGTAAGCGAGTGCGTACGCAGCAGATATGTACGCTCCCAGATGGTGTCCCAGCAGGATCATGTGCTCCACCCTCTGCTGGCTCCTCCAGTGCTCCAGCGCCTCCACCTGCTGCTGCTCCGCCTGCTGAGGGTCAGTGCTGAACACCGGCCGGCTGCTGCGCCCGAAACCCAGCAGATCCAGAGCCAACACCGGCCGGCCGGCCTGCGCCAGAGCCTGCAGGTTCAGCACCCACAGCCCCACAGCAGCCCCGAACCCGTGCAGGAGCACCAGCGGCGGCCCCGGGGCCCTGAGCCCCTCCCCTGCTGACCCCGCCCCCCTGAGCCCCTCCCCATTGAAGACCAGAGTCCGGATCTGCTGACCGCTGGAGACCGAGACGAACCCTCGAGAGAAGCTGATGGAGAGAGCTGAAACACACACACATAGAAGAGGAGAGTGTGTGTGTGTGTGTGTGTTTGTGTGTGCGCACTACTGGACACACACACAAACACACTGACACTGACAGTAAAAAACACTCACACCAATGCACATTCTCTCTCTCACAAATGCACGCACACATATGCACGTACACGCACATACTTGCACATACATAAACACAGACACACACACACATGCACACACACACACACACCTGACAGTATCTTGTCCTCTGCTCTGCTCAGGTGTGTTGGTGATGTTGGACACCAAGATGGCCACCAGCCGGAGCTCCAGGTGGACCTGCAGGAGCACACACACACACACACACACACACACACACACACACACACACACACTGATGCTCAACCTACAAATATAGCATTTTATAGTGTGTGTGTGTGTGTGTGTGTGTCTGTGTAGGTGTAGGTGTGTGTCTGTCTGCGTGTGTGTGTCTCTCTGTGTGTGTGTGTGCTCTGCTCTGCTCACCTGCGCTCTGTAAGCTGTGTGTATGTGTGTGTGTGTGTGTATGTGTGCGTGCGTGCGTGTGTGTGTGTGTGTGTGTTCTGCTCACCTGCGCTCTGTAAGCTCTGTCTGCTCTTCATCTGTTCTCATCTTTCTGTCAGAATCTGAACTGAAACAAACACTGAAATCATGAAATCAGGGCAACGGTCGGAGAAAACCCCAGAGACACACACACACACACACACACACACACTTCTGCCCACGACACATTCACTCCTGACACACACACACACAAACACACAAACACACACACACACACACACACACACACACACACTTCTGCCCACGAAACATTCACTCCTGACACACATCACACACACACACACACACACAGCACACACACACACACACACACACACACACACACAGCACACACACACACACACAGCACACACACACACACACAGCACACACACACACAGAGCACACACACACACACACACACACAGAGCACACACACACACACACACACACACACACACACACAGCACACACACACACACAGCACACACACAGCATTACTCTTAAATAGTAAAAATACCCTAAAATATTTCTAGTTTAGAGAATCAAAAGTGTGTCATGGTGGCTCAGTGGTCAGCACTGTGGCCTCACAGTAAGAAGGTCTCTGGTTTGAGTCTCGGCTGGGTCAGTGTGTGTTTTTGTGTGGAGTTTGCATGTTCTCCCCGTGTTGGTGTGGGTTTCCTCCGGGTGCTCCGGTTTCCCCCACAGTCCAAACACATGTGCTATAGGGGAATTGATCAACTAAACTGGCCGTAGTGTGTGAGTGTGACTGTGTGTGAATGAGTGTGTATGGGTGTTTCCCAGTACTGGGTTGCAGCTGGAAGGGCATCTGCTGTGTAAAACATATGCTGGAATAGATGGCGGTTCATTCCACTGATGAATAAAGGGACTAAGCTGAAGATGAATGAATGGAGAGTATCCTGTAGGATGAAGTGAAATTCCATTGCAGTGTTTTTACAATGGCTATGACACTTTTTTCAATACATTTAACAAGTTTGCTAAACTCTTAACACACCGACACACCTAAAATTGTCAAAACGGTTCATTTCATGCTCAAAATCACACATTGTAAACTAAACCTCAACACTAATGTTCAGAATACAATAATAAACCTACACAATACACCACGTCTAACACAACACTGAACATGTTTCAAAAGCAAATCATTATTCAGAACACTAACACACAGTCTCTTCCAACAGGAACATTTAGTCCATCATAACACACTGATAATGAAACACTCTGATCAGCTGACATTACAGAGACGGCGTTATATTGTGTGTCAGCTCTGCTCTTATATTTGAAGACTCTACAGGTTTGTGTTGTTGGGTTTAGTAAATGCAGGCATTTTCTTTCTTTTGCTGGAGAATTTCAATAAATGAACGAGCATCTCAGAGTAGCTTTATAAAATGTACAGTTTATGTAAAAATATATATAAAATACAGACACAGAATTGCTGCAGTACAGTCTTTATTTGCAAAAGGACATCACTGCAAGATATACAAACAGAAAAGCACTGGAATTATAATTAAAAAAGCAAAGTAATCTTCTATTCTGCCATGTCTTCTGAAGTTGCTCGGCTTCTTCATCTCTGGCCCGGCACTGTAACTGTGGCCCTTTGGTCTATTACTGTAGGTTTCTCCCACAGCAAAGTCCTTTTTCCCCAAGTTGAAGCCAGCCTCCTCAACATGGATAATTTCATGTGGGACTTGATTGGCCTCCAACTCATGACTCTCTGAAAGTAATTAGACACAGTGTATGTAAATGCTGTACTGTACTGTACTGTATAGCTACTGTATGTATAATGAACTCCAGGTTTATAGAGTAGTTTACTGCAAAACACACTGTGTAAAGTACAGCAATGACTGTATTGCATAACCTTACCTGGACGTATTGGTGACAGAGTTCTTTGATTCGCTCACTGTATCAAAAGCCCAAAGAGTCCTCTTTTAGAGCACACGATCATGTGATTGGAAAAACCTCAACACATGGGGATCAGCTGTGATATATATATATATTGCAGTAAGCTGTTTCTCATTGGCAATGGAATAAAATACAGGGAATATATTTGTAGCAGCTGTTCACTTTGACTTTAGTTCTGTTTAGAACATGATGTTATCTGTTCTGACATGCTGTGTGAAAGCATTTGTAAATGTGACTGTAAAATTACATTGTTTGCACAAATATGCATGTTTTACACAGCGGATGCCCTTCCAGCTGCAACCCAGTACTCGGAAACACCCATACACACTCATTCTCACACACACACACACACTCATACACTAAGTTGATCAATTCCCCTATAGCGCATGTGTTTGGACTGTGGGGGAAACCGGAGCACCCGGAGGAAACCCACACCAACACGGGGAGAACATGCAAACTCCACACAGAAACACCAACTGACCCAGGCGAGACTCAAACCAGAGACCTTCTTGCTGTGAGGCAACAGTGCTAACCACTGAGCCACCTTGTACATACATGGAATTGTGTTTCCCCATCATGTTTCATCTGATCTGATAACTGTAGTGTTAGTCCTGTAAGTGTGTGATTATAGTGAATCAAGTGTTGAAAAGGTTAGGGCTCGTCCGGGATTTGAACCCGGGACCTCTCGCACCCTAAGCGAGAATCATACCCCTAGACCAACGAGCCTGACGGAGGAAAAAAGCCCAAATCCAGAACTCAGACTGACACGTACACTGCATTTACTGTGTGGAGATGAGAGACAGAGAGAGTTTGTGGGCTGCTCCACCCAGCGGACACACTGAGAACTGCTGTCTCCAGATTCTGCATTTCTGAATAGACACAGACAGCTCCCACATCATGGAAAACACTATAGCCATTTATAGTAATCCTATAGGGTTTTTGAACCATACATTAGTTTATATTGTGTATATATTATAGTGTTTGCAACTGTAGTGTTAATTGTAGTGATCTACTGTAGTATACTTTAGTTTTTACTACGGTAAACTGTGGTGTGTTGTAGGCCCTGCTGAAAAAAACAGCTTAAACCAGCCTAGGCTGGTTGGCTGGTTTTAGCTGGTTGACCAGCCTGGTTTTAGAGGGTTTTGGCCATTTTCAGGCTGGTTTCCAGCCATTTCCAGCCTGGTCTTAGCTGGTCAGGCTGGAAAATGACCAGCTTAAACCAGCTAAAACCAGCTTGACCAGCCTGGTTTAAGCTGGACATAGCTGGTTTTGGCTGGTCAAGCTGGTTTTAGCTGGTCAACTCCCAGCCTGACCAGCTAAGACCAGGCTGGAAATGGCTGGAAACCAGCCTGAAAATGGCCAAAACCCCTCTAAAACCAGGCTGGTCAACCAGCTAAAACCAGCCAACCAGCTTAGGCTGGTTTAAGCTGGATTTTTCAGCAGGGGGATAAATGATATTTTTGTAAGATCTGTTCACTTGGTGATTTGTGAGTTATTAACTGGTTATTGCTGATGTAGTTTCTGATTACATTTCAAAAGGCGAAATCTTAATTTTCCTATTTTTATATCAATTAAAATGGTAATAGCTAAATCCAATAACATACGGCAAAAGAGCCCTGAGATGTGTGTGCCACTTTATTCTGCTTTCCCAGTTTTAAACTGTTTCAAATGATCACGTGATCGCAGTGAGCTCACAGTGTTCGCGCGGAGTCCATTCACCTGGGTTATTCTTTGTACTAATACACAAATAAAAGTCGTCCTAAGTCATTACAGTATGAGCACAATATGTGTTTGTATGATGAACCGCTGCTTTATACAAGTGTGTATGATAGTCGCGCATGCGCAGCGCTGAAACGGAAGGCTCTTCTCTCCTGAGCGGAAGTGCGCTCGTTCTTTTTCTACCCCGGTCTGCCATCATGGTGAGTGAACTCGGCGACGCGGAGACCAAAGTTTAGAAAAATATGATGTTTGTAGAGAGTTTACAGCGGAATAAAGCGCATGGAGAGTGTTTTAATGCGTTCATGAGGCGGTGTGTGCAGTTTGTGGACTGTAGAAGAGTCTCTTAGCGCGATCGAGGAGAATTAAGCGGCAGAGTCTGAACAACGTGGTGAACGAGAGGAACACAGGCCTCACACACACACAGAACACACACTAAACGATCAACTGGAGATTTATTCAACACTGCAGATCAGGAGTGAAGATCAGAGACCGTGTGTGACGCCTGTGACTCTCTTTATGAGGCTAGTTAATCTGATCTGAACTCATTATTTAGCATTAGCCGTTAGCAGATCTCAGTCAGACAGCATGCTAACACATACTTCAACATCACTGACTAGCTCAGATCTACAGCCGCGTCTGCTAATGTCAAGAGAATGAGCATATGACTGTAATAATGCGTTATTAATGCTCATGAATGCTGTGTGAATGTGCTACGAGTGTGAACAGGCTATATTCACTATATTGAGGAATACTGACGCTGAAGTAATCCGCGTTTCTAATATATAGAATATCTGGCATAAGTGACTCTGGCAATCGTCAGAAATGCCCTGTGTGGGTAAATCTGTTCATGTATGCTAAAATCATTAGAATATTCTGATCCTTCTCGTAAGTTTCCAGCTGTCCACATATCGAAACTCACTTTCTGTTCAGTAATATTCTTAATTAATCAACTCTTAAAGCTACAAGTGGCATTAAACCAGCCGAAAACTCTGTGATCGACCCCCCCCCCCCCCCCCAGCTCCAGAAAGCATTTGCATATTAAAGAGCTTCATGAAGATATTTCGTAGATTTGCTACTGTAAATATCAATATTATTTTTGATCAGTAATATGCATTTCTGAGAACTTTAGATTATTTTGAAGTTGATTTTCTCTGTTTTATTATGAATCTTCAGGTTTATAAATGACTCAAATGTACACCAATGCAAAGTGTTTATTCAGCTTTTGCCTGATGTATAAATCTTAATATTAAAAGTTAAATTTAATAACTTAAAAGACCTGATTGCAGTAGTGCTGCAGGATATTGGAGAAATCTAACGCCGTGATATTTTGTTATTCAGCAGTTTTTATATTGTGTGATTCTGAACACTGGTTCACCTGATGACTTAATATCTGTATTTGGAAAGAGTTCTTCATTTGATATGTGATCTCTAACTCGTGTCTGCTGTGTTTCAGGTGTTCAAGCGTTTCGTGGAGATCGGCCGCGTGGCCTTCATCGCTTTCGGTCCTCATGAGGGGAAACTGGTGGCCATCGTGGATGTGATCGACCAGAACAGGGTGAGTCCAGCAGATACTGACCTTTATGCAGTGTATATGACACACACATGTAACTAGAACTAGAGCCTCAGAGTAGAAATGAGCATATTTCACAGATTCATTAGCCCATTATTGAGTTTATGTAAATGTATATGGTCACACTTTACTATATGTTTTCATTTGTGAATGTATTTACTGACTATACTTGTACAGCATTTATTAATCAGTTCAACATTTACTAATGCATTATTAGCACTAATGCATGCCTGTTAACATCAGTTGGTGCACAGTGAGTTAACATGAACGACTTTTATTAACTCACATGAAGATATACTGTATTAAATGTATTGTTCATGTTCGTAAATACATAAACTATTGGAACCTTATTTTAACCTCCTAGGGCCTGAGTGTCCACATATGTGGACAGCACATTTTAGCTCTTAAATGGCTATTTAAAATACTTTGTATGTCTTATATTGTGTTTCAGACATATAGAGTCATCCTGCAGCTGTTTTACAGCATATGAAATGCCCCAAACCCTATTTTAACTGTCTAAAATGGGTAAAATGTTGTTTTTACTCTCTGATAGTCAAAACATGTTAAAAAAATGTCTATGTGAAATATGCAAAAAAGAAATTCAGGGAAAAGTGTTTAATGTAAATTGGACACATATATGGACATCATTATTCTCTAAAAGTGCATCATATCAAAAGATGATACTTAGATTTTATTCTAATCAGGCCCAAAATAGCAAAGAGAAATAGAACATGCATATAAAAAACCAGCTTGGGCCTAAAGAGGATAAAGAGTTGCCATATATATTCTGTTTTTATATAATTCCACTTATGAGAAATATGCAATAGTTTGATTTATTTACAGGACAGCTTTATTTTCTGTCTTTAAGTAGATCTATTATATAAGAGACTTGCTTTATTTACCAAACAAGTAGAGCTAATTGGATCTGCATAGTAAACCTGCTATGTTTTCCTTCCTGTTTTCCTTTCTGTGGCAGTATTATACTGCATTGTGCCTGTTAAATAATCCTGCTGCTAATTAATCATTACTACTAATGTTTACTTCTAATATTTATATTTAAGTGTTTAATTAAAAATGCAGTAAAGTATGGTGTTGATCTCCAGTCTTTGAGCAGGCATTAGTGAGAGATTCTGCTTAACAGAAGCATCGGGACTGATCTGTTGATTCACCAGCAGACACACTTTATCAGATGATCTTCACCTATTTGTCAGACCAGTTTTTACTCTCATTATCTGTTCAATAAATATTGTGCATCCCTAGAGCTGTCGATGTTTATTATTATGATGATGATAAAAAGTGCTCGAGGGGTAATTATTGTGTCTGTGCGCTTTGGATAAGGGGTTCATAAAACAAACCTCATCAGTTCAAGACACTTAAAGTAAATGAAAAGGATCAAGTGTTTATTAATGTGGCTATTCTGAATTAAGGCATCATTAACAATAGCTGGAGGTCATAGTGGAGAATAGTGACGTGGCTTTCTAACTTGTTCCACTTTTCGAGTGCCTTGGACTGTTTTTGTTTATCTTTATGATGATGATGATGATGATGATGATGGTGGTGGTTATGATGATGATGATGATGGTGGTGGTTATGATGATGATGAAGATAACGTGTGTGTGTGTCTGTGTGTGTTTCAGGCTCTGGTAGACGGGCCGTGCACTGGAGTGAAGCGTCAGGCTCTGCCCTTCAAGTGTCTGCAGCTCACAGATTATGTCATTAAAGTCCCTCACAGGTCAGAGGCTCTCCTGCTTCACTTTATTGTCAGAGATTGTGTTGTTATTTGTGTCTTGGTGGTGCACAGAGTGGATGTGTGTCCTCAGTGGAGTGTTGCGTTATGTCCTCTCTACATGATTAAGCTCTTCAACATGTACTCTTCAGGATCTCTGCCCTCAGACGAGCTTCTGACTAATGTCAAATGTGTGAAATTTGAATATCTGTGTGTGTGTGTGTGTGTTCAGTGCCCGTCAGAAGTACGTGCGACGTGCCTGGGAAAAGGCTGAGATCAGCAAGAAGTGGGAGGAGAGCAGCTGGGCCAAGAAGATCGAGGCCAGGAAGAAGGTAAACACACACACACACACACACACACTAGGGCTGGACGATATGGCAAAAATTTATATCACGATATTTTTTTTTTTTTTCGGTCGATACGATATAATTCCGATATCGATATGGACAATATTAAAAAGAAAGGAAAAACTCCCAAGAACGCACACAATGGATGTCTGTACCTACAAATGTCTGCAAAGTGAATTTGCAAAGTCGATAATACCTCCAGACTCTTATAACTTTTTTTTAAAATAAAAACAGTACAAAAAAATTTGTTCACTTTTTATTTGTATTTAGCCTATACAAGCAAGAAATGTGAAATAAACTATCAAATAAATAAAGCTCAAAAATTCATAAAAAATATGCAAAATAGTTTTTTAGAAAAATAAGTTTTGTAGTATAACCAGCAGGACAGCAGTGATGTGTGAACTGAGTTTGGTGAGAGTACAGTAATTTACAGTACAGTTATTGAATATGTTTGATAATAAAAATTCATAAAAAATATGCAAAATAGTTTTTTAGAAAAATAAGTGTTGTAGTCTAACCAGCAGGACAGCAGTGACGTGTGATCTGAGTCTGATGGCAGTATAATGAGTTAGAGGGAAGTTATTGACAGCTTTTGTAGTATTGTTTTTTGCGTTTTGCTCTTTGTAGACGGTCCCTAAGGATCTGTCTCTTTGCCGCCTGCGCATAGAGATCAATATAATGCGTCCAGCGCGTAGGAAAGCTCATTTTTAGGAAAATAAGATTGTAGGTGGTTGTATGCATTGCGACAGTTGAGAAAATGTGCTATTTGTGTAGGAACAATGTTTCGGTCATGAGTTATTGATCCGGAAAAGACGAATCTGCGAATCTGTTGCTAACTTTACTGAACTGGACCACTGCTACACCACTGCATTAGTCTTTCCTTTCTTATCAACTATTTCGTCTGCATTCTTACTTGTGGAAGCTTGTTCATTCGCATATGTATTCAGAGCACTCATTTTGTAGCTAAAACTTTTTGCGGCGCAGCTTAACCACCTGCTGTGCTGAGCGCTGGCAGCGTGTCTGTGTTGTTCGTCATCACGTAAGTGGAGATCAGATCACGCTCTTTCTGACGGCTGAGCACTGAACGTCATTCAGTGACAAGTGATACATGTATAAGATCTTATATAAATAATAATACATCTATTTATATATATGCAAATTTATATCGAAATATCGGAAATGGGTTCAAAAATCATATCATCGTTATTGAAAAAAATTCTATCGCGATATATATTGATATCGAATTATTGTCCAGCCCTAACACACACACACACACACACACACACGCATGTGCAGATTCACACGCACAGGAAATGGAACATGTAAAACAGCTGATGGTGTTTCTCAGGGTGTTTTAGCTGCAGTGTTGTGACGTCATCCTATATGTAAAACACACTTTCACTGTAAATGCCCTGTGTGTGTGCGTGCGTGCGTGCGTGCATGCGTGTAATGATACGAGTGCCATTTTTCTCTGCACTATTTGAGAGCTTTATGGAGTGAGGAACTGTATATGTGACCTGGAGCACACACACACACACACACACACACACACCTAGTTTTGCATGTATTTGGCAGCAGACACAAGTCTATTCCATGTGTATATAAATGAAAGCGTTTTATTTAGCCAATAATAGCAGATTGTGTTGTTTTGTTACTCTTACTGTTAAAATAGAAGTCAGCTTTTGAAGAACGTCTGAGATGTGTCAGTATTTAGATGGTAATATTACATGCTCGCTCTCATTAGTAACCGTTTATTCTCATGAGCTAATAATGAACACTTGAACATCCTTTATTAATCAGAGTTCACCATGTTCACTGCTGCATAACTGTTATTAAACTAAATTCTCTCTTTTCTTCCGTCAGAGAGCTGCCATGTCTGACTTTGATCGCTACAAGGTGTCGAAGGCCAAGAAAATGGTGAGTGTGTGCGTGTTAAAACTGAAGTAGAGGAAGTACAGCTTTTGGTTTTGGGTCACGCTTTATTTTGATGATCCGTCTGTTGAATTTAAGTTACTCTGCATCTACATGCTGACTAATTCTCATTAGATTATAAGTGGACTGTTAGGACTAGGGTTCGTGTAAGTTGACATGTGTTTGCAAGGTTTCCTATAGTCAGTTATGGCCTGTTTCCACTGAGTGCTTCAGTACGCTTTTATGGCCGTTTCCACTGTCATAGGATAGCTAAAAGTGAACTGTTCCACTTTCTGCTCACCCTTTGCAATGGCTACCAAGCAGGCCTAAAGGGGACCATAAGGCGGAGCTAGGCCAGTGGTGGGCAAACTTTTTAGACCCGAGGGCCACATCAAGTTTTGCAAACCAAGTGAAGGGCCACATGTCAAATCCTTCAACTAAATAACTTTTATTTACAGTGGCAGTATGCACAGAACATGTAATGTCGGACAGAAACACGTCACATTAACACAAAACAGATTTTTTTTAATAGTTATTATTGAGTCAAATTTACAAGTCAAATGAATTTGCACAGCTATTTATATTTAATTATCAATCATCATAAAACAATAAAATAATCCCTTATAAAATATAATAATATTAATGTAATAACTTTTACAGTGGAGAATAAATAAATCTCATATGAACACATTAAAATAGTTCTTAAAGTTTATTATTCAGTCAAATTGACAATAATCTACTTTGCACTGCTTTTAGAATATACAGATCAATCATCATACATTTTGATAAAACCACAAATCTTTGATAAAAGAGCTTTTTAAAGGGATGTTTTCAATTATTATATCATTTGAGTCAAATTCACAACAATCTCCTTTTAGCTTGTATTAATATGCTCAAATCAATCATTATAAATCTGAGATAAAATGGAAGAAGAATCTTAGTCTTTGTTATTCCAAGTCCTGTTATTATGAGTGTGTTCATGTGGACAATGAGCCTGAAAATAAGTTCTATTAATATTAACAGCAACACTCTCGCAAAATACCAAGCTGATTCAATCGTTGCCTAATGACAAAGCACGCCACGCTCCTTTTTTTAGGCAGTGCGGTGCACCTCACGTTTATGGAATGTAAACGCGCGTTTGGTGTGATCAGCCGCTTAGGTTGTAGTCTTTAAAAACAGCAATACTTTCTTGGCATATTAGACCAACCTCTTTCTGTTCGTTATTGCTGAAGACGCATTTTGTTGTCCATTCTTCCTTAAACACACGACATTCAGAGTCAATTTTATTATTTTTTTTGCCGGACTCATTTTCAGTCATTAACAGTCGAGTGTATTTTAATATGGGAGAGTGTGTTCTAATTCTACTGGTTGCACTAACTGTACCGCGTGCAATACTGACATCAAATGGCGTTCACTTGTATTGCATCATTAATTTACTAATTCTGAAACCAAAACGTTACTCAGAAGCAGCATTTTAAAACTCCCTCACAGGCCGGATGAAAGAGTTTAGCGGGTCACAAACTGCCATGTTAAACTATGATCATCAGCTTCTGGACTATTCTGAACTCAGAGTGACTCTAACTGAGGCTACACGTGTTGCTGAACATCACACACACAGATGAGAGCTCTGCTCAGACTCTGGGCTGTATCTCCTGTTGTTTCTGAACTCAAATAAGACTAAATGTCTGCTGTGTGTAGTTTATCTGTAATTAACATATTGGAGACTGTGAGGGTCTGTGTGTGTTCATATATGCTTATGTCCTATAACAGCAGACGTTACAGTAGGCTATTCACACTGTCATTGATCTGCAGTTATAATCTGATCATGTTGATGAAGGGTTAGTAATAAATAAAGATCTGTCATGTGGGAAGTGCTTCTCATATGATCTGTGAAGGATTTACTGCTTTACTGTGACGTTTCCTCCAGTATAAATGCCGTCGCCTGAACCTGTCGCACACCATGCCCACCAACAGAGTTCCATTGGTATTCTTTTGGCAGTGGAAACACAAGCCTGATAAAGCTGACCCGTACTGTACTGTACTGTACTGTCAGTGGAATCGGGCCGTTGAGTGTGTGTGAACCATCAGAATAAAGTGTTAGCCAGTCTTGTATTCTTCCATTTGCTGTGAGATGGGCTGTAGTGTGGACTGATTGATGAAGTGTAGTTGTGTATTTTCTCTTTAGTTTTAGTCACAGTAGTTTATAGGATGTTCAGAGTGAACAGAAGCATGTCCAGTGTTGAGCAGAGGCTTTTCAGCTCTTCAAATGATCCTCAGGGTCGCGTCTTCAATTATACTGTAGTGTTTAAGCTTTGTAAAGTGCTTTGACTTTATATAAACCGCTTGACAGTGTAGTTGTGTTTTATTCCTCATCATTTCTAGCTGATCAGGTAACACATCAGTAAGTCAGTGTTGGGCTTTAGTGCTTTTACATTTAAGATCTGATCAATGACAGAAGAGAGTAAATGACACTAATTCAGTCTCAACTGTAAAAGCTGATTTACTGACGTTTACTCTCTTAAATGAAGCACGCCTTCACTGTTAGTTTTCTTGTGTTACTCTATTTTACTGTCCTACAGAATAATCAAACAGAGCATCAGATATAATGTAGTGTGAACTATGAGTATGGAAATATCTAATGTGCCACACTTGTAAAGTTCTGGAAAAGCATCTGGAGGGTTTGAAATGACTTACATTTGATTTAATGTGTAAGAATCCTCAATTCGGTTTCGTCTAGTTATTCAGTGACCTCTCTGACCACACCAAACATCACATTCTCTGACTTCCCCTCAGTAAAGCTGAGCTTCTATGACCTTTCATGGACACTCTTGTGCTTTGCATAATATTAAAATGGTTTTAGCTTGAATATACTTTTGCATGAGTTTTAGAGAACAGTGGGTTATTTCTGGGTTAATTTACTGGTGTTCGTGTGGCTGTAAACTCTCTCCTGTCTTTAGTAGTGTTAGTCTTTCTGTTTCGCTTTTCCTCGTTTACATTTAACACTGACGAGCTCATTTTGAAGACATTTTATTTAATATTTGTTATTTTTCAGCCTAACGATAAACGATAGAATAAAAATGATTTACCTTGTGGCAATGAACAGAAATCCCTGATGTTGAATCTATTGAACAAAAGTATATAAATAAATGCTTGAATTTTATTGGTGTTTTAGAAATGTCCTGACTGTAAAATATTTGAGTAAATGATTAAAGCTGTGTGTGTGTGTGTGTGTCTCTGCAGAGGAACAAGATCATCAGACACGAGATGAAGAAGCTCCAGAAAGCTGCGGTGCAGAAGAAAGCATAAAATCAAATAAACCAGTTTGACTCTAAAGCAGACTCTGCTCCTTTATCAGACTCCGTGTATGAAATGTGCTCATAAATCAGTCTTTCTGGAGTGTGGAACTTTTACTTTAGAGATGTTAGTTTATGGTGTAGTCACTAGTTTTGAGCTAAACTCCAGTTGTAAGTGCACACAGTACTGCATCATCATTTTACAGCAGATTTATTTATTTACTCTCCTGGTTACAAAAAAGCGGAGCAAGTGGTTATGCAACAAGCATCATTCATTCAGTTATACATTATAATGTTTTCTTTAACCACATAGTCTTGATGTAGTCTTAATGTTTTACTCTGCATTAAATTATTCAATTCACCTTTGTATAGTGCTTATACAATGTAGATTGTGTCAAAGCAGCTTCACATAGAAGATTATAGTGAATGTAAACGGTGTCAGTTCAGTTTGTTTAGTTTAGCTGAGTGTGGGTTTATAATCACTACTGAGAGTCCAAACACTGAAGAGCAAATCCATAGCCAGGCAAACATGTTGATTTACTGCATTGTTAGTTTTGCAATGGACTGTTTGTTTGTGTCGTTCATCCAAAGATGTCAAATCTGTCATTTCCTCATCTTCAAAACCTGAGTTTCTTCTGTTGAGCACACATGAAGATGAGCTGAAGAATGATGTGAATAAACTGACTACAGTAGAAACAAACAAAACCCTAGAAGTGTGTCTGTTTTTCCAGCATTCTTCAGAGTATCTTCATTTGTGTCCAACAAGAATGTAGTTATATATTTACCGTGATTTCAATTAGACTAAAATGTCAAAATAGTTTCCAGACACCATCGTTTAAACTAAACTCATTCTGTATCAAAATATCTGACATATTTGCATCTATAATATAAACATATTGAATGTATTTATCAACTATTCTGATTTCTTTTAATAGCTACTTGTTTTAAAAGTGGTTCATTTTGATAATCAATGATAACGTTAGTTAAAGAACCCCCCGACAATTTAAGTATTGTGTTTTCAGTGCATATAAAAATCTCTAGTACAGTGAATTAGATGTGGACATCAGAACAGGGCTCTTCTGCAAGTGTTCATTATAAAAGTCCACATGCCTGTAAAAAGGGCTTATATTCCCTGCTTTACTAAAGGGTCTCAATTCCATTAAAACTGTTTTCAAACAAACTGACCAATAAAACACAGTCATGTAATGAGCAGGGCCAGACGGAATCTGCGGACGTTTTTTGCAATTTCTGCAGAGAATTTTGGTAAAAATCTGCAGATTTCTGCGGAATTATTTTGGGAGTTTCATAACTAAAACCTTAATATGTGTAATTTAAAAACTGAAATTCAGATTTACACACATTTACTCAAGTAAATAAACAGAATCAATGATGGGCTGGAAATCAGCAGAATTCTGCACACGCAGATTCCGTGTGGGCCTAGTGATGAGTTAAAACAAACAACATCTATATAAAAAATCTTTATTATATTCACAGATAAAATCATGAAACGTAAAAGCACTTGAGTATTTAATATAGAGCTGCCAAATCATTTATCACATCCAGAAGAAAACTATATTTACACAACATGTGTCCTATGTATGTATTTATGTATACATGTATAACTTCACCCACTGTATATAAAATACAAAAGAAATTACATTTATATATAAAAACAAGCATTTTATACTGCACACAAAAATACAGACAAACACATGTAAATATGACCTTAATTTGGATGCGATCGATCATTTGACTGCACCAATAATTACACAACTGATAAATCTTCAAGGTAAAATAGTTTAAAAAGGGATGCAAAGACAAACTCTGCAGTGAGAAATGATAGAAGAGAAGAGCCTCATCTGCAGCCGACGAAGGCCTCGTTGTAGATCTCCATCTTCTTGAGGGAACTCCTGCGGGATGAAGACGCTTTCTGCTTGAAGATTGGAGAGCGAAGGAAACGAGTGTCTGTGAATTTATCACCGCGCCGCAGCTTCCTGAACACAACACAGAATATACACCATTATGAGGATCACCAAATCTTGTTTTTAAATTGAGATTTATATACACAGTTGATGTCAGAATTATTCGCCCCCCTGTTTATTTTTCCCCAGTTTCTGTTTATCAGAGAGCAGATTTCTTCAACACATTTCTAATCATAATAGTTTTAATAACTCATCTCTAATAACTGATTTATTTTATCTTTGTCATGATGACAGTAAATAATATTAGACTAGATATTCTTCAAGACACTTCTATACAGCTTAAAGTGACATTTAAAGGCTTAACTAGGGTAATTAGGGTAACTAGGCAGGTTAGGGGAATTAGGCAAGTTATTGTATAATGATGGTTTGTTCTGTAGACTATCGAGAAAAATATATAGCTTAAAGAGGCTAATAATATTGACCTTAAAATGGTGTTTAAAAAATTAAAAACTGCTTTTATTCTAGCCGAAATTAAACAAATAAGACTTTCTCCAGAAGAAAAAATATTATCAGACATACTGTGAACACTTCCTTGCTCTGTTAAACATCATTTGGGAAATATTTAATAAAGAAATAATTCTGACTTCAGCTGTATATCTAAAATCAATGATCTTTCCATTGATGTAGTGTTTATCAGGATCAGTCAATATGTGTCTGAGACGCGACTATTAGAACAAGATAAATCTGATGCTGCAAACAAACCGAGAGAAAATCCCCTTTAAAGCTGTCAAAATGAAGATCTTAGCAATTATACATCACTGACTGATCAAAAGATGCTGGGTTATATATTTACAGAAGTCAATGTAAAACTGCTTCATGATCTTAATATTTGAATGATTTCTGGCATTAAAAGAGAATCAATAATTCTGACACAACACTGGTGTACAGCCTGTAAATGAATCATCTGTTTTGAATGAATCGTTTGAATAAGTGACTCATTAAAGCATCGCTTCACTTCCAGAATGAAAATGTCCTGATCATGTACTCTCCTCCTCATCAGAGAAATGAGGTTCAGGAACACACAGGAGTTTATCTCCATACACTGGACTTCACAGATTAGGAATAAAAGTCTTACAGAATAAAGAAGAAGAGTTTTAAACAAACGAATTCAAATTAAAAGTTTAGTAAAGAATAAAACTGCATGTCATGTTTATACCCACTGAAAGCTGCATCCCGGAGCCAGCAGATCTGTCAAGATGGATTTACTTGTTATTTCTTTAAGAAAATGGTTGAGTGATTATTGACTGATTTATAATCAGGGATGGATTATTTAGAGAGTGTTTGAAGCAACAACTAGAATATAGAAGAAAAAACCACTGAAGTCCACTACATGCAGGAAAATCCTGCTTATTTTCTTTAAAGTAATAATAATCATCACTTCTTTGACTAAAGGAGAGGAATAACATCTTGGATGACAGGACTCTTCATACAGTGGACGTCCAAAATTAAAGCAATAACAGTCTTACATTTTAACCACAAAAGCTTGCATCCCAGAGTCTGCAGATTAAATAAATAAATAAACATATTTTTATCCTCAAGAAATTGGCAGATTGCTTATTTTTGATTCAGGATCATTTGGAGTATTTTAGAGTGTGTGACACTACAGCTATAATAGAGAAGCATTAACTGCTGACGTCCACTACATACAGAAAAAGCCTGCATACTATCTTCAATAAAAATAATCATCATCATCATCATCATCATCATCCAGGGTTCATACACATTTGACTACTATAATTCCCTGACTTTTCCAGAACTTTCATGATGTAATGTTTCATGTAATGTCTTTATATATATATATATATACATGGTAAATAATAAGAAAAACAATGACGTTCAAGTTTCTTACAGCATATCATAGAACAGGCAACAATCTATTTAGTTTACATTTATTTATATTGATGTTAATAATGCTGACACAGCACTAACTATATGAGAGCAAGTATTTGGCCAAGGACAGAAAAGTGAAGACAACTAACCAATATTGAAGTTAGGGCTGCACAATATACGGTTTCAGCATCGATATCACAACGTGTGCATCCGCAATAGTCACATGGCAGGATTATAGTTTAATATAGAGTTTAATCATAATGGAGTAAAAGTTGATCATCTGCAGGCATTTTTAAAGAGACAGTTCACCAAACATTACTCACCATTTTCAATACACCCTTCACTAGTTTCAAAGATTTATGAGTTTTCTTTATTTTAATGAACACTAAAAGATTATAATTGAATAACTCCTATAATATTGACACAAGTGAAGTGTGAGTAAATAGTGAGTGCATTATAATCTTTGAGTGAACTGTCTCTTTAAGGCCTGTGAGTGAGTGAACATTTCAATATTTCAGTTTAATCATCCAGCCACAAGACATTTACTGTAACTTTAATAAAGATTAAATAATCCACCGTGTTGATTATTCAATATCTGTACCTGAATAGTGAACACCTGAACACTGTAGTTCACTTTTATCTGTACTATATTTTATTTACCTATGCTTGTCAATTATTTCTTATATATTATTGGAGATTCACTCCTCTACAAAATCCCCCCAATTAATCCAAATAAACCTGTTCAATCATCTGGTGAAACTGTATTCACATCGCAATATATATCACAGGAATACTAAATATGGTAAAGTCAGATTTCTCCAATATCAGCTGTACAGATATTTGTTCAGCTCATTTCCATGACTTTTCCATAACTTTGTGGCCTTTTCTGTTTTTCTAAAACTTTCTAGGCTTGGAAAACGCCACGTCAATATTCCATGACTTTTCCAGGTTTTCCATGACTGTATAAACCCTGATCATCATCATCATCATGTCATCATTCATGACTAAAGAAAGAGTGAAATTAACACTTTGGATGACAAGAGTAAAGGATCAGCATGTTTCATTCTGGAGGTGAAGCAACCCACACAAAAACACACTCAGATAAACATCAGGACATTATAGTTAGTGAGCTATGCTCAAACTCTTCTGCGTGTATGTGTGTGTGTGAGAGTTACGTGTTAATGGAGGGCTCCTTGTAGTTGACTGCGCTGGCGGCGCGGCGCTGGCGTCTGCAGCTCTGCGGTGTGTGTCCTGCGCTGCTGGACGTCTGACGCGCTGCTGGACACACCACATTACTCACATCACTCAAAGCCAAGCCCAGAAAGGAGCGAAGCACCAGCCCGCCTGCACAAACACCAGTGTGTGAGAGTGTGTGAAGCTCAGAAACACCAGAAACACGTGTGGAGCACACACAGATGATGATGATGATACAGCAGCTATACCTTTCCTCCTGTGGGCCGGCTGCGGCTGCTGGTTCTCCTGGAACTCAAACACTGGACTCTGGAGCAGCAGGAGCTCTGGCTCTGCAGGACTCATCAGGGACACCAGAGACTCTGCTGGAGCTGCGGACACACAATCATACACTCAGAACACATTACTGAATGAGTGCATGAATGAGTGAATGAATGCATGAGTGATTTCATGTATAAATGCATGACCAAATGAAGAGTGAATGCATGAAAGAGTGAAGGCATGCTCAAGTGAATGAATGCATGAGTGATTTCATGTATGAATGCATAACTAAATGAAGAGTGAATGCATGCATGAATGAAAGAGTGCATTATTGCATGAGTGAACGAATGCATAATGCACAAGGGAGTGAATGCAGGAGTGGGTGAATTAAAAAAAATGCATGAGTGAATAAATGCATGACAGAGAGTGAATGCATGAGTGAATAAATGCATGACAGAGAGTGAATGCATGAGTGAGTGAATATAAAAATGCATGAGTGAGTGATGATGCACACATGAGCTCAGCTGTGGTGGGCCGCTCTCCAGGTCAGATATTCTTCTCTTCTCCTCAGCATCACAGACTGGAGACGTGAACAGAAGATCTGCAGTGTTCTGCTCCTCCATCACTGCAGCAGCAGAGCCGCTTCCTGCACAGCAACACAACACATGAGGAGAAGAGTTCAGGTTTAAGAGAAAGACTCTGCAAACAATACAGTGTTATTATTCAAATCAAAACCTCTGGAAATAATTGAAAACTAATAAAATCTCACAGGAGAGCTGATGATTCTCTTCAACTGAAACTACCTGAAATAGTAGCTAGCAACAAAAAATGATTGTAGTTTATAATTTTAGTACTACTGGATCATGGAATCATCACACTATAGTGACTTCTGAAGCATCGTGAACACTGAAGCCTGCAGTAATGATGAGGGAAATTGAAAAGAAATGAATCACAACTAAAATATCCTCACACAGAAACACTTCTATTAAACGGAAAGAATATTCAGTGTTTTCCAGAATTTTCCTGTCATTATACACCCAAAAGCTCAGCGTTGGGGAGCAGATGATGAGTGTACCTGTGCTGTGTGTCTGCATGTTGTTGGAGCGGCGTTTGGATCGGGCTCGTCTGGCTGCAGGACTGCAGGCTCTCCTAATTCTCCTGTTGGGGATGTACGGCGTCTCCTCCTCTTCCTCATCCTGATCCTCTGCTGGGCTGCTGTTCTCCATCCTGATGGGCAGTGTTAAGTGTAATGAGTTATGAAGTAATAATTACTGTAATTAAACAAATGGACGAGATATATGTACACACATACACATGCAAATTCTGACTTATCGGGCTGGGCGATTTGGCCTAAAATCTGAATCTTGATTAACTGAACATTTTAACTCGATTACGATTAAGAAAGGATTATTTAATTTAGTTTGCCCTGTGAGAGGTTTTTGTAGGGTGCGTTAATTGATTTTAAAGTAATTGAAGGAAACACACCATCTATGATTCTTTATTGAACATCACCATTGAACAACTGAAATTAAAACACACATAGAGGTGGCAAACTACGGCCCGTGGGCCATATGCGACCCGCTAAACTCTTTCATCCGGCCCGCGAGGGAGTTTTTAAAATGCTGCTTCTTACTAACGGTTTGGTTTCTGAATAAGTAAATTAATGATGCAATACAAGTGAATGCCACTTGATGTCAGTATTGCACGCGGTACAGTTAGTGCAACCAGTAGAATTAAAACACACTCTCCCATATTAAAATACACTCGACCATTAATGACTGAAAACGAGTCCGGCAAAAAAAGAAAAACTGACTCTGAATGTCGTGTGTTTAAGGAAGAATGGACAACAAAATACTTCTTCATCAATATCGGACAGAAAGCGGCATGTCTAATATGCCAAGAAAGTATTGCTGTTTTTAAAGACTACAACCTAAATCAGCATTTTTCACGCAAAAATTCAAATTATTTTTACTGTGTTAATATGAGATTTTTTCTATCAGACACTATCTTTTCTATTCTCCACTGTAAAAATTATTACATTATTATTATATTTTATAAGGGATTATTTTACTGTTTTATGATGATTGATAAGTAAATATAAATAGCAGTGCAAATTAATTTGACTTGTAAATTTGACTCAATAATAACTATTAAAAAAATCTGTTTTGTGTTAATGTGACGTGTTTCTGTCCGGCATTACATCTTCCATGCATACTGCCACTATTAATAAAAGTTATTTTGTTGAAGGATTTGACATGTGGCCCTTCACTTGGTTTGCAAAACTTGATGTGGCCCTCGGGTCTAAAAAGTTTGCCCCCCACTGGCCTAAAATCAAGCCACTTTTTTCTTATAAAAAATAAAATAAATAACCTGCACTTTTGGAAACAAACTAAATCATTTTCAGTGTTTTTCATATTAAAAGCAGAAAATAAGCAGCATCTCTTCTAACTAAAATACCTCTTCTATATCCTGTAAATAATATTTTAAACTGTGCATTTCCTGCATCTTCTGTAAACAAATATTTTAATGTAAATAATAATTCTAATGTAATGGAAAATATGCCGCCGTCTCAAGGCATCTCTGGTTGAACTTCCAGTCATCATCAATGTAGTGCAAAGAAAGACCCAACAATAAGTCCATCGTCCTATTTGACCAGAGATCAGATGTGGCTGCAGAAGCATAAATAAAGCCTTAACCGAGCAGTCATGTGACTCCACATGCGGTAGAGAAAGTAATCGAAAACATGGGCATGGAAAATTTAGATCAATTATAGATTATGAATGTCGATTTCAATTACTTCGATTAATCACTCAGCCCTACAGACTTACTTTTACTCAATCAGCAAGTTTAGTTTGATTGGGAATGACACAGGCTTCCCCAAAAAACAATAAGATGTGTTCAAGAGGCATCCATGTGGATTTTTTTCCCTAAAGCTTTTATTGACATAAACAAAAACCTTAAGTCAGAATTTGCTAGTGGTGTGAATAATTTTAGGCTTGACTATATAAATCTCCATCCATCTTTCTACACACATTTAGTTGAGTTAATTTCTGTATTAAACATATAAACATGGCACACACCCTTCTGTGAAATAGTTTTCTAAATATTTCCCAAGTGCTGTTTAATGGAGAGAAGATTTCTCACATTTTTAAACACAATAATTTCAATAACATTTCTGATAACCATGACGTCATGACGGCACATATTAGACTAGATATTTTTCGAGACACTAGTAATCAGCTTAAAGTGCCATTTAAAGGCTTCACTAGGTTAACTGTGCAGCTCATTGATCTGCAGTAACTCACCCATCAGCAGCAGCAGCGTGCGGTTCTGGCTCCGTCTCGGTGTGTTTGTGTTTGTCTCTGAACGGCGTGAGGTGAACGGCCTCCTCGCAGTCAAAGTCAAAGGTGTCGTTTCCTCCCAGTGAAGAGTTGAGGCGGTCAGCCGGGGTCAGTGTGGCTCCTGCTCGGCTCTGGGTTCGCTCTCTGCTCTTGGATCGGGCTCGGGGTTTGTGGTTCTCCCAGGGCTTCTTCAGCGGAGCCCGATCCACCTTGCGGCCTCGCTCTGCTTTGGGCTGTGCGCTCCTCTTCTTGCGTGCTGGAGCTTCAAGAGTGCAGAGCTGGACATCTGACTCCACCGGCTGCACACGAGCCTCCTGTCAACACACATTCAACACTTTAACCCCTGTGTGCTGTTCACACTGACTCCCCTTTGGTGATGTTGGTGCTGTTTTTGCTCCATTGACTTCCATTATAATCATGTTCTTTGATTGTAAAGCCATGACAGCATATAATCATGCATTCTTGATTGCTGCTGGTTTTCCATGTTGGGATTGTCATTTTACTGTTGATCATCAGCTTTCAGCATTAACTCTAGATCGACCTGTGCTGAAGAGTTTCTGTCTGTCATCTGGAGGTCAGTGGACCTAAACAGCAGATTATAGTGTGTGTGTGTGTGCAGAAATACACGTACTGTGTTCTGAGGGGATTATTTTGAGTTTCTCAGACATATTAAGATAAGTGTGCACATTTTCACACACACTATTATCCAAATAAAAGCCAAAAACTAAGCTTTTGTTGCACTGATGATCAACATTAAAAATAGCACATTGTCCCTCTTCCCAACAGGGAAAACCAGCAACAATTAAGAATGCATGATAATATGCTGTCATGGCTTTGCAATCAAATAAATCTGATTATAATGGAGGTCAATGGGGAAAAAACAGCACCAACATAATGAAAGGAGAGTCAATTTGCCCAGAGTGTATTGATGCTGAAACAGAGAAAGTTGTGGCTAAATTAAGACTCAGAATCACCCCAGAGTGAATGAAAACGACCCAGCATCACCTACTTCAGCCTGAGGTTGTTGATGAAGGTCCTCCACACTGGTCTGGGCTCCGCTCTCCTCCGTCTGCTCAGGGTTTGAGTAAAAGCGAGAGCTGCGTCTCCTCTTCATCCCAGAGCAGCGTTTCCTCCTCATTCCCACTGTAGGAGGCAAAGACACGGACCGAGTATCTGAAACACACACACACACACACTGACTGATTACTCAGTGCCACATCAGAAAGATCATTTTAAATAAAAACAATAATACAACAACTTTATAAATTAATAACAGATGATATATATAGAGTTGAAGTCAAAATTATTAGCCCTCCTGTGAAATTGAAACTTTCCCAAGTTTTGCTCTAACCAACTAATTTCTGAACATAATAGTTTAATAACTCATATCTAATAACTGATTTAGTTTGTCTTTGTCATAATGACAGCATTCATAGACTAGATATTCTTTAAGATACTAGTATTCAGCTTAAAGTGACATTTAAAGGCTTCACTAGGTTAATTAGGCAAGTTAAAGTGTGTTAGGTGTAAAACAGTGGCTTGTTCTGCAGACAATCAAAACAAATAATTTACTTTGTGTGTTAATATGCGCATTGTGTAATAGTCTGTGCATAAATTTCATTAATGCAGATGTGTGTACGAGAAGTGAAACTGTACCTGCAGAGAGACGCGACTCTGCTGACGGAAGCTGCTGGACATCATCACACACATCCACAGGCCTGGGAGACACACACGCACGCACGCACACAAAAAACACAGACATAAAAATATTTCATGATTTAAATATGCCTGACAAGAGTTTTGTAAAAAAAAAAATATATAATAATAAATAAAAAACATTATATATACATAAAACCATTATATATAAATGATTATAATGAATCATTATTTTATTAGGAAATGAAACTAAACAGGACAAACATAAAGAAAATAAACAATAAATCTATATTAGACTTTCATTGTTTTGATGCATGGAAATCTCTTCTTATCTTTTGCATATTCATTCATTTCTATTTTTTTGCAAGATTTGGTCTTGAAATATATTTCTTAATATTAATATGCTATCATAACCATTTTCTGGAAAACACGACTCAGGATTGACTGATGATCAGTGTTCAGAGAAATGCATTCATTGTCAAAGATTTAGCCTACTGTCACTTCTCTGTAATGGTGCTGCTAATAAAAACAATGTGTGTGTAGGTCGGTATCATCTGCTCTGTCTGACCGTGGACTGACGGGCTGAGCTGGTCTCGGAGGACTCGTCTCTTCAGGAGGAGAAACCTCCTGTGACGTGGCGTGCGCGGGTCTCTCTCTCAGTGTCCTCTTCAGCATCAGCAGGTGGAACAGCAGTGTTTGTCTCTCCTTCTTCAGCTGCAGAATGACTCCCTGCGCCTGTCGAACCTTCTCCCGCTCCGCCTGCAGAGCCACGGCCAGAGCTTTATTATTGGCCTGAACGCTCTTCAGCACCAACGGCTTCACCGCAGCTGTAGACACACACAACAACACCATAAGCTAAAGGGGCAGTTCACACAAAAATTAACATTCACTCTCACCTCAACCTGCTTGAGTTTCTTTTCTTCTGTTGAATGAAAAAAAAAAAGATATACTGAAGAAGTTTGGGGAAAAAAAAACAGCCACTCACTTCCATAGTAGGATCAAAATGACTGGAAGTAAATGTTTTTTTCAATATTTTTGTCTCAATTCTGAGAAATATCCTGTTTTTATGTTGAACAGAAGAAATAAACTCAAACTGGTTTGGAACAAATGAGTAAATGATGACAGAATTTAGATTTGTGTGTGAACTGTGACTGTATTTTAATTACAGGATTCCACTGATGTAAGAATGAACATGTTTATTATCTTGCAAAAACTGTCACTAAAACAAAAGACAACACATTCAGAATGAGCCAAAACATAATAATATATAATATCAGGTGAAATGCACAGACTTGAGGTAGATGATAATAACATACAATTTATTAGGTAAATTATTAAATAAATAAGAATAATACTCAGTATAATAACTGTTTTTACATTATTGTGAGGGTTGGGATAGATGTAGATGTTAATAGGTTGAGGAAGGCACTGAGGATGCTGAGGAAGGCACAACAATGCCTCTTCTTCCTCAGGCGTCTCAGGAGGTTTGGAATGAGCCCCCACATCCTCCGCTCGTTCTACACCTGCACTGTGGAAAGCATCCTCACTGGCTGCATCACCACCTGGTACGGAAACAGCACCAGCAGCAATCGCAAAGGTCTACATAGGATCGTGCGTACTGCTGGAGGCGTAGTAGGAGGTGAGCTTCCCTCCATCCAGGACATCTATACCAGGAGGTGCATGAGGAAATCCAAGAGAATCATCAGCGACTCCAGCCACCCAAGCCATAGACTTTTCTCTCTGCTACCCTCAGGCAGACGGTTCCGCAGCATCCGGTCACGCACCAGCCGACTGAAGGAAAGTTTCTTCCCTCAGACTATCAGGCTGATGAACACTTAACACACCCCACACAAACTCTTCCCTACCCCGCACTGCACACCGTCAAGATGTAGCATGCACTGCACTTTAACAAATCCATACTTAAAACAATACTGCCTACGTATCGCTGTCAACGTTGCCAATTTTACATTGTCTTGTTTTTTTGTGAGTATGTTGTTGTATACTGCACTGTCTGTATTTTGCACTGTCTGGAGCCAGCACCTAAGCTTTTCACTCATCATAGCACACGTGCTGCTGATGATGTGACAATAAAAGTGATTTAATTTGTATAATAACTGTTTTTACATTATTGTGAGGGTTGGGTGGATGTAGATGTTAATAAAATACAATTTATGGGTAATTTAATAAATAATTCTCTGTATAATTACTGTTATTACATTACTGTGAGGGTTGGGGTAGACATTAATAAAAAAAAACATTTAACAGGTAATAATTTAATAAATAACATGAATAATACTCTGAATGATTACTGTTTTTACATTACTGGAGGGTTGGATTTAGAGTTGGGGTTGACGGTAATAAAATGTACTTAATAAATAATACTTGCCATTATTGTTTATATATTACTGTGAGGGATGGGGTAAAGCACATTCGTATTTTCTCCTTAATAATATAATTTAATAAAGTATTGTTTGCAAATCCTAAATAGGGAACTCAACTCATATTAGCAGACAATGACTATCAAAGTTCAGCATTGTTCAGTCAATTAACTAGTGCTAATGTTGTTTTGAAGTCATACTTACACGTGATTTCAGACCGATTATTCAAAGTACCATGGTAAACAATATAGAGAGTGTGTCATAGTCACTGAACGAATGTGCGAATATAAAGGCAACGTTACCTCAATCGTAAGGTTAAAGTTGACTTTATATTCGCACATTTTGACATTCTCCTTAACAATATAAAGTATTGTTTGCAAATTCTAAACAGGGAACTCATATTAGCAGTCAATGACTATCAGAGTACATTGTTTATAGTCAACAGTGCTGGTGTTGTTTTGATGTCATACATGAGATTTCAGACCCAATACTCAAAGTCGCGCGAGTAACAAGTTGTCACTGTTTAAAAAATGAAGATATGTGCGAATAAATGACTAATTTTACTTCAATTCAGCAACAACCAGGCCGAGCGTATCTCCACTGACCTGCTCCCCGGTGCTGCACAGATCTCCGGGCCGCAGCCGCCGCGCTCAGCCGCCGGTTCCGCTTCTCCTTCATCTTCTCTTTAATGTCCTCCAGACTCTGCTGGAAGCTCTTCTTCTGCACCATCGTTGCCTCCGGTCACCACCGCCACAAACACCCGCTGTATGTCGGTTTATACCGTGTTTTCTCGCCTTCTTCTCCGCTGTTTTCGCTCACAGACGTTGACGTTCGAAATCCTGCGCCGCAAGCTGTGATTGGATGAACAGACGGAGAGTTACGTCACTTCCGCCTCTAGTGCAGACGCCATTTCGCTGGCGATTTACTTTGTTCATTTTTGTTATATTGCTAATGATAATAATAATAATAATAATAATAATAATAATAATAATAATAATAATAATAATAATAATAATAATAATACTTTGGAGGAAAATGTATTATTAATTTAATGATCATATATGGGAAATACCATGTACACAAACACAAATAGTCCAAATAAACCTAACATTTCTTTATTTATGATTTAAATATACATTAAATATATAATTCGGAATCACTTTCTTATGTGCATTTTGTATAATGTAAAAATCCCCTGTGATTTTTGTTTGTTCCCTTTATTTAATGTTTTCAGGCTTTCAGCATTCTTCAAAATATCTTCTTTAGTGTTCAACAGAAGAAACTCCTTGAGGGAGAGCAAATACTGAGTGCAATTAAACTGTTGCTCTTCGTTCACTACTAAATTATTCCTGAATTATTGAATAAATTCCTGAATATTTCTCCTTTGAAACTGAAGTAGAGAAGGAAACAGCCGCTTTAATAAATGATGTATTGTGTCCACATGCTGAACTGACCTGAGAACAGAGATACACACAAAACATAATTCATGATAGAAATAATTGACAGAATATCCAGGACAGAGTCATACAATATTTTAAAACAAATAAAACATTACTTATAATATAGGGAATAAAACAATTCTGTTATGCATTATTAAGATTTTTTGGATGTATGAAAAACACAACCTTCAACACTGAAACGGCCATCTATAATTACCGTCTCTCTCACACACACACGCACGCACGCACACGCACGCACGCACGCGCGCGCGCGCACACACACACACACACACACACACACACACACACACACACACACACACACACACACACACACACACACACACACACACACACACACACATTGATCTGGTATCCCAGCATATATTGATATGGTTAAAGCTGAATGTACAGTGTATTTGTTTCCAGTGTGAAGTGAATGGCCTTAGATAACTCAGCCCACAGCAGTGTGACGGACGCTTTACACTACATTTACCACATTTGAGAGTGTGTTTGTTTACATGCAAACCTAATGTTCGGAACATTTTTACCTAATAGCTATTTACACATTTCCACAAACTATGGATTATTATCACTAAACTATCATCACTAAAGCAACTGCAATCCTCAAGTGTTTTATTGCAAACTATTTAACAGATATTTTCTCTAAGCTTTTTCTACTATAATATTTATATACAATGTTTAATTTATCGTTTGATATAATATTTTCTCATTTTAAAACTCTTTTTTGAAGGATCACAATTTGACCAAAACCTTATTAATTGTCATCTGAAATCTTTATTTTTCACCATTACCCTTCAAAACATGACATATTACTCATTTAATAATAAGAATATTTGTATCTTTTAAAACAGAAACACATTTTAATGATCACTGATTCTTTAGTTTAACTCTTTTGAATGATGCTTATTCAATGAAATACAAGATTCATAAAACCAAGCTCCAAATATCAAGCATGATCACTTATTCTTTCACATAAGCAGCACAGTTTTAAATAAGTTATTTTTCCTTCTGACATTAACTGAATGTTCATTATTTCATTCATATTTTCACTCATTCTGATTATTTTCTTAAGGTATTTTAAACAAAGTCTTGAAACAAAATCTTTACTTGCATTTAAAGATGTTTTGTATATAAAATCCAGTAAGACGTCTCCTTTTTGACCAATAGATCAAATAAATCACAGATAAATCCTAGGTCTACTGAGGTGTGTTATCAGTCATCTTTGATGAATTATTGGCATAACTGTCTTCTGTAGTGTATATTGTGTGGTTAATATTGTTCTCTTTGTCTTTTGTTGCTATTGGACCTAGAAACAAAGTCCTGGCTGGGTCAGTTGGTGTTTCTGTGTGGAGTTTGCATGTTCTCCTCATGTTGGTGTGGGTTTCCTCCGGGTGCTCTGGTTTCCCCCACAGTCCTAAAAACAGTCAAACATATGCTGGAATAGTTGGTGGGTTCATTCTGCTGTGGCAACCACTGATAAATAAGGGACTGAGCTAAAGGAAAATAAATGAAAACACACTGTAAAGATGCTTTTTGCCTGACTGAAACACACTGATGTGGATGCGGGACAAATCTCAGCTTGAGTGTTTTTATCAGGGATTGTTCTGTTTCCAGAATAAACTTTTACATTATTGTAGAAACTATCACTCACACACGTGTCACCCCTCAGGAAAAATAACATAGTAATATATACTAAATACTGTAGGGGTTTTGAACCATACTATGGTAAAGAACATGAATTAATCTGTCATGGTAATTCTATAGTTGCCAGGGAAACAACATATAGAGTAACAGATCTGTTGTTGTGGTTCTACAGTTTCTATGGTAACACAACATCTACAGCAGGGGTGCTCAACCCTGTTCCTGGCGATCGACCTTCCAGCTGATTTCAGCTCCAACCCTGATCAAACACACCTGAACCAATTATTTAGAACGTGAGGAGCACTTGATAATTACAGGCAGGTGTGTTTGATAAGGGCTGCAACTGAAAACTGCAGGAAGGTCGATCACCAGGAATAGGGTTGAGCACCCCTGATCTACAGTAATTGACCTGTTGTGGTGATTCTACAGTTGCTATGGTAACACGACAACTACAGTAATTGATCTGTTGTGGTAATTCTACAGTTGCTATGGTAACATGACAACTACAGTAATTGATCTGTTGTGGTAATTCTACAGTTGCTATGGTAACACAACAACTACAGTAATTGATCTGTTGTGGCAATTCTACAGTTGCTATGCTAACACAACTATAGTAATTGACCTGCTGTGGTGATTCTACAGTTGCTATGGTAACACGACAACGATCATAATTGATCTGCTGTGGTGAATCTACAGTTGCTATGGAAACAGAACAACTACAGTAATGTAAACAAATGAGCCAACACTGTAGTTTTCTACAACTATAGGGTATATTATACTACAATATACAACAATTTACTGTAGTAAAACCTAAGTATATTAAAATATTTATTACAGTTTATCAGTTCACCATAGTTAATACAATGCTAATATGCTGGAGCATTTATTAACATAGAGTTGTAAATACTATAATATATATATATATATATATATATATATATATATATATATATATATATATATATATATATATATATATATATATATATACACAGCAAAGTACACTTTACTATAGTATGGTTTAAAATAAGTTTTTTTTTTTCATGTGGGAGCTGCTTAAGGGTCATTTTGCATACTGCAATGTCCCCAATCAGTTTGAAGAGGTGATATAAAGAGCTGGGCACACACACGCACACACACACACATCTGCTGTATCCCGAACACTGGCACAATGAGACTCTTCTGGATAACTCTGCTGCTCTGCACAATACAGGTAAGACTATATCACATATTAATCTGCTGCTAATAAAAAATAAAACAATTAAATTATATAAATATTATGTTATTTGCTCAGAGTAAATGAGCACACCCCCTTTTGAAAATGTATATTTTTATTAATTTCTCAGTGAATATAGACAATATATTTTAGTGTATTCAAACATTAAAATAAGAGTTTGGTCACTGAACATGTTTAGGTATTAAAAGATAATATATTTAAATTCAAACCAGTTGTTGCAACAAAAACAAAAAAACAAAAAAAAAACCCTGAAACACTTACAAACTACAAAATTTTATATTTTTCACCACAGCGGAATGAACCGGCAACTATTTCAGCATATCTTTTACGCAGCGGATGCCTTTACAGCTGCAACCTAGTACTGGGAAACACCCATACACACTCATTCACACACACACACACACACACACACACACACACACACACACACACACACACACACACACACACACACACACACACACACACACACACACACACACACACACACACACACACACTACAGCCAATGTAGTTGATCAATCCCCCTATAGCGCATGTGTTTGGACTGTGGGGGAAACCGGAGCACCCGGAGGAAACCCACGCCAACACGAGGAGAACATGCAAACACCACACAGAAACACTAACTGACACGAGAGAGGGGTCTGGCTGCATACTTGTGCAGATGCAAACTGAGCTGCATCTAATGCTTTTTAATGTTCTCACCTAACCCCACCTCTAACCCTACCCCTCACAGTGATGTCACTAGCTCCACTGAGTGCATTGCATCTCTGAGCGATGCAATCACAGCTTGCATCATAAAGGCTGCATCCAGATACTATTGACTGACCCAGCTGGGACTCGAACCAGCAACCTTCTTGCTGAGTCACCGTGACGCCCCATTTATATTATCTCATTATTAGTATTTATCATTAAAGTCTCCATGAACTGAAAGTTGCTGAGACTTTTATTTCAGTATGTTTACGTACTTACAACTGAAGCTGAATATTGAGTAGGGGGCGGAGCTTTGTTTTTGTGGATCATTCCCTCATAGCAAACAAATGGTAAGAGGGGCGTGGCTAAGAACAAGTGTAATGAAACCTCCCCAAACTCCCATTCATTCATTTTCCTTTCAGCTTAGACCCTTTATTAATCTGGGGTCGCAACAGTGGAATGAACCGCCAACTTATAGAACATATGTTTTACGCAGTGGATGCCCTTCCAGCTGCAACCCATCACTGGGAAACACCCATACACACTCATTCACACGCACACACACAAACACTAGGGTCAATTTTAGCCTATAGTGCATGTGTTTGGACCGTGGGGGAAACCGGAGCACCCGGAGGAAACCCCCGCCAACACGGGGAGAACATGCAAACTCCACACAGAAACACACACTGACCCAGCCGAGGCTCGAACCAGCAACCTTCTTGCTGTGAGGCAAGAGTGCTACCCACTGCGCCACTGTGTCGCCCTCCCCAGACTCTTTTAAATGTAATTTGCATGCTGACTATAATAAATGAGTGTAGCTGGTTCTTCTGGATGTTTCTATAGATCAAAGTTGGGGAAAGTTACCTTTGAAAGTAATGCATTACAATATTGAGTTACTCTTTATGGTAAGTAATGTATTACTCTACTTTGAAGTTATTCTTACCTGTGCTGAGGCTTGATCTCTTTCAGATCTTGCAAGGTTTTTCCTTCTTTTTTCTTAATAGAGGAGCTCTGCGATGAACAACACACTGAATAGCCTTCATTTACCTTTAAAACACATCAGATAATAATAGTGTAGGATAACGTTATATTCTGAGAACTTCCTGAGCCAGAGCTTGACATGCTGTATACACAGATTAATGACAGTTTAAAGTTTGCTGCTATTAGTCTTATTAGCTCAGTAAAATCAGTGTGATTGAGACTATAATGCCCTTTTCCTTTTCTTCATGTGTTCAGAATACATGAGAATACTTCCAGCATTGCAGAAATGTGAGCTATCCTGCTTTCTGTCAGTTCCTGCATTCTTTCATCAGTGCTGGATTTTAATTCAGATATTTATTTTTTAAAAGCTAATTAATAAAAATAAAGTCCCTCGCATTACATTTCTAAAAAAGTAACTCAAATAATATTACTTCATTTTTTTTAAAGGTGCAGTATGTAAGTTTGACACCCAGTGGATGAACTAGGTATTGCACTCCTGGATCAAAATAAACGCAAGCGCGGGTTGCCAGATTGAGTACAGGAGTGAGTGATTTAAACAGTGTTATAAATAAAAGCAAGGACACCCAACAGAAGGAATATTCTCCATATTAAAAGGAGTTTTTGTCCTAAGCAACACCTCAAATTGATATATTAGAAACAGCTTCTATTTCTCACAGCAGAACACTGACAATCATCAGCTCAGGGACAGCTCATGTGCTTTATGTCACGCTCTCCAGAAATCACAAAAAACAAGGATCCAAATGCAAGGTCTTTATTGACCGGTGACAAAAAATAATAGAACCAAAACAGAAAATAGTGCGAAACAGAACAGGATGTCCAGACAAGTCCAGATCTAAAAGATTCTCGGGATGGCTGGCAGGTCCAAAACGATACCGAGCGTCCTAATGAGACACAGAGCAACAATGAACAACTAACGAACTGACAAGGTACAAAAGAACGTCAAGCACATATAGGAGAGATAATTAGATACTGCTGACAGGAATGATGGGTGCAGCTGATCAACAACACGTGATCAAAACACAACGCTACTACAGCGCACATAAATGACAAAACAAAACCACGTGACAATAACAGAGACACACCAGGAAGTGTGCACAACCTGCAACCGTGACACTTTATTCAGTGTTAAATGCTAACAATGTGAGTCTGAATGCCATTTTACAGGACATTTATTGCCATACTGAAAGCAGCAGCAGATAGTTCAGCTCAGATCTGGAAAATAAAATAAAGAACTAAACACATATCAGTGATTCAGCATGTGCATTTAATAATGTTAAAGAGGTTTAACATGTATTCATTAGATTATAGATATAAACCTTACCATTTCGTGAGTGAGTGCATATTCTGTGCTTCTGAATTGCTGTATTTACATTTCTGTTTACGGGGTTACAATGTGACCTGCTCACCTAATGTTTACTCTCTTAATATATTTATATCATTTGCTAATTAATAACTGAATTAATAAACTGAATCTGTCTTATTTCAGAGTCTGCTGTCCACCGGAGGTCGCATTTCGGTCACGAATGCATGCTTTCAGAGCCTTTCTGAATGAATGAATGAATGAATGAAATACGCCATTTTCCACCATCTGGCAACCCGGGCTGCTGAAATATAATTGGCTAAAGAGACTAAAACAAGACAGCCATTCCGGCACGGAAAACACATGTTCAAAGCAGAATATCTGACTTCAGCATAGTTTTTCAGTTAAACAAGAATGTTCACTGAGCATGTTTCTGAATATCTGCACACATATGATGGTGTTTTTATGCTTTAGAAGAGTCAAAAACTGACATACAGCACCTTTAAGTACTGCTATACTAACTTAACTTTAAACTTTTTAACTATACTAACTTTACTAATTACTTAAAAATAAATATTATTATTACAGAACTCACGTACATACATAACTTATTACAAAACTCAGGTGACTTGTAATGTGTTTCCCCAACTCTGCTAATCCTGACGTGTCTCTGAAGCTGATGCTTGTGTGTGTTTCTCAGAGTGAATCAGCAAATGTCTTCAGCAGCTCTAACATCGGCTCTGAAACATCCACAAACTCTTCTTCATCCTCCAGTATCGGTGTTGACGTTGGTGTCGGTGTTGGTGTTGGTGTTGGTGCTAGCGCCACTACATCAGCTGGAGTGAACAGCAGCACTACCATCACTGCGTCTGCGAGTCCCAGCAGCACCACTGTCCCGTCCAGCAGAACACCGCTAACCAGCGCCCCCTACAGAACCACAGAGAAGCCCAATCCAACCTCTGGCCCACCTCCCCACCTGGCCCCTCACCACCAGGCCCCTTCCCCACAGGCTCCTCCCCCAGCTCCACCTTCAGGCCTCCTCATAGCTCCGCCTCCAACTTCTATCTGCACCTCCACATGTCAATCACTGCTCTGCTCTTCACAATGCTCATTGTTTAATCAATAATCAATCATTTCAACAAATATATGTCTTATAATTAACCTCTAATTAACCTCTAATTAACCCTTGCTTAACTATAATCAGAGCTGGGTGGATAACTGGCGAACTGTAATCAGTTACTAATTACATGATCAAATTTGTTGTCAGTAATATGAACTTTTAGAATACACATTTATAGAAACGTAATCTGACTACTTTTAGATTTTTTACATTTTACATTTTACATTAGATCTACTTTTATATTTAGATTTCATCTATTACACATCAATTGTGATGTAATCTGACTACCTTTGGATTACATTTACATTACTTTATTACACATTAATGGTAGCATAATCTGACTACATTTGGTTTACATTTAGATTATGTTTATTACACATTCATATGTAATATGACAAACTTTGGATTACATTTAGATTACTTAATTACACATTTATGACAATGTAAACTGACTATCACTTTACATTTAAATTACATTTATTACACATTTATGGTAATGTAATCTGACTACCTATGGATTACACTTAGATTACTTTTATTACACATTTATGACAACGTAAACTGACTATCACTTCACATTTAAATTACTTTTATTACACATTAATAGTAACGTAATATGATTACTTTTGGATTACATTTAGATTACTTTTATTACACATTAATAGTAACGTAATATGATTACTTTTGGATTACATTTAGATTACTTTTATTACACATTAATAGTAACGATATATGATTACGTTTGGATTACATTAAATTACATTATCACACATTAATGTAACATAATCTGACTACTTTTGAATTACATTTAGATTACTTTTATTACACATTAATAGTAACGTTATATGATTACGTTTGAATTACATTAATGTAACATAATCTGACTACTTTTGGATTACATTTAGATTACTTTTATTACACATTAATAGTAACGTTATATGATTACGTTTGGATTACATTAATGTAACATAATCTGACTACTTTTGGATTACATTTAGATTACTTTTATTACACATTAATAGTAACGTAATATGATTACTTTTGGATTACATTTAGATTACTTTTATTACACATTAATAGTAACGTAATATGATTACTTTTGGATTACATTTAGATTACTTTTATTACACATTAATAGTAACGATATATGATTACGTTTGGATTACATTAAATTACATTATCACACATTAATGTAACATAATCTGACTACTTTTGAATTACATTTAGATTACTTTTATTACACATTAATAGTAACGTTATATGATTACGTTTGAATTACATTAATGTAACATAATCTGACTACTTTTGGATTACATTTAGATTACTTTTATTACACATTAATAGTAACGTTATATGATTACGTTTGGATTACATTAATGTAACATAATCTGACTACTTTTGGATTACATTTAGATTACTTTTATTACACATTAATAGTAACGTTATATGATTACGTTTGGATTACATTAAATTACATTATCACACATTAATGTAACATAATCTGACTACTTTTGGATTACATTTAGATTACTTTTATTACACATTAATAGTAACGTTATATGATTACGTTTGGATTACATTAATGTAACATAATCTGACTACTTTTTGATTACATTTTGATTACTTTTATTACACATTTAAAAGTATGTAACATGACAAATTTTGTATTATATTTTGATTACTTTATTACACATTAATAGTAACATAATCTTACTACTTTTGGATTACATTTAAATCACTTTTATTACACATTAATGGTAATGTAATACGACTACTTGGAGTCACGTTTTAACAGAGTAAGCACATTTAGAAAACTGCAACATTACAAGAAAATAATCAACAATATGCTATTATGAAAAAATATACATAAAAAAAGAGAAACATAAGCAGAAGCAATGAATTATGAACAACTTATTGCCATTGTGTAAACAATATGTGATCATCCATAATGTACCTGTAATCTGATTACAGTATTAAAAAAGAAGCTTTCTCTAATTACAAGTACTTAATTTTTTGTAATCTGATTACATTATCCACATATTACTCAGCTCAGACTGAATGCAGGAAGATAAGAACGGCATTGACTATCGTAGTATTTTTTCCTACTATGGAAGTACTATGGCTGCCTTCCCCCTAAACATTCTTCTGATTATCTAGTTTGTATTCAACAGAAGGAAATCATTAAAAGTTTACAACCATTTAATTAAGAGTAAATAATGTCGATTTTTTCATTTTTGGGTTCTTCTTTTGTGTTTAATGATTAAAAAAAGAAACTCATATAGGTTTGATATCACTTGAGGATCAGTAGATACAGTTGAAGTCAGAATTATTCGCCCCCCTTGAATGTTTTTTCTTTTTTAAATATTTCCCAAATGATGTTTAACAGAGCAAGGAAATGTTCACAGTATGTCTGATAATGTTTTTTCTGCTGGAGAAAGTCTTGTTTGTTTTATTTCGGCTAGAATAAAAGCATTTTTAAATTTTTTAAAAGCCATTTTAAGGTCAATATTATTAGCCGCTTTAAGCTATATATTTTTCCCGATAGTCTACAGAACAAACCATCATTATACAATAACTTGCCTAATTACCCTAACCTGCCTAGTTACCCTAATTAACCTAGTTAAGCCTTTAAATGTCACTTTAAGCTGTATAGAAGTGTCTTGAAGAATATCTAGTCTAATACTATTTACTGTCATCATGACAAAGAGAAAATAAATCAGTTATTAGAGATGAGTTATTAAAACTATTATGATTAGAAATGTGCTGAAGAAATCTGCTCTCTGATAAACAGAAATTGGGGAAAAAGGGGGGCTAGTAGTTCAGGGGGGCTAATAATTCTGACTTCAACCATAAATGTAAATTTGATTAATTATCCTATGTGAGAAATCATTTCGAAAGGTAAAGTAAATTGATTTAATATGTTCACTTTGTTCAGATTAGTGGTACCATGTAACTGGCAATTCATAAACGTTAGATTTATCTGGATTTTCTGTGAATTTCTAAAGCAATCTCAAGTTATAAAACACTGTAAAACAGAATACATGCAGTACATATTAATGTCAGCTTTTCTCACTTGAAGCAAAATACAAATCTTGAGCTGTATCTCATGTTACGTGTGGGAAACAAACTTCATTTTCATGCTGTCACGGTCTCTGTCATGAACACCACTACAACTGCACATAAATAGATAATCTAGCCACCTAATATTGTAGTTTGCTTTCATCTTGTTTTTAATATAACGTTGAATTATTTGCACACACCTGGGTTTGCTTTCCTCCAGATTTAACGTGAGTTGATCATGATATTTGAACATTCCTTTAATATTTCCGCCCTGCTGCTTCACGCTCACTGATCTCGATGAGGAAGACAGATCTCTGTCTGCGATTGTTAGTAATATGCATGCTGGCTTAAAACACACAATGTAAAATGTCTACTGTAATGATTTTACAGTAAAAGTCAAATATCTGAATTTTAGTGCTCATGTTCTTGATTTTATTAGAAGTTTCTTGCTGCCAAATGTGTAAAATCTAGTGGTTTGAAGAATACTGGAAAAGTATAAAGATTTCAGTTGACAATTAATGAGAAACAAATAGCTAGTAAACTAAATGTTTTTAGTAAAAATTTGTTAGTTTTAGTAGTTAGTATTGCCACCAGCATTTTTATTTATCTTGAGACACTTTTGCCATAGTATTTTCTATTATATATATCAATATTTCCCAATTAATGTTTAACAGAGCAAGGAAATGTTCACAGTATGTCTGATAATATTTTTTCTTCTGGAGAAAGTCTTATTTGTTTTATTTTGGCTAGAATAAAAGCAGTTTTCAATTTTTTATGAACCATTTTAAGGTCAATATTATTAGCCCCTTTAAGCTATATTATTTACAGTAACGTGCCTAATTACCCTAACTTTACCCTAATTAACCTAGTTAAGCCTTTAAATGTCACTTTAAGCTGTATAGAAGTGTCTTGAAGAATATCTAGTCTAATATTATTTACTGTCATCATGACAAAGAGAAAATAAATCAGTTATTAGAAATGAATTAAATGAGTTATAATTTCTATTATAACAGAAATTGGGGGGAAAATAAACAGGGGGGCTAATAATTCTGACTTTAACTGTACATATATATTTTGGAGTCTTCTTTTAGTTTGGCTTGAAAAAAAAGAGCATTATATATATATATATATATATATATATATATATATATATATATATATATATATATATATATATATATATATATATATATATATATATTCTATCTATCTGTCTTTCTGTCAAATAATTTTAAATTACTTTTCTTTAGGGGTTTTTCACCTTTAATTGGAAAAGACAGTGGAGGTTACAGACAGGAAAGTATTGGGTCCAGAGAAAGGGGAAGGGTTGGTAAAGGACCTCAAGCTATAAATCGAACTCAGGTGCTATATGTCGACGCACTTAACCACTATGCTATTGGCGCCAACCTTTCTATCTATTTTGATGAAAACCTTTAAATGACGAAAGCCTTTTTAATCAAGCCATTAAATGTCACTTTCAGCTGAATACTAGTGTCTTGCAAAAGAACTAATAAAATATTGTGTGCTGCCATCATGGCAAAGAGAAAAATCAGTTATTAAAACTATTGTCTAAAAATGAAAAATGTAAATTGTAATAATAATTTGAGAATTGGAGCTGATCCTTTAGTGTTGAGCTGTTCATTTATATGCAGAATAATAATATGCTGGCAGCTGATTGGCTGTTGTGCTGAGTATAAAAGCTTCCTGATGAATGTGTTTCTGCAGAACGTCTGAACACAAACAGCAGCTCATCATTATCATCATCATCATCATCATCATCATCATCAACATCACATCATGATGAAGATTTTGGCTCTCGCTCTGCTGGTGGCGGCTCTGCAGACTCTATCGTCTGCACAGGTAACACACCTATATTTTTATCCCAAATTTAATGTTGATTAAAATGTTAAACTACTTAATTTATAATTTAAATATATAAAACTGCACATCACTGCATCATCAAAGTACTGAAAATGATGAGTGGACGTGTTTGAAATATATATTTTTTATTATTTATTTATTCGCTGTGTTCTATGAGCTGAAACATTATTATGGATATTCATTATCTTTTCTTCTTCTATGTTCATTATGTTAATCTGCTTTTCACAATCTACATCATAAAACCTCCATAGAAATGAAGATGAATTGAGTTGCTGATCTGATAAAGTCTGAAGAATTGTCACATTTGGTTGTCACATATTTTTCCATATACCAAGCACACATACAAACCCTTGAAATAAAGTTTACACAGCAAATATAGCCAATATTTAAATTAAATGTAAATGACACAACCCAACAGGTGGATTTGTCCACGCTTGATGAATTACAACAGCCCAGCATTTTCAGCTGTATTTAGTGTTTTGGGTTTATTTGTGGTGGTGAACTGCATTATGGGATGTTTATCTCGGTTCTGTGCACTTCTGATTTTATGCATATGCAGAACTAAAAACAGTGTCGATGCAGAACCTGATTTGATATTCAAATGATGATTTGAATATTCGTCAGATCAGACAAACATTAAGTAGAAAAAATGTCACTAGTGGTTTTGTCTAACACGCTGTCCATACTGTCTTCTTTTTGCATAAATAAAGGCACAAGGCAACACAACCATGTCTAATGCAACTAACGCCTCAACAGCTTCGACAGCTTCTACATCTACTAGAGCTACTATATTGACCAGCAATTCCACCAATGGGCTGCCAGTTCTGACGGCTCCGATCCGCCTGCTGGTGCTTCCGGTCTCCGTGTTTCTGTGGTGGCCATGAGAAAACCTGCATTATTTACTATGCTGTGCTTTATAAGCTGATTCATATGTACTGTAACTGCTGTATATTCATGAATAAACAAGCACCATCAAGATTAATGAGATTAACTGCTGGAGATAATATTAGACATTAATGCTACTGTAAACAAGAAAAAATACTGGACTGTGACTGATGCCGATTCTCAAATGTTAATACGAAAACATGGCTTATTTACTGTGTTCACAAGCTGATCATAGAGGATTCATACATTATGAACTGTAACTACTGTATATGACTGAATAAACAAGCATGAGTAGAATTTATGAAGAAACTCTACTGGCTTTATAGTAAAATGAGCTTTGCTCAGTGACTGATACAACTGTGAAATATCAGTTCTCCATTAAAGATTGATTTAAAGCTGTTATTGTTTCAATAAAGCACAATATTCGTCTGTTTTCTGTTGTTGTTGTTCATGTTCTGAAGACTTTACTTTGATTTATTGCACAGAGCTCTGGAATACTCGATTCTGATTGGTCAAACATAACATTCTTGGATAACAACTGAAACTAATAACACACTCATTAGGGTATAAAATCACAGATAGATAGACGGACAAGTAGATAGACAGATAGATATTTGATAGATATATAGAAAGATAGATAGATAGATAGATAGACGGACAGACGAACAGACAGAGAGAGACAGATAGACAGACAGACGATAGATAGATAGATAGATAGATAGATAGATAGATAGATAGATAGATAGATAGATAGATAGATAGATAGATAAACTGCTCATTTCTCTGGATCTGAACATTCTTCAAATCATCTGTGGTAGTGTAAGTACACACTCCAGTAAATACAGGACACTCTTTCAGCGGTTTCACAGCAAACAAGTACACTATTAACAAATCAGGAGGAACACAGAGAACAATTGTTAGACACAATGGAGGAATCAACAAATACTGATGAGCTTCTGGAACAACTGGAACTCTCTGTAGAAGAACTGGCCTTTAAAACAGGAACATACAGACGACACATGTTACAAACCCCATGAAGATTATCAGAAATTAGACATTTCCCAATCAGATTAAAGGACCCAAAAAGATCTGAATGTTGAATTGTATGTACAGATTTGTTATAAATATACAGGTTATAAGGTGCTGTGTACAAGTGCGTATGAGAAAGTATTTCACGTTTGTTGCCCAGTAGGGGAATATTTAACTGTTCATGATGTAGATGGCCTGAGGAAAGAAACTTTTCCTGTGTCTGGCTGTTTTTGTGCTTGGTGCTCTGTAGCGCCGACCAGACGGTAACAGTTGGAACAGGTAGTGTGCTGGGTGCGAGGCATCCAGAGTGATTTTGCGAGCCCTTTTACTCACTCTGGAAGAGTACAGTTCTTGAAGTGTAGGAAGGGCAGTGCCAGTGATTCGTTCAGCAGTCCGGACTATTCGCTGTAGTCTACGGAGGACAGTTTTGGCAGCTGAGCTAAACCAGACGGTGATTGAAGTGCAGAGGATGGATTAGATGACAGCTGAGTAGAACTGTACGAGCAGCTCCTGTGGCAGGTTGAACTTCCTCAGCTGACGAAGGAAGTACAGTCTCTGCTGGGCTTTCTTCACAATAGAGTCTATGTGAATGTCCCACTTCAGATCCTGAGAGATGGTGGTGCCCAGGAACCTGAATGACTCTACTGCAGCCACAGTGATGGGACGATGGTGTTAAAGGCAGAACTGAAGTCCACAAACAGTATCCTTGCGTAGATCCCTGGTTTGTCCAGATGTTGTAGGGTATAATGCAGTCCCATGTTGACTGCATCATCCACAGACCGGTTTGCTCTATAGGCAAACTGCAGGGGGTCCAGCAAAGGTCCAGTGATGTCCTTCAGATAAGCTAGCACCAGTCTTTCGAATGACTTCATGGCCACAGATGTTAGGGCAACAGGTCTGTAGTCATTGAGTCCTGTGACCTTTGGTTTCTTTGGTATTGGGATGATGGTGGAGCATTTGAAGCATGATGGAACTTTGCGCTTTTCCAGTGATCTGTTGAAGATCTGTGTGAAAATATGAGCCAGCTGGTTGGCGCAGGTTCTCAGACAGGCTGGGGAAACACCATCTGGACCTGGTGCTTTTCGTCTCTTCTGTTTACTGAAGATCTGATGCACATTATCCTTACTGATGCAGAGGGGGAGAGGGAGATGGCTGGTAGAGTTGGGCCGATAGACATCACGATGCTGAGCCGGCATCGCTGATCCTCCACCCCACCCCCGTCGCAAACCCGCTCGTGAAAAACACACACTCAGGCCCCGTTTACACTGATACAGCTTAGTTTAAAATGGCATTTTAGAACGAAAATGATCCACGTCCACACTGGTGTTTCATCTAGCATTTCTGAACAGCCCTCCGTCCACTGAAAACGCACATCACATGACCACACCCACAGACGCACACACACACACAGACAGCCACAGCCACAGCCACACACACTGTCATGTGCTCGTCTGAGCTCCAGAGAACAGTGTACGTCGGACAGTTTATCAAGGGTTTATCGCTGGATTGTGTCTCACTATAGTTGTTAAACGTGATATTTAATTAATCTTGTCTCTATCCAGGGCTTAATTTGTGCCGAAACACACCGGATCCAGATGCGGCACCTTATTTTACCGATCTCCCTCCTCAACCGCCCTCCTCCCCTGTCTGCTTTTCATTTTCACTTTCTTCCGCGACTCCCTAACCCTTATCACTTTCGTCTGCGACACCCCTGCGCTGCTCACTTTCGTCCACGACACCCCTCCGTCATCCACCGCGGTGGTGGATGAAACGGTAGGTTACAAATAAATAATTTGTTATGAATTAATTATTCATTATTCATAAATAATTAATTCACCTCCACCTATAAAAAAGATGCCATCGTCCATCGCGATGTTTCACATTAGACATCGTACAATGCTAAATTGGTCAACATCGCCCAACCCTAATGGCTGGAGGTGTTGATGGCTGTGTAGGGAGATGGTCCGGGCGGGTGTGAGGTGTCTGGTCAGAGGTGTTAAATCTGCAGTAGAACGTATTCAGCTCGTTTGCAAGATGTTTGTTGTTGTCGATACTGGGAGATGGTGTTTTATAATTAGTGAGGTCTTTCAGGCCTTTCCACACTGATGCAGGGTCGTTGGCAGAAAACTGGTTTTGCAGCTTTTTGGCATAGCTCTTCTTAGCCACACCAATCTCCTTTGTCAGTGTGTTCCTGGCCTGATTGTACAAAAACCTGTCCCCACTCCTGTAGGCATCCTCTTTTGCATGACGAAGCTGTCTAAGTTTTGGTGTGAACCATGGTTTATCATTGTTAAATGATAAGTAGGTCCTGGTAGGGATGCATAACTCCTCACAGAAACTGATGTATGATGTTACAGTCTCTGTGAGCTCGTCCAGGTCGGTGGCTGCAGCTTCAAAAACACTCCAGTCCATGCATTCAAAACAGGCTTGTAAGACCTGCTCTGAGTCGTTGGTCCATCTCTTAACAGTCCTTAATACTGGCTTAATAGTTTTAAGTTTTTGCCTGTAAGTTGGTATAAGATGAACCAGGCAGTGGTCAGAGAGTCCTAGAGCTGCTCTGGCGACGGAGCGATATGCATCCTTTATTGTGATGTAGCAATGGTCCAAAATGTTATTGTCTCTGGTGGGGCATGTGATGTGCTGTTTGAATTTAGGCAGCTCATGTGTGAGTTTTGCCTGATTAAAGTCACAGAGAATGATAAAAACAGAGTCCGAGTGTCGTTGTTCAGTCTCTGTGATCAGATCAGACAGCTGTTGTAACGCAGTACTCACGTGTTAGTTGGTGTGCACTGCCGAATGTTCAGCAGCTCGTCCCTGGTATAACTGATCGTGTTTGATAAACATAAAACAGGACAGACTAACAAAAACAGTGCAAAAACTGGAGAGCTCCACACCGAGGCAGCCATCCGTGGCGCCATCTTGAGAACATCAATTGTTATTATATCAAACAATTGTTATTATATCAAAAAGAGTAGCATATTGAATATTGATCTATTTTGCAAGGTATTGAATTGAGAAATTCCAGTATCTTGACAACACTACACCGTAGTTAATCACTCTGTCGAAAGTGAACATGCTTGTCATTTTGTATCACACTGGATAAGAACTCACATTATAAAATAAATCATATTTTCAGATTTTCAAAAAAAAAAAAACAGAAACTGCAAATCAGGAGGGGATAGGAGGCTCAAGAGGTATGATATGGCTCATAACAGACTGGTAAATGAGAAGTGGGTTAATGTTTTTTAATGTTTTTTCTTTTTTGGTGTTACAAGTCACAAAGCTTCACAATTTATTGTTAAAAGACTCAAGACTCAACTCAACTCAAAACCCTTTTATTATTATTCAATTATTTATAATCCTATTTTTAAGATTAGAGTAGATCATCTTTGAAAGTGGGGGTATTTTAGCAGGATGAATAATATTATTTTTTTTAAGTAAAAACTGCTGTGGTCAATATTATTTCCCCCCTTAAGAAATTATAATTTTTGATTCAGAAAAAAACACTGTTGTCCAATAACTTGCCTAATAACCCTTTAAATGTCACTATAAGCTGAATACTGGTATCTTGCAAAATAACCAGTAAAATATTGCCCTCTTATCATGGCAAGATTAAATAAATTAGTAATTACAACTATTACATCTAAAAATGTGTTAAAAAAACCTTTCTGTAATAAAAAAATGTAAACAAAAAAATGACAAGAAGAGCTGATCATCTAGTCATGAATTATTCATATATATATGCAGAATAATAATATGCTGGCAGCTGATTGGCTGTTGTGGTGAGTATAAAAGCTTCCTGATGAATGTGTTTCTGCAGAGCGTCTGAACACAGATCTCAGATCAGCACAAACAGCAGCTTATCATCATCATCATCACCACATCACATCATGATGAAGATTCTGGCTCTCGCTCTGCTGGTGGCGGCTCTGCAGATACAACCGTCTGTCCAGGTAGTTCATTAATGTTGATTAAAATGTTAAATTACTTTAACTATAATTTAAATGTAATAAGGTAATGTAATGTAATAATGATGAGTGGACGTGTTTGAAATATATATTTTTTATTATTTATTTATTCGCTGTGTTCTATGAGCTGAAACATTATTATGGATATTCATTATCTTTTCTTTGTCTATGTTCATTATGTTAATCTGCTTTTCACAATCTTTATCATAAAAGCTCCATAAAAATGAAGATGACTTGAGTTGTTGATCTGATAAAGTCTGAAGAATTGTCACATATTTTTCCATATACCAAGCACACATACAAACACTTGAAATAAAGTTTACACAGCAAATATAGCCAATATTTAAATTAAATGTAAATGACACAACTCTGCTGGATTTGGCCACATTTGATGAACTACAACAGCCCAGCATTTTCAGCTGTAAAGAACATCTGTTAATGACCAGTTTCTGTTTTTAGTGGTGTTTAGGGTTTATGTGTGGGGGTGAACTGCATTATGGGATGTTGATCTCTGCTCTGCCAACTTCTAATGTTGAAAATTCAACTCTACAGTTTAAGGAGTGTAAGGATTTTATGCATAGATGTGAAACTAAAAACAGTGTCAATGCAGAACCTGATTTGATATTCAAATGATGGTTTAAATATTCGTCAGATCAAACAAACAGGAAGTAGAAAAGATGTCACTAGTGGTTTTGTCTAACACACTGTCCATACTGTCTTCTTTTTGCATAAATAAAGCCACCGGCAGCGCCTCCAACTAATAATCCTACAACAGCACCTACAACTACTAAAGTCACAACAGCTTCTACAACTACTAAAGTCACAACAGCTTCTACAATTAATAATGCCACAACAGCTTTTACAATTAATAATGCCACAACAGCTTCTACAGCTACTAGAGCTGCTATATTGACCAGCAAATCCACACACAACTCCACCATTGGACTGTCAGCCCTGATGGCTCCAATCCGCCTGCTGCTGCTTTCGGTCTCCATGTTTCTGTGGTGGCCCTAGGGAAATGCTGTTTTTACATGTAAGGTTATTTGCTGGAATTAATATCAGACATTAATACTGTAAATTATAAGAAATAAAAGCCATTTAAATACAAATCTGGACTGTGACTGAAACCGATTCTCAAATGTTTGTTTGTTTTTTAATACATATTTTTCTGGGTTTTCACCTTTATTGGAGAGGACAGTAGAGAAAATTGACAAGAAAGCATGAGGAGCAGAGAGAGGGGAAGGATCGGCATAGGATCACGAGGCGGAATCGAACTCGGGAACCCGTGAGCACCAGAGTGCATGTGTCGACACACTAACCACTACACCTCTGGCACTGATTGATTCTCAAATGTTAATCTGAAAACATTGATTATTGACTACGCTGTGCTTTACAAGCTGATTCATGTGTTATGTACTGTAACTACTGTATATTCATGAATAAACAAGCACCATCATGATTAATGAGATTAACTGCTGGATTGATATTAGACATTACAGTTTTTCTCAGTGGCTTTGGTGCATTTCTCACAACACTATTTACATTTGCACAACAGTTCATGCATTTTTTCAAAACAATTAGTCATTTGTGCACATCATAGTAGCAGTTTCTCATTCCTTCCATCAAATTGCCAATGCTTTCAGACATGCATCAACTGCTTTAATACAACTCTGCTGTTTGTAACATTATCATCTGCTTATGTCATGTCAGTCAAAATTAACTAAACTTGTGTCTGCTGAATAGTCATTCCATATAAAACTAATAGTCCTCATTTCATTACTGGAGTCATTAAAAATGTTGAACTAGTTGTCAAAATCTGTCAAGCTAATTTTATAAAACTTTTTATATCTTTTTTTCCTGAAAATGTCTCCTAAATTGAACAGTTTGATGAATGATTTACAGACCTGTGTATGTTGTAGGTTCAGTTCCAGTATGTCCTGCAGTATTGTCTACAGTTGTGCACAGCTCTACCCAAAGGGAGTTTATGTTTGCTGTAAATAAGGGTGTGTTTATTCTTTTGCACAATGCTGTGAATAAATTACAATAGTAAAGAGCAAATGCAGTAAACATGTGAAACACACATATTCAGTGTGTTGTACTCAGATACCTCACTAAATGCAGTGATGTCTAACTTTACTGTAGTCTTCAAATGTCTGTGCTAATAGTATATAGTGCTGTCTGGAGCATTTTCAGGAAGCGTCACCAAAATCTGACTTTTTTGCATTGAAATAAATGTCCAGAGTAAAGTGTCATAATGAAAACATGACAAAGCCATTTGACTCTCTTGTTCATAAACAATGGTGGCAGGACTTTTCATTTTGATGACACTGACACTTTCATTGACATCAATACTTGCTTTTGAGGAATGAGCTCTCCATTTTGAGCAAGTGATGCGCTTCTGCAGGTTATCCACTAGGTTTTGCAGTTTGCACTAATTGTTTTGAGAAATGCATGAACTGTTGTGCAAATGTAAATAGTGTTGTGAGAAATGCACCAAAGACACTAAGAAAAACTGTAACACTACTGTAAATGATACAAATAAAAGGCATTTTCATACAAATCTGGACTGTGACTGATGCCGATTCTCAAATGTTAATCTGAAAACCATTGATTATTTACTTTACTTGTGTTCACAAGCTGATCATAGAGGATTCATACATTATGAACCGTAACTACTGTATATGACTGAATAAACAAGCATGAGTAGAATTTATGAAGAAACTCTACTGGTTTTATAGTAAAATGAGCTTTGCTCAGTGACTGATACAACTGTGAAATATCAGTTCTCCATTAAAGACTGTTTGAAAGCTGTTATTGCTTCAATAAAGCACAATATTTCTCTGTTTTCTGTTGTTGTTGTTCATGTTCTGAAGACTTTATCTTGAATTATTGCACAGAGCTCTGAAATACTCGATTCTGATTGGTCAAACATAACATTCTTGGATAACAACTGAAACTAATAACACACTCATTAGGGTATAAAATCAGATAGATTTATAGATAGATAGATAGATAGATAGATAGACAGACAGACAGATAATATAATATAATAGGAGATACTTTGAAAAATGTCCTGGCTGTGTCAAACAGCACTTGGGAAATATTTGAAAAAGAATTAAAGGAGTGAATAATTTTGCCATCAGCTGTATGCTTCACTCATCAGCATCTGTGGGATAAACTGCTCATTTCTCTGGATCTGAACATTCTTCAAATCATCTGTGGTAGTGTAAGTACACACTCCAGTAAATACAGGACACTCTTCCAGCAGTTTCACAGCAAACAAGTACACTATCAGCAAATCAGGAGGAACACAGAGAACAATTGTTAGACACAATGGAGGAATCAACAAATACTGATGAGCTTCTGGAACAACTGGAACTCTCTGTAGAAGAACTGGCCTACAATGTCTTAGCATCCACCTAGAACACCAAAACTATCATTTAGAACACCATAGGAAAGCAACCACCCAAAACACCCTTGCAACCACCTAGCAAATAGTTAAAACATCTGAGCAACCACATAGCAACCCCTCACAAAACCCTAGCAATCACTCATAGTAAACTAGCAACTGTCTTAGCAACCACAGAGAACACCCTATGAACCACTCAAAGCACCCCAGCAACTTTCTTGCAACACCTTGACAACCACCCGGAACACAAACACTTAAAACACACTAGGAACCACTCAAAACACCATAGCAACCAACTAGCAACACCTTATCAACCACCCATTACACCCTAGCAACACCTTAGCAACCATCTAACCACTCACACCACCCTAGCAACCACTCAGAGCACCCTAATGCTGGGTTCACACTAAGAATCAAGTATGATCATAGCATTAAAATGATTGAATTGAGTGGAAATGAGTGGAAGTGCCTCAGTCACATCTTCTGGGAAAGTTCAAACAGTTGGACTCAAGCTAAAAATGAAAGCTTTGGATGTGGTGCTGCGTGTTTAGTGTGAAAGCAGCATCAGGAGAAACTACACGTAAACACAGAGAGAGATTATTACAGGGTTTTTTTCTCCAATGGCTAACAAGCGATTAACCCAGAGTTCAGATTCTTTTTCTAAACTCTTAACATAGACTCACATCTGCAAAACACAATTAGCCAAATGGATCATTCTCTTTTTAAAAATAACTCTTCATTTCTGAGCAGAACACATCTTTCTCTGCACACACTAACTTTACCAAAACACTGGAAATCTGACTGACATGATTCTGTCAAGAGTAACACTTGTGTTCACTTCACAAGCTACATGCAGTCAGTCAGAGTACAGCAGGTTTCAGAATACTGGCTACTGTTGACATTACAGGAGCTGCAGAGACTTTAATGTTTCCGTTTTACAGGTATCTGCATGCTATTCACTGTTTTGACACTGAATGTCTTGGTTGGGACCCGTATGTCCACATGTACAGTAATGTTCACATTCAAAAGCATTCCAGTAAAAAGCAAGTAAGATTTTTCTTTCTCTACCGTTTACTACAGGAGGTGCAGTAGAAACACTGTATGATAGAACAGAAAGAGTTTTACAGTATTGCTTACACTGTAAAAAATAAAAAGTTGAGTTAACTTAAAAATTTAAAGCAACCAGCTGCAAAGAAATTTTGAGCTTATTAAACTTCAGTGGTTGAATTTGTGCCAAATAATTTTGATCGAAAAGTTGACCGAAAAGGCTGGTTTAAGTCAAGTATACTTTATGGAATAATTTGGCACAACTTCAAACACTGAAGCTTAATAAACTCAATATTTCTTTGCAGCCGGTTGCTTTAAAATTTTAAGTTAACTCAACTTTTTATTTTTTGAAGATATGGAGAAATAAAAATTTAAAGTCTCCTCAACTGAATATTTCACTTTCATTGAACAAACAGTTCCAAACGTGCAGCTGATTCATTTTTATGAGTAAAGTCAACTCTGAGCTCAAAAATATGTCCACCTAACATACAATTTTAAACTGAGTTAACTATTTGTAAATTGGATTTTTGGTGGACCACATTCTACAGGGAATCACTGAGAGCGTGCTGACCAGCTGCATCACTGTCTGGTACTATTGAACTATTGAAATGTCCCCATCGATAATTTAATTAACTTTAAAAAATTGCGCTGTCAACATTAACCCAGACATGCCGAAAGGGTTAAATCTCATCTCTCCTTGAGTCGCACTGCCTCCCAAACACATATGAACATTGTGATTGGCTGTGGCTTTCCCTGCTGTCATGTGAGAGGCTGTAGCTGGGTTCAGATGTAACAGCGACAAAACTGCAGGGGAATTTCCCGTGCAAGAATAAAGTGTGTGTGACACACAAGAGAGGATGGTGGCAGCAAAATACTGTGGACATAAGGACCTTTTTTTCAATGAAAAGTGTAAGTCACATAACTCAAGTTCGCTACTGAATGAGTGCATCATGATAATGCTGTTAATGCTCAAGTTTCCCACAATTTAACGCACAGTATAACGTTATAGCAGGCTGACATAGTCTGCGCAATTTCACAATTTCAGTTTTCAAATTTGTCAAAAGCTATACACACACACACACGCACATATATATATATTAGTGGTGGGCCGTTATCGGCATTAACGTGCTGCGTTAACGAGGGACTCTTATCGCGCGATAAAAAAATATCGCCGTTAATCTATTCTCAAAGTTGGGTGAGAGCTGGGTCTTTTCTACGCAAGCTATGATGACTTTCACCTTGATATTTTAGCGCGGATGTATACCTGACCGGTGAGCCGTCTGGGAAAGAAGTGCCCTTCTGAATCAAATCAGCAGGATGCCTGACTCTAACTGCAGTTGAGCAGTTTCACTTTAACATATGAACATTTAATTCAAGACATCGTGACAAACTGAGGTATTAGACGCAAATAAATGAGTAAGGACAGGTGAGAGTGTTATGGAGTTTAATAACGCACGCCAAATGAGAAGAAAAACAACTTCCGCATTTCGCGATGTGTGTGTGTGTGTGTGTGTGTGTGTGTGTGTGTGTGTGTGTGTGTGTGTCTGTGCAGTCCTTTACTGACAGCCACCTGTGTGGATCTTGTCAGAAAATATGGCAAAAAGTCCTACATGACGGTAATAGTTTGTCAGTAATGCCAGTAATATCTGCAGACTCCACGTCTCAATTCCATTTCTGTTTAGTTCAGTTATGACTTTAGTTGCATTAAGGTAATCAAAAATCTCTGTTTACATGGTAGACTCTTAATCAGAGTATTGTTTTAATCATATTAAAATCATATTAAAGTATTGTTGCCTATGTAAACATACTCAATGTTTGACACTGTCAGGGCTCTGTGAACTTGCCTTTGTGAAGCAGCATTTTCTGTATGTGCGTACATCAAAAGCAAGTATGAAATCACTGTGTGGAGCTTATGTAGGCCTACAGTTCAACATTGATGTTTACCTGAATAAACAGTTAGTAAACACAAGTACATCTTATTGAACATCATTTATTTTCATCACCAATTATCATAGTAGAACAGTTCCTCCAGCAGTTTGTGATGCATTTTGGAAACAGCAGATGAGCCCCTGGTCTAATGCGTCACCTGGCTTGAGAAACCCGTTCTCAAAGACTTATTATTTGGGTAGCACACATATTCTGAATGCCTTCGGCAGAATTCAAATGAGCCATTTTAATCTAGATTAATTTTGAAATTAATATAGATTAAAAAAATTAATCTATGCCCACCTATAATATATATATATATATACAGTTGAAGTCAAAATTATTAGCCCCCCTGAATTATTATCCCCCCTGTTTATTGTTTCCAAAATTTCTGTTTAATCGAAATAGTTAATTTAAAGGCTTCACTAGGTTAATTAGGGTAACTAGGCAGGTTAGGGGAATTAGGCAAGTTATTGTATAATGATGGTTTGTTCTGTAGACTATCGAGAAAATATAAAGCTTAAAGGGGCTAATAATATTGACCTTAAAATGGTGTTTAAAAAATTAAAAACTGATTTTATTCTGATTTTAAGACTTTCTCCAGAAGAAAAAATATTATCAGACATACTGTGAAAATTTCCTTGCTCTGTTAAACATCATTTGAGAAATATTTAAAAAAGAAAACAAAATTTAAAGGGGGCTAATAATTCTGACTTCATATATATATATATATATAAACAATATTCATTCTTTGGGGGTGGGGGTTGGGGGTTGTTTCATTCACCCATCCCCACCAATGTCAAGTGCAAACCTACTCCCTTGCTTTTTAAGACTCTACTCATCCCTTTTCTTTCAGCTGCTGCCATCAGGAAGAAGGTTTTGAAGTATTAGAGCCTGCTCGGCTAGACTACTCAACAGCTTTTCCCCACAGGCTGTTAGAGCCCTCAACTCCAGTCAATTTACCACCCCCCACCCCCCATGCACCCCTGAGTATGTCCCATACAAGTGAGTGGGCTTAACAAACCACCTGTAGATAAGACACCCTCTCATCTCTCTGACTCTTGGTTGCACATTTGCCCTATAGACACTTTCCTAATCACTCCATGTCTCTTGTTAACACTGTGCATTTCGAATTGTGCTTCATACAGGTGAGTGGGCTTGACAAACCTCCAGTACAAACACTCTTCTCTCTTATGCACCTGACACTTTATCTAAACTCCATTTCTCAATACTGAAAACAGTGTTTACTATAACTGTACCACAGGCATGATGCACTGCTTGCTTCATCCTTAATAAACACCTCTTTCACACAGTGTTCACCTTTAATACCTCTCTTGCACAATATCTGCACAACATTGTTCAGTCTCATGTAAAAGTACTGGTATGGCCTGTCTTATGTGTATAGTTAAGTATCTTATAGTATATGTTAGTTATGCACAGGTTTTTTTTAATAGCTCTTAGTGTTTGTATTTATGATTAACTTATGAAGCATCACTGTCCTGAGAGACAACATTTCGGTCTCTGTATCTCCACACATTTAGCGGAATGTCAATAAAGCTCGACATGACTATTTTAGACACAAACAGTCAGTAAACTCAATGTTTTTAGTGAATAATTGTTAGTTTTAGTGGTTAGCAGTGAAACCAGCAGTTTTAATTATCTTTTTTAGGTGTTCTTCAAGAGATTTAGGACTCAAGTTTTGATTCCTTCAAATGTTGACTACTGTATATAGTCCAATTTCCTGCCTAGTTAACCCTTTAAATATCAATAAAAGGTGAATAATAGTATCTTGCAGAATAACTAGCAAAATATCATATACTGTCATCATAGCAAAGATAAAAGCAATCAGTTATTAAAACTATTGTCTAAAAATGTGTTTAAAAACCTCTCTGTTATGAAAGATTCAAAATAATAATAATAATTTAAGAGGACGAGCTGATCATCTAGTCATGAGCTGTTCATATATATGCAGAACAAAAATACGCTGGCAGCTGATTGGCTGTTGTGGTGAGTATAAAAGCTTCCTGATGAATGTGTTTCTGCAGAGCGTCTGAACACAGATCTCAGATCAGCACAAACAGCAGCTCATCACCACCACATCACATCATGATGAAGATTCTGGCTCTCGCTCTGCTGGTGGCGGCTCTGCAGACTCTATCGTACACACAGGTAATTCACTAATATTGTTATCCAAATTTTAATACTGATTAAAATTATAAATTACTTCAATTATTATTTAAATGTAGAAAACTGCATATAACTATTGAAATATAACTATTTATTATTTATTTGTTATGTTCTATGAGCTGAAACATTATTATGGATATTCATTATCTTTTCTTCGTCTGTGTTCATTACGTTAATCTGCTTTTCACAATCTACATCATAAAACCTCCATAGAAATGAAGATGACTTGAGTTGTTGATCTGATAAAGTCTGAAGAATTGTCACATATTTTTCCATATACCAAGCACACATACAAACACTTGAAATAAAGTTTACACAGCACTGTACACTCAAAAAAATCAATGCTGGGTTGCTGTAACACAACTGTAACAAAGGATGTTATGCACATATGCGGAACTAAAATAATATTATTGCAGAACCTGCTTTGATATTTAAATGATTATTTGAATATTCGTCAGATCAAACAAACAGGAAGTAGAAAAGATGTCACTTGTGATTTTGTCTAACACACTGTCCATACTGTCTTCTTTTTGCATAAATAAAGGCACAAAGTTTAACCACAGTGTCTACAACTGCTAGATCTACTATATTGACCAGCAATTCCATACACAACTCCACCAATGGGCTGCCGGTCCTGGCGGCTCTGATCCACCTGCTGGTGCTTCCAGTCTCTGTGTTTCTGTGGTGGCCCTGAGCAAACCTGCAGACTCTGCTCCTCTTCTCTCTCTAATGCTGTTTTACATGTAGGGTTAACTGCTGGAGATAATATTAGACATTAATACTGTTAATTATAAGAAATAAAAGCCTTTTTAATACAAATCTGGACTGTGACTGATGCTGATTCTCAAATATTAATCTAAAAAACATTGATTATTTACTTCTGTGTGTTCACAAGCTGATCATATGGGTTTATTTACTATAATTACTGTATTTGACTGAATAAACAAGCATGTAGTATTTATAAGGGAACTGTCTGTACTTGTACTGGTTTTATAGTAAAATGAGCTTTGCTCAGTGACTGATACAACTGTGAAATATCAGTTCTCCATTAAATATTGTCGTATTTCACGTAGGTTGTCATTTGTCGAGTTTGTCAATCCCCGCATTGGGGCCATTTGTCGGGTTTCCCGGTGGATGCATTTTGTCGTGATTGACGACCTTCTCATCAATGAGGCACTATCAGACTGGAGGTTTTTGGATACCAGAAATAAAGACTTTATTCTCACATAATAAAGCCTGAGACAGTGCAGAGCCGACCACAGAGCATTCTGAAGCCTCTCCTGGACAAATTTTCTCTCTCCCCACTTACTCTTCGCACTTTTTTTCAAGTCTCTATGTTTTCCACAATCTTTATACAGGTTTCTTTGACACACCCCTATTTTAAACATCTGACCATCATTGGAGATGTCTCAGGTGGTTCTGTTATTTTTGGTTTTCTGCCAGCTGGCTAATGTCACCAGAGATGTCACAGGTCTATGTCAGCAACTGCTTTGACACCATAAATGCAAAATGACTAATTGGTTACATACATCGTCATGATAGCATAATAACTTCATAATATGTTACTCTCCTGAATGCTTCTCACACATATAACTTCATATAAGTATTTAACATATATAATCAGTACTTTACATATTCAGAATCAGTCAGCTCAGAATCGGTTATTTCATAGTGTTGCTCCTGTGCAGGATTCTCCTCTTACACACAGACATACCACAAAGTATTTTTACCCACTGGCATGTTTGACCCTAAACTGCTTTCACACTGAGAGAATAAAATCTTAAAATCTTCTTCAATATTTATTAAAAGCTGTTATTGCTTCAATAAAGCACAATATTTCTCTGTTTTCTGTTGTTGTTGTTCATGTTCTGAAGACTTTACTTTGAATTATTGCACAGCGCTCTGGAATACTCGATTCTGATTGGTCAATCATAACATTGTTGGATAACAACTGAATAAACTAATAACACACTCATCAGGGTATAAAATCAGACAGACAGACAGACAGACAGGTTGGTAGGCAGATGATAGATAGATAGATAGATAGATAGATACAGTAGATAGATAGATAGATAGATACAGTAGATAGATAGATAGATAGATAGATAGATAGATAGATAGATAGATAGATAGATAGATAGATAGACAGACAGACAGACAGACAGACAGACAGACAGACAGACAGACTGACAGACAGGTTGGTAGGCAGATGATAGATAGACAGATAGATATAGATAGATAGACAGATAGATAGATAGATAGATAGATAGATAGATAGATAGATAGATAGATAGATAGATAGATAGATAGACAGACAGACAGGTTGGTAGGCAGATGATAGATAGATAGATAGATAGATAGATAGATAGATAGATAGATAGATAGATAGATAGATAGATAGATAGATAGATAGATAGATAGATAGATAGATAGATAGATAGATAGATAGATAGACAGACAGACAGACAGGTTGGTAGGCAGATGATAGATAGATAGATAGATAGATAGATAGATAGATAGATAGATAGATAGATAGATAGATAGATAGATAGATAGATAGATAGATAGATAGATAGATAGATAGATAGATAGATAGATAGATAGATAGATAGATAGATAGATAGATAGATAAAGTACACTACTAGCAAATGAGGAGGAACACAGAGAACAATTGTTAGACACAATGGAGGAATCAACAAATACTGATGACCTTCTGGAACAACTGGAACTCTCTGTAGAAGAACTGGCCTTTAAAACAGGAACATACAGACGACACGCTTTATTACAAACCCTGACAGAAACACATGAAGATGATCAGAAATTAGACATTTCCCAATCACGGTAAAGGACAACACCACAGAAACCACTTAGAGTACCCAAACAACCACCAGCAACACCTCAGAAACCACTCAGAATACCCTAAAAACCAGCCAGCCAAACCTTAGCAACCACACAGAACATCTTTGTAACCCATAGCAACCAAATTGCAACTGCCTAGCAATACTTTAGCAACCACTCAGAACACCCTAGCAACTGCCTCACAACATCTTAGCAACCACCCAGAATACCAACACTATCATTTAGAACACTATAGGAAAAGAACCACTCAAAGCACCCTACCAACCACCTAACAAACAGTTAAAACACCTGAGCAACCACCTAGCAACACCTTAGCAACTACTCATAACACCCTAGCAAACACTCATAATACCCTAGCAACTGCCTCACAACACCTTAGCAACAACCAAAACTGTCACGTAGAACACCACAGGCAAGGAGCCACTCAAAACACCCTAGCAATCAGGGGGAGACTGGCTATAGGGAGCACCCCTTGGCCTGACGGTCAATCTGGCCTGCCACCGTGCGTGAGTCTGGCCATCTACACCCCCCCCCCCCCTCTTTACTTTCTATATCGCATTGGATGTGGCCTGCCACTGGGTACTCTGGCCTGCCGCGCACCCCCCTCCCCCCGCTCTTCACTTTCTATATCGCATCGCATGTGGCCTGCCACTGGGACTCTGGCCTCCCACGTACCCCCCTCCCCTCACTCTTCACTTTCTATATCGCATCGCATGTGGCCTGCCACTGGGACTCTGGCCTGCCGCGCACCACCCTCCCCCCGCTCTTCACTTTCTATATCGCATCGCATGTGGCCTGCCACTAGGACTCTGGCCTCCCACATACCACCGTCCCCCCGCTCTTCACATTCTATATTGCATCGGATGTGGTCTGCCACTGGGCACTCTGGCCTGCCGCGCACCCCCCATCCCCCCGCTCTTCACTTTCTATATCGCATCGGATGTGGCCTGCAACTGGGTACTCTGGCCTGCCGTGCACCCCCCATCCCCCCTTCTTTACTTTCTATATCGCATCGGATGTGGCCTGCCACTGGGACTCTGGCCTGCCGCGCACCACCCTCCCCCCGCTCTTCACTTTCTATATCGCATCGCATGTGGTCTGCCACTGGGTACTCTGGCCTGCCGCGCACCCCCCATCCCCTCGCTCTTCACTTTCTATATCGCATCGGATGTGGCCTGCAACTGGGACTCTGGCCAGACTCTGGTCTGACCTGTGGCCTGACTGACAGTTACTTTGTCCCGGTTGAAAATGCTTTCCCAGCTAGCAATCACATAGTAACCGCTCATAACATCTTAGCAACCATTCATAATACTCTAGCAACTGCCTCGCAATGTCTTAGCAACCATAGAGACCACCTAAGCAACAACTTAGAACACTTTGGGACCCACTGAAAACAGCCGCTCAGCCACCAAGCAAACACCTCATAAACCGAAGCAACCACTCAGACCACCCTAGCAACTGCCCAGCAATGCCTTAGCAACCACCCAGAACACCAAGGCAACTACTTAGAACACACAGAACACCCTAGCAACCACTTAGTAACCACCTAGCAGCCACTCAGAGCAGCCTAATGCTGTGTTCACACCAAGAATCAGTTATTTGCATGATTATATGATTAAAAATGACTGAATTGAGTGGGAAATGAGTGGAAGTGTCTCAATCACATCTTCTGAGAAAGTTCAATCAGCTGGACTCATGAAAAAAATGAAAGCGAGTGAGGTTTAGTGTGAAAGCAGCATCAAGAGAATCTACATGCACTAAACAGACAGACAGAGAGAGATTATTAATCCACAGATTCAGTATCATCAACTGCTCATATCTGCACTGTAGTTACTGATGTTTCAACACAATCTCACGGCAATTCGTAACGTTTTGAGTACTGGCTAATTCGTATGAATTCGTACGATCTAATCAACTCAATTTAGTACGATTTGCTCGTCCCACAATGACGGTTGGGTGTAGGGGCGGGGTTGGGTGCCACGCCTCCTTTTTAAAATCCCACCTTTTCCTACGACTCAACTCATACGAATTTGTACGAATTAGACAGTATACTGACAAAACGTAAAATACTTACGCTTCCTCATGGATGTTTCCATTCACGTCACTGATCCATACTTGACTTTAACGCAAGATGTGTGTTTCAGTGTGTACGTCAGTGGAATAGATGCGCAAGCGACACTAAACCACAGACCACGTGTTTTACTGTACACAAAAGGCTGGCCAGACTGTAGTGTGATAGAATCATATAATGATTAAATCTATTAACTGCTGTACATCAATAACTCCTCCTCAGATGCAAACACTGCTGGTCAGCTGATGCATGTGTGTGAAGAGGAAATCAGTGTTGTCATCTATCATGTCTTATTTTATTCTGTGCATGTTTACACTGCACAACAAGCTTTTCTTACTCACAGTTTGTGTCTTGTTTCTACTGTAGTCTAAATATCTAAACATTCTGAAATGAAGAAGAATTTTCTAGATGGGTAATAAATATAGTCTTGTTTTCAGAAATAATGAGTCAAAATGAAGAGAGTTTTTCATTTTTCATTCATTCATTCATTCATTTTCTTGTCGGCTTAGTCCCTTTATTAATCTGGGGTCGCCACAGCGGAATGAACCGCCAACTTATCCAGCACAATTTTACGCAGCGGATGCCCTTCCAGCCGCAACCCATCTCTGGGAAACATCCACACACTCATTTCACACACATACTGTACACTACGGACAATTTAGCCTACCCAATTCACCTGTACCACATGTCTTTGGACTGTGGGGGAAACCGGAGCACCCGGAGGAAACCCACACAAATGCAGGGAGAACATGCAAACTCCACACAGAAACGCCAACTGACCCAGCCCAGCCGAGGTTCGAACCTGCAACCCAGCGACGTTCTTGCTGTGAGGCGACAGCACTACCTACTGCACCACTGCATCGCCGAGTTTTTCATTAAAACAAGCTAAATAATCTGAATGGGTGGCGCAGTGGGTAGCGCTGTCGCCTCACAGCAAGAAGGTCCCTGGTTCGAGCCTCATCTGGGTCAGTTGGCGTTTCTGTGTGGAGTTTGCATGTTCTCTTCGTGTTCACGTGCTCTGGTTTTCCCCACAGTCCAAACACATGCGCTATAGGGGAATTGCGTAAGCTATAAACTGTCCGTAGTGTGTGTGTGTGTGAATGAGTGTGGATGTTTCCCAGTGATGGGTTGCAGCTGGAAGGGCATCCACTGCTTAAAACATGTGCTGGATAAGTTGGTGGTTCATTCCGCTGTGGCGGCACCAGATTAATAAAGGGACTAAGCCGAAAAAGAAAATGAATAATTGAATGAAACTAATCTGACAATGGGGTAAGCAGAATGTCGGCGCAATAGCCTAGTGGATAGCGCATCAACATATGGTGCAATAGCACGTCAGGGCGTTTGAATTCCGGCTCGAGGACATTCCCTACCCTACCCCCCTCTCTCTCTCCAACTTCGCTTCCTGGCTAAATACTGTCCTATCTAAAAAAGGCCAAAAATAAATCTTTAAAAAAAAAAAAAATGGTGTAAGCAGAATATACAACTCGTACACTGCTTTATTGTTTAGTTTTTTAAATAAGAGACATATTTACATTTTCTCTGGATTACAGTGTTGACTAAAATGTAATTATTGTTAAAAATACATTTATTCTGTGAACTAATACTGATATTTCATCCATATTTGAAATATAAAATGTCATTTACAGTATTTTTATTGACATAAAATATTAAAAGTGGCATTTTTCAGATGTTTTAAATGTTCATATTTGTTTTTATAAAACACAATATATATGTTTGAACTCTATTAATATTAAGAATTCAATATTTGGAGGGATAACCATCATATTCAATCACAACAAATCAAAACATTTGTTATTTCTGGGGGGCTATGCTCTAAACTGCAGAAGTCTCATGTCAAATGAATGTTATCAGACGTTTATAAAATCAAACACACATTAATATTTTACCCAAACACTTCCTTACTCTCAGGGCCGTTTATATCCAAGTTGATATTTAGCCGCACCATATTGGTGTTTCGTAACATCTCAGTTTTATGAGGTGGGACATTAGTCAATGCTCAACTCCTAACCTGGAGGACCAGGACACACACTCATACACTACGGGCAGTTTAGTTCATCAATTCCCCTATAGCGCATGTGTTTGGACTGTGGGGGAACCGGAGCACCCGGAGGAAACCCACGCCAACAAGGGGAGAACATGCAAACTCCACACAGAAACACACACTGACCCAGCACATTCTTGCTGTGATGCGACTTGCTGTGATGCCGTTACTTAAACACACACCTTATACAAACCCAGAGACATTTTTCAGATCATTTCTTTCATATTTGTTATTCTATAACTGTATATGATCACATACATCTATTATAATACTATAAACTTACAGAAGTAAATCTACTACAACTTTTCATGTCCTTTTCAAGTTTAAAGTATATATATAAATAAATGGAAATATATAGCATAAAACTTATTTGGTTGCAGATTTGTAGGAATCTTCTGAATATTAAGTTAAGATCAAGTTTTATGTTGTAAATTTCCCTTTATTATATTAAAATGTAATTTTTGATTGGTGATATGCATGGATAGGAACTTTGTTTAGACAAATTTAAAGGGGATTTTTTCAAAATGTTGAATTTTTTTTTTTACAGATTCTGAATTGTACAAGTTGTATCTCTGCCAAATACTGTTCAATACTGAAACAGCTCATGTATTCAGCTTTGAGATGATGTATAAAAATCAATAATCATGAAATGTTCATCTATTGTGTGTTCAGGGTAATGTGTGTATTTTATGGAGTGTAAGGCTTGAGTTGGTGTGAGAGTTTGTTCTTATTTCAAGCGGTTTAATATTAATCATTGCCCAGTTGTGTCACACGATCCAGAGAAATAATAAGGAAGCAAAAGGATATTTCTAGAAATATGATCGGGCTCTGCTGCTGGCCATAACAGCTGGATAAAAACATCCACATTCAATATAAACATGACTTTATAGACACTTGCTTATTTACAGATTTCACTGTTGACTAATGAGCAATCTGCCTGATAAAAATAAGATAAAATAAAATAAAATAAAATAAAATAAATGAACTGAAAATGAAAATGAGATGATAAAATAAAATAAAAATGTAAAAAAAAATAATAAATAAAAACAAAAAATGAAAATAACATAAAATAAAAAAATAATTATGTAATAAAAAAATAAAAAAAAATAAATAAAATAAATGAACTGAAAATGAAAATGAGATGATAAAATAAAATAAAAATGTAGAAAAAAATAAAAATAAAATAAAAACAAAAATTGAAAATAACATAAAATATAAAAATAATTATGTAAAAATAAATGAACTGAAAATGAAAATGAGATGATAAAATAAAATAAAAATGTAAAAAAATAAAAATAAAATAAAAACAAAAAATGAAAATAACATAAAATAAAAAAATGATGTAATAAAAAAATAAAGTAAAATAAATAAAATAAATGAACTGAAAATGAAAATGAGATGATAAAATAAAATAAAAATGTAGAAAAAAAAATAAATAAAAACAAAAAATGAAAATAACATAAAATAAAAAAATAATTATGTAATAAAAAATAAAATAAAATAAATAAAATAAATGAACTGAAAATGAAAATGAGATGATAAAATAAAATAAAAATGTAAAAAAATAAATAAATAAAAACAAAAAATGAAAATAACATAAAATAAAAAAATAATTATGTAATAAAAAATAAAATAAAATAAATAAAATAAATGAACTGAAAATGAAAATGAGATGATAAAATAAAATAAAAATGTAGAAAAAAATAAAAATAAAATAAAAACAAAAATTGAAAATAACATAAAATATAAAAATAATTATGTAATAAAAAATAAAATAAATGAACTGAAAATGAAAATGAGATGATAAAATAAAATAAAAATGTAAAAAAAAATAAAATAAAAACAAAAAATGAAAATAACATAAAATAAAAAAATAATTATGTAATAAAAAAATAAAATAAAATAAATAAAATAAATGAACTGAAAATGAAAATGAGATGATAAAATAAAATAAAAATGTAGAAAAAAATAAAAATAAAATAAAAACAAAAAATGAAAATGAAAATAACATAAAATAAAAAAATAATTATGCAATAAAAAAATAAAATAAAATAAAAGGAGCAAGTGAAAAAACACCTGATCCTCAAATAAGCAAAATCAAAAATATAGAAAATCAGGGAGTGGCTGAGACACACACAGGTACACACACACACACACACACACAGAGAAACACAAATGCGCACACACACACGCATCCACACACACCTGTAAATATAAGAGCAGAGGAAGGAGAAGCAGATTATTCTGAAGACGGCTCTCAGACTGAGAACATCATGAAGATCTGGATCACTGTGCTTCTGCTCATCACACACACTCAGGTACACACACACACACTATAGACCAGGTTCAGAACAGAGCTTGTAATGCTATAGAACTTAATGAGAAATTCTGTTCAAACTACAAACAAACACTAAAAAACTGCTTATATTATACAGACTAAGGCTTAAATGATTAGATTAAAGCTCATACTATACAGAAAAGTAAAGATCTAAAAAGTACATTATTTTATTTACAGTTTTTCAGTAAAAATGTCTAGAAGGAAAGATCAGGAGTCAGTTTTCAAGGAGAAGGGTTTTCAAGGTGAACACAGATGTCAAACTTTTGTAGGAAATATTAATATATGCTATAAATGTTCCATTGTTTATATAAAATAAATATTATTACGGCTTTTATGATCTTCATTCTTTAATGTTAAACTGTTTTACACAAGTAAAAGCACTCTAGAAACAAAAATGAACAGAATTGAATTATAATAAACAGTGAACCGATGAATCAACTTAATGTGCTTTAACTCTTTACACCATAACATTTGTTTGCATCCTAATTTAACAATAAATGAAGTTAAAAGTAACAAATAATTATTTTAGGTGTAAACTGGTTAAAAAGCTTTTATTTAGGTTGATTTAGTGGTTCACTAATAAAGTGTAAATGTATAAAAGAATTAAAGATCAGAAAGTTTATGTTTTTAATGAGAAAACTTTCTTTTGCTTTCAGAGTTAAGAACGCTAACATGCTGAAATCAGCGGAAAATGAAAATAAAATACGTAAAATATATAAAAAATAATATTATATTATTATTTTATTTATTATTATTATTTTGATTTATTTATTATTTTATTTATTTTAATTAATTAATTAATTTATTCATTATTTTATTTATTTTAATTAATTAATTAATTAATTTATTATTTTATTTATTTTATTATTTGTTTCTGTTTTGTATTTTTTTTTGTATTAATCTATTATCACTGTACTTATGTATGGATTGTTTGTATATTGCATGCTTTATTGTCAACTGTGGTGTAAACGTTTGTTGGACCAAATTTTTAAGTTGTTGCATTTGAATGTCTAAAAAAACAATAAAGAAAGAAAAAAAATATATATATTATATTATATATCTTTATAATAATATAATAATAAATTGACAGCCTTCTAATAATAGCATCAAAATTAAATTATCTTTAACCTTTTCAAAAGTTTAAATCAAACAAAAATGCAGAAATTTATGCTTAAAATAGTAACATTTGTAAGCATTAGTTAATGTATTAACTAGAGTCACGCATTAGTCTAGTGTTCATTAACCGTACAGCAGTTCCGTGTTTGTTCATGTTCAGGTTCATAAAATAACAAAGATATACAAATATTGATCTTCAAAGTGTCATTAAGAGAGATTAAATATCATTATAAATTTATGTAAACTTCTACTTTCTTACATGCACTGCAAAAAAAATGCTTCGAGTTTTTGTCTTGTTTCTAGTCTAAATATCTAAAAACTCTTAAATCAAGAAGCATTTTCTAGAAAAGCATTAAATATGGTCTGTTTGCAGAAATAATGAGTCACAATTAAGAGAATTTTTAATTAAAATGAGCAAAATAATTTAGTGTTCACTTTGACATTATTATTCTGCTTCCCCCATTGGAAGATTATTTTGCTTATTTTAATGAAAAACTTCCTTAATTTAGACTCATTATTACTGAAAAGAACACAATATTCTCTGCTTGTCTAGAAAATGCTTCATGACTTAAGACTTTTTAGGTTTTTAGATTAGAAACAAGACTAAAACTCTAAATTAGACGAGTATATTTCGCAGTGCAGCGGAGTTAGAAAAGCATTAGATCTGTTCAGACTCACTTCTGGTAAATGCATCCTGTGTTCTAGATGTCATATCTTATGTACATTGCTGCAGCTCAAACACACAGATACTGGATAAGGAAATAATATCAGTGTTTACATTGTGGTGTATTTTAGTGCTGAGAAGTGTCATAGGGAAGAGGAAGTTTCACATGAATGAAATCTGAGGAACAAATAACAATAATAATGCGTTGTTAACAATGCTAACAATGCGCTGTGGTTTATTTCAATATAATGTCACTGCATAATGAGTTTTAAATGTTTCCCCAAAGGCTCAGACCAGTGTGGAATCAACACCATCACCAACAACAACATCAACAACCATGAGTACATCCACGGCCAGTGTGAAAACAGACACGACTGCAGAACCTACTACAACTATCAGCCCACACACTGCAAACACAACCACAGTCCAACATGAGAGTTCAACAACTGATGCGAGCACTATGACCAGCACAGGCACTCCAGACACAAATACTCCAACTAAGCCAGAGCATCCAACAACCAGTCTAGAAACTCACACTCCAGCAAACACAACAACAACAAACACAACAACAACAACAACAAACACTACAACAACAACAACAAACCCTACAACAACAACAACAAACACTACAACAACAAATTACACTACAGCTTCATCATCTGCACACACCACCAACACAATCCCAGAGAAAACCACCAGGACCTCCACCATCAGCACTGAGACGACCACCCCCTCCAGCGGGTCCATGAGAGCCTCCTTCAGCTTCAGTGTGGGTGCATTACTGTTCCTGCTGAAGAACCTCTGACACACTCATGGAGAACCACTTTTGTTATGTTCTATCACATTGTAACTGCTTGTAATAAATGACGCCATCACAAACACACTTCATTACGCATGTACACACAGACATCAGCTATACGCTATACCTGCAGATTAACTATGTTTAAATATAATAACTCATATTGATTGTTACTTTAACTTAATCTGACTGTAATGCAATAATGTGCACCTTTTGTAAAGCTGCTTTGAGACAATAATTATTATATATATATATAGTCTTGAACTGGAGTTGTCATTATTTCCTTTTAATGTACAGAAAAGGGATTAAAGTAACTCTCTGTATTAATATGATGTGAATCTCACAGCACTGGTTGATGCTTGAAACCACTGAAACATTCCTGCTTAATTCACTGGGATTAGCTTTGCACATAAATATTAATCATGTCCATGTGTACACTTCTGTTTGATTAAATGTTATCAATGCATATGTTGACACATTTCATGCATTTATTAAAATTTTATATATATAAATTGCCTTCACTGAAAAAGTGCTTGATGCATCACGAATATCTCAAATATATATAACATCTGAAAACAATAAAGAAAATTCTCTCTTGTACAAAGTGATGTAGTGTTTGTTTTAAGTCATTTAAATCAATAATTGTGTCCTTTTCCTTGTGATGTTTATGGATTTAGGGTTTAATAATTGAGCTTTCCTGGACTAATAGAGCCGCTCATAATCAATCATTTGCTTTTAGTCAGCTCTTGATCTTCTGATATCCTAGGAAAACATTTCTGAAGCCTTTGGCTAAATAACAAACTAGTGATTCTGAATGACCCACAGTGCGCTCAGTTCACCTTTACAGCTTCAGTCTGATCTCACAGAGGAGAAAAATACATTTCTAGAGCAAAAATACATCGAATAAGAGAAATAAAGCAAGATAAAGTGAGTAGAGCAGGTGATCATGTACATTTACTTGGTTGTTTTGATGGCATTTGGTTTAATGGGTCTATAAGTCACAGTAGCAGAACATTTTCACCACTATAACAATCATTTCACTGCAGATTCATCATTAAAATCACATTAAATAAAATTTGAAATAATATACAAAAAAAATGACAACTGGCGGTTCTGTCCTTCCATTAGAATGAATAAGTGAAAGAATCAATGAATCAATCAATCAATCAATCAATCAATCAATCAATCAATCACTCAATCACTGATGTTGAAACTCATGCAAACATATGTTCACTAGATATGAAAAACATGTGCTTTGGGAAATCAAAACTAACATTAAAGTTTAATGATGGCGTACATTTTAAGATTACTTGCACAATTACGTGACCATAATGATTATAATTAGCATTATAATGACTTTTTAGCATGTTTTAATTGTGCCCTCTTGATAAAGGTCAGTTCTGCAAACCAGTGACCCTTTATTAATGCATTGATCATAAACCGCAGTCAATGTAGAGGAATTGTTAATGTTGATTATCAGTGATATTATCATCATCATGTTGATTATCAGTGATATTTAGATTAGATTAGATTAGATTCAACTTTATTGTCATTACACATGTACAAGTACAAGGCACCTTTAATCTTCAGCTCGACAAATAGCCAACAAACCCTGCAGGAGCTCAGCTTTAAACTGCTTCTGTTGAGCAAAACAAACAAACAAACAAACAAACAAACAAACAAACAAACAAACAAACAAACAAACAAACAAACAAACAAACAAACAAACAAACAAACAAACAAACAAACAAACACACACACATTTGTTTTTGTGAAAAGTGGGTACATTACATAGGCTTCCATTCATTTTCTACAGATCAAAGCGTATATTATATTGCCCTCACCCCACCCTACCCCTAAACCCAACCATCACAGGAGACAGTGTACAGCTTTACTCTCTGAACAAACTCATCCTGTGTGATTTAGAAGCTGCTGGAGAAGTGAGGACGTCACCAATGTCCTCATATTTCACCTCCTTTTAGTAATACCTGTGTCATACCCATGTGTGTGTTGAACATGTGAGCATGTTTTTGTGAGAGAGAGTATTGGAGTTTATGTGTGTGGGTGTGTGTATATGTATATGTGTGTGTGAGAGTATGTGCGTGTGCTTGTGTGTATATATAAGTGGGTGTGAGCATGTTTTTGTGTGAGCTTATCTGTGTGTATGAGAGTGTGTTTGTGCCTGTATATACAGCTGAAGTCAGAATTATTCGCCCCCCTTTGAATTTTTTATTCTTTTTTAAATATTTCCCAAATTATGTTTAACAGAGAAAGGAAATTTTCACAGTATGTCTGATAATATTTTTTCTTCTGGAGAAAGTCTTATTTGTTTTATTTCGGCTAGAATAAAAGCCGTTTTTAATTTTTTAAGCACCATTTTAAGGTCAATATTATTAGCCCCTTTAAGCTATATATTTTTCTCGATAGTCTACAGAACAAACTATCATTATACAATAACTTGCCTAATTCCCCTAACCTGCCTAGTTACCCTAATTACCCTAGTGAAGCCTTTAAATGTCACTTTAAGCTGTATAGAAGTGTCTTGAAGAATATCTAGTCAAATATTATTTACTGTCATCATGACAAAGAGAAAATAA
>LR812537.1:59500171-59537671 GCA_903798195.1 Danio kyathit | reverse complement strand
ACACTGGAATTACTTTTTAAGCAGGATGTTCATTTTGTCCGTATTTGACCCAACATTAGGTTAAAACAGCCCACTTATAAATAATACAATTGTGATGGTGTATTGTGATTGTGTGTGTTTGGATTGTTGTGCTGTAGTGTGTTCTCATTTACTGTATTGTGTTTTTAACTGTTGTAGGTTTTCACATTCAGGTGGCTATGCTGTCAAATGATCCCTAAACATGTTGGGTTGTTGTACCCCTACTTTGGGTCAAATTTGAACAAATATAAAGTTGGGTTAATTTTACACATTACATTAAAATTATTTTTTAATCCAGCAGTTGGGTTTGTCCATATTTGACCCAACGATAGGTTAATACAACCAAATATAAACAATGACACACTTAAAAACAACACATTTCATTCTTTGAAATATGGTGATTGTGTCTGTTTGGGTTATTGAGGTTTAGTGTGTGCTTTAATGGACTGTATTGTGTTTTTTGTGTGTTTTGTTCATTTAAATCAATTAAACAGATCATTATTGCTGTGTGTTTTTGGTCAGTTTTCACATACAAGTTGGCAAATGATCCCTAAAAATGCTGGGTTGTTTTAAATCAATGTTGGGATGAATATGAACAAATATAAGTGAAGTTTATTTATAAACTAATGTCGAGAGGATCACGTGCTTATGATTGCTTACGGCTGGACCTGTGTTATCCAATTTATGATTCACCAATCAGACGATTTCTTAGTCACTATAAACACCCTCAGTTCCATATCACAGCCATCTTCATTTTGAAGAACCCCCCCCTTCCACCCCTACTCCTCCTCCTTTTCTAGATGGGTGGCACGGTGGCCCAGAGGTTAGCACTGATGCCTCACAGCAAGAACATCGATGGTTCTAGTCCTTACCAAGCCTGCTGACATTTCTGTGTGGAGTTTACACGTTCTTCCAACGCTATCTCACGGCAATTCATAACTTTTTCATTAGTGGCTAATTCGTATGAATTCGTACGATCTAATTCATACAAATTAGTATGATTTGCCCCTCACCCCTCAGACGGAACTCGTACGAATTCATACGAATTAGCCACTAAACTGACAAAACGTAAAATACTTACGTTTCCTCGTGAGATCAGGCTGGTTCTTCCCGTGCTCACATGGGTTTCCCCCGGGTCCCCCGGTTTCCTCCCACCGTCCAAAAACATGCAGCTTAAGTTAATTGACTAATCCAAATCAGCACCATAGACATGCTCCTAGTAAGTAGTTATCTCTTAAGAGCACTCACTATCTGTTCATTAGCTACAGCAGGGGAGTTCTCCAGATCTACCTGAGCTCAAACTCCCCTCTCGCCCTGCAAACGGGAGGGAGCCCCGGGCTCGAGAATCTTCTGAGCTCAGGGCTCTCTCCCGGGACAGCATGCCAAACACGCTTTATAATCAATCATCAGCTAAGTGGGAACTCTTGAATGTTGGGTTATTTTTTTTACATAAAATGACCTGTTTTAACCCAACTCTTCTGTTTGTCCATTTTCAACCCAACCTTAGGTTAAAACAACCCTGCATTTTTAGCATGTTAGTTCAATGATGCACTTAAAAGTGATGCAATCGATTTACAGTATTTCTCTTTGAAATGTGGTGATTGTGTGTGTTTGGATTGTTGTGCTGTATGTGTGTGTGTTTATTTACTGTATTGTGTTTTTGAACTGTTTGTTGTAGGTTTTCACATAGAGGTGACTATGTTCTCAAAAGATCCCTAAAAATGCTGGGTTGTTGTACCCTAACATTGGGTCAAATTTGAACAAATATAATGTTGGGTTAATTTGAACAACCAAATATAAACAATGAGTAGGCCCACACGGAATCTGCGCGCGCAGAATTCTGCAGATTTTTAGCCCATCATTAATTATGTTTATTTACTTGAATAAATGTGTGTAAATCTGAATTTATTCAGTTTTTAAATTACACATATTTCACATATTAAGTTTTTAGTTATGAGACTGCCAAAATTCTCAGCAGAAATTGCAAAAAACGTCTGCAGATTCCATCTGGCCCTAACAATGACGCACTAAAAACAACACATTTCATTCTTTCTCTTTGAAATATGGTGACTGTGTCTGTCTGGGTTATTGAGGTGTGCTTTAATGCATTGTATTGTGTTTTTGAACTGAATTAAACTAAAAAAGGTCATTATTCCTGTGTAGGGGCAACATGGTGGCACAGAGGGTAGTGCTGTCTCCTCACAGCAAGAAGGTCGCTGGTTTTAGTCCCAGCTGGGTCAGTTGGTGTTTCTGTGTGGAGTTTGCATGTTCTCCCCGTGTTGGCGTGGGTTTCCTCCAGGTGCTCCGGTTTCCCCCACAGTCAAAACACATGCGCTATAGGGGAATTGATCAACTAAACTGGGCGTAGTGTATGAGTGTATGTGTGTGTGTGTGTGTGTGTGTGTATGGGTGTTTCCAAGTACTGGGTTGCAGCTGGAAAGGCATCCGCTGTATAAAACATATGCTGGATAGGTTGGTGGTTCATTCTGCTGTGGTGACCCCTGATTAATAAAGGTACTAAGCTGCAGGAAAATGAATGTATTATTGCTGTGTGTTATTGGTCAGTTTTCACATACAGACTCAAATGATCCCTAAAAATGCTGGGTTGTTTTAACCCAATGTTGGGATGTATATGAACAAATAGTGTGGGTTAATTTTTTACATTAAATTTAAATGACCTTTTTCAACCCAACTATTTTAGCCAATGTTATGTTAAAACAACCCAGCATTTTAGCAAGCATTCAGAATATAAGCAATGATGCACTTAAACGCCATAAAACTGATGTATTTCTCTTGAAATCTGGTGATTGTGTATGTTTGGATTGTTGTGTTTAGTGTGTGCTTTCATTTATTGTATTGTGTTTTTAAACTGTTAATAATGATAAACAAATAATGATAAAATTTGTGTTTTCTGGGTTGCCTGATGTTGGGTCAAATATGGATAAATCCTACCATTGAGTTAAAAAGTGTCATTTAAATGAAATAAATTACCCAATGCTGGGTTTGTCTATATTTGACCCAAAATTGGGTCAAAACTGGCAGCATGGTGGCTCAGTGGTTAGCACTGTGGCCTCACAGCAAGAAAACATATGGTGGAATAGTTGGCGGTTCATTCTGCTGTGGCGACCCCTGATGAATAAAGAAACTAAGCCGAAGGAAATTGAATGAATGGGTCAAAAACCACCCAAAATAGTTTAGATTGTGAACACATAATTACAGTCAAAAACCCCACTGAAACACAACACTGGCTCTAGAGGAGATGTGTGTGAGACACACACTGATGAATAACTATATCATGACTCCGGCTGTGTAATATTTTCTGCAGTTCAACAGTCCACAGTCAGTTATTCCTCATGCATTAGTCATGAAAGTCAACACAAGGAGATCATTAAACTGTGAAGGTGAGAGTCAGACATCAAGGTGTTTGGACGTGTGTGTGTGTGCGTGTGTGTGAGAAAGAGATAGAGGGAAGGAGTGTGTGTGTGTGTGTGTGTGTGTGTGTGTGTGTGTGTGTGTGTGTGTGTGTGTGTGTGTGTGTGTGAGCTGAAACTCTTGTTGTGCAGCAGAGCAGACAGTAAACATCAGCTTTATCATCTTCATCTGCAGAGAATGCAGAGAGACCTGAACAACACTACAGGAACAACCCAATCCTGTGTGCGCGTGTGTGATGACGACAGAGTGTGTGAGTCAATGTCCCCACAAGTATTGACCTTACTATTCCTGCATGAGTGGCTGCAGCCATTGGAATGTTTTAGTCTGGAGACTTCCTCTCTCATTGATTATTAGAGGTTATGAACCGCTCGCTCTGCTGCTGGATGGTCAACTGATCTCGTCTTGTGATATTATTCTGCTTTTAATGTCTAGTCATGAACACACTTCACGTCTGTAGAGTGAGAAGTTTGAGCGTTTTCTGCCGTTTATCATTCCTAGTCATTTCTCCTATAAGCGACTTAATCAGAAGATCTAAATCAGGGGTGTCCAAACTCGGTCCTGGAGGGCCGGTGTCCTGCATAGTTTAGCTCCAACACACCTGCCTGGAAGTTTCTAGCATACATAGAAAGAGCTTGATTAGCTGGTTCAGGTGTGTTCAAATTGGGGTTGGAACTAAAATATGCAGGACCTCCAGGAGCGAGTTTGGACAGCCCTGGTCTAAAACAATCGTAACAAGGAGCGCACTTAAGGTCAATGGCAACACCAGTAAATGTTGACTCTGTGGGGACATTTCATGGTCTCCATGAGGAAAAGAGCTCATAAATCAGGCAGAATGAAGGATAGTGAATATGTAGAAGTGCAGAGTGTTTACTGAGGAGAGAATATACAGACTGTACAGTACAAACACCATATGTGTGTGTGTGTGTGTGTGTGTGTGTGTGTGTGTGTGTGTGTGTACTCACTGCTGTGTCCTGCTCAATAATCCCCGTCTCGTTCTCCTTCTGATAAAGCACAGAGAATGTTCATTAACACTGACAGCTCACACACACACACACACATCACTGATATTGCAGCATTAAACAGAGCTGATGTTCAGGTGATGTTCCTCACAGCAGCAGTGTCTCTCACCTTCAGCAGAGCCGTGATGAGTCTGGAGAAATCTCCACTGGTTTCACTGAGCAGATCCTTCTCCAGATCCCGCTGAAACTCTGACAAACACACTCACAGTCAGTGTGTGCTGCTCTTAACTACTGGAAACACACTCACACTGTCTGGAGGACGCTATGTGCAGTGTGTGTGTGTGTGTGTGTGTGTACCGTGTGTGTATGAGGCTCTGATGCTGGAGAGCTGTTGCGGCGTCCTGATGCACAGAATCTCCAGTAGTGTGTCTTCATCTGTTCCAGCACCCTGAACACACACACACACACACACATAAACATACACACACACACACATGCAAAAACATACACACCCATGCATACACACATACACACACACACCTCCATGGCTTTCCTCAGGCGATGTGCGTCAAACTGCTCCGGGCTCAACATCAGACCGAGAACCAGAGACTGAAGATCACCAGAGAGAAGCTTCTTCAGGCCCACATCCAGATCCTGGAACACACACACACACATACACACACACACACACACACATGCATACACACAGAAGCACACACTTACACACAGATTGGTGGTTTCTGAGGACTCTCCACAGGCATGTATTGTGTATAGTGTGTGTGTGTGTGTGTGTGTGTGACCTTCTGTGTGACGCTCTTATAGACTCTGGCCAGAGCTCTTCTCTGTGTGTTACTGCGACTGCTCAGAGTCCTTACAACACTGCTCACATCTGGAACACACACACACACAGACAGGCACACACACACTCACAAGTAAATACACATGCCACACACACACACTCACCATATACACAGAGAGACACACGCACACACTCACAAATACAGATGCTCACACCCACATACACGCACATACATGCATACATACGTGCGCGCAGACGTATGCACAAACATTCACACATGCATATACACACACACACACATTCATGTATGTATGCGCAAACGAATGCACACACACACACACACACACACACACACACACACACACACACACACACACACACACACACACACACACACACACACACACACACACACACACACACACACACACTCACACACACACTCATGAATGCGCAAGCGAAAGCACATACAATCATACACGCATATACACACAAACATGCACACACACACACAAACGCGCACATACACACATGCATGCAAGCACTCACACACACACATATACACACGCACACATTCATGTATGGCCAAACGAATGCGCACACACACACACACACAGACACAGACACAGACAGACAGACAGACAGACAGACAGACAGACAGACAGACAGACAGACAGACAGACAGACAGACAGACGCACGCACGCACGCACGCACGCACGCGCACACGCACACACAACATGACAGAATGACTAGTCAGTGATATAAACTTTTAGATTACTCATTTATGATACCTCAGTTGGATTACTTTTAGATTACATTTATTACCCATTAATGGCAACATAATCTGAAACATCTCCAACATATAAACACATCAGATTGCTTATGAAGACAAATATAAACACTAATGATGAGTAGAATCTGGGAATTATGAGCAACTTATTGCCAGTGTGTAAATATGTAATCAAGTAATCCAAAAAGTAACTGTAGTCAGATTACAGTGTTTTAAAAGTACTCTGATTACAAGTACTTGATTAGGTAATGTACTGTATAATCCTCTATTACACGTCATTTCTGGACTACAGACTGAAGTTCACCTTTCTTCTCCAGAGCGGCGTGAAGGACTAAAACGTCTCTCTCGGGTCTGAAGTTTGGGAAAGGCCGCACGGAGCCCAGAGAGCCCCACCACATGCCCTCAGACTGAGGAGTAAACACAAGCAAACACAGAGGATTGATGAGCAATGAAGAACAGATCAAACTCAAGATCTGCATGAAGATGATGAAGCACTGACTGCGAGCGGAGACGTCTCCTGAGAGTTACTCTCTGTGTCCATTATAGACAGCCGATCAGGACAGAAGCTGCATGTGGAAAAATAAAAGAAATCAAACAACAAAAATAACAATATTAAATAAATGTTTTTATTAAGTTCATGAGAATTTGCTTTGAAAGCCTTGAATTACACTCTTGGAACACTTACTGATGATGTCCATTATGTAATCTGACTACTTCTGGTTTACTTTTAGATTACTTTAACACATTAAAGGTAACGCAATATCACAACTTTGGATTACATTTAGATTACTTTTATTACACATTTATGATATTCTAATCTTACTACTTTTGGATTACATTTAGATTACTTTTATTACACATTTATGATATTCTAATCTTACTACTTTTGGATTAAATTTAGATTACTTTTATTACACATTTAAGGTAACATGCCATTTTTTGGATTACATTTAGTTTACCTTTATTACGCAATTATGGTAACGTAATATTACAATTTTGGATATCATTTAGATTACTTTCATTACACATTAATGGCAATGCAATACGGTATCACAACTTTGGATTACATTTAGATTACTTTTATTACATATTTATGATAATGTATTCAGACTACATTTGGATTACATTTAGATTACTTTTATTACATATTTATGATAATGTAATCAGACTACATTTGGATTACATTTAGATTACTTTTATTACATATTTATGATAATGTAATCAGACTACATTTGGATTACATTTAGATTACTTTTATTGCACATTAATGGTAACAATCGCTCTATTTTTAAATTATATTTAGAGTATTTTTACTACATAATTATGCCACATATTATGACAATTTTCCGAATACATTTATTATACATTAATAGTAACGTAATATTACAATTTTGGATTACTTTTATTGCACATTAATGGTAACATAATATTACTACTTTTGGATTACATTTATTACACATTTATGGTAACGTGTTCACACTGCTTTTGGATTACATTTAGATTATTTTTATTACACATAAATGTTAATGTAATATTACAACTTTTGGATTACATTTAGATTACTTTTATTACACATTAATGGCAATGCAATACAGTATCACAACTTTGGATTACATTTAGATTACTTTTATTACACATTAATGGCAATGCAATACAGTATCACAACTTTGGATTACATTTAGATTACTTTAGATTACTTTTATTACATATTTATGATAATGTAATCAGACTACATTTGGATTACATTTAGATTACTTTTATTACATATTTATGATAATGTAATCAGACTACATTTGGATTACATTTAGATTACTTTTATTGCACATTAATGTAACAATCGCTCTATTTTTAAATTATATTTAGAGTATTTTTACTACGTAATTATGCCACGTATTATGACAATTTTCCGAATACATTTATTATACATTAACGTAATATTACAATTTTGGATTACATTTATTGCACATTAATGGTAACAATATTACTACTTTTGGAATACATTTAGATTACATTTATTACACATTTATGGTAACATGTTCACACTGCTTTTGGATTACATTTAGATTACTTTTATTACACATAAATGTTAAAGTAATATTACAACTTTTGGATTACATTTAGATTACTTTCATTACACATTAATGGTATAGCGTATTATTTCTTTTGGATAACAATAAAATTACTTTTAGATTATTTTTATTACACATTTATGGTAATGATCAGATCACTTTAGGATTACACTTAGATTACTTTTATTACACATCTATGGTACGTATTTTGACAGTTTTTGGATTACATTTAGATCACTTTTATTATCACATTTATAGCAACTTTTATTATCACATTTATAGCAACATATTCACACTTCTTTTAGGATTACATGTAGATTATTTTTCTTACACAGTAATGTTAATGTAATACTACAACTTTTGGATTACATTTAGATTACTTTTATTACACATAAATGTTAATGTAATACTACAACTTTTGGATTACATTTAGATTACTTTATTACACATAAATGTTAATGTAATACTACAACTTTTGGATTACATTTAGATTACTTTTATTACACATAAATGTTATTGTAATATTACAACTTTTGGATTACATTTAGATTACTTTTATTACACAGTAATGTTATTGTAATATTACAACTTTTGGATTACATTTAGATTACTTTTATTACACATAAATGTTATTGTAATATTACAACTTTTGGATTACATTTAGATTACTTTTATTACACATAAATGTTAATGTAATATTACAACTTTTGGATTACATTTAGATGACTTTTATTACACATAAATGTTATTGTAATATTACAACTTTTGGATTACATTTAGATTACTTTTATTACACATAAATGTTATTGTAATATTACAACTTTTGGATTACATTTAGATTACTTTTATTACACATAAATGTTAATGTAATATTACAACTTTTGGATTACATTTAGATGACTTTTATTACACATAAATGTTATTGTAATATTACAACTTTTGGATTACATTTAGATGACTTTTATTACACATAAATGTTAATGTAATATTACAACTTTTGGATTACATTTAGATTACTTTTATTACACATAAATGTTAAAGTAATATTACAACTTTTGGATTACATTTAGATTACTTTTATTACACATAAATGTTATTGTAATATTACAACTTTTGGATTACATTTAGATTACTTTTATTACACAGTAATGTTATTGTAATATTACAAACTTTTGGATTACATTTAGATTACTTTTATTACACATAATGTTATTGTAATATTACAACTTTTGGATTACATTTAGATTACTTTTATTACACATAAATGTTAATGTAATATTACAACTTTTGGATTACATTTAGATGACTTTTATTACACATAAATGTTATTGTAATATCAACTTTTGGATTACATTAGATTACTTTTATCACATAAATGTTAAAGTAAATTACAACTTTTGGATTACATTTAGATTACTTTTATTACACATAAATGTTATTGAATATTACAAACTTTTGGATTACATTTAGATTACTTTTATTACACATAAATGTTAATGTAATATTACAACTTTTGGATTACATTTAGATTACTTTTATTACACATAAATGTTATTGTAATATTACAACTTTTGGATTACATTTAGATTACTTTTATTACACATAAATGTTAATGTAATATTACAACTTTTGGATTACATTTAGATTACTTTTATTACACATAAATGTTAAAGTAATATTACAACTTTTGGATTACATTTAGATTACTTTTATTACACATAAATGTTAATGTAACATTACAACTTTTGGATTACATTTAGATTACTTTTAATACACATTAATGGTATAGCGTATTATTTTTTTTGGATAACAATAAATTACTTTTAGATTATTTTATACACATTTACTGCAACGATCAGATCACTTTAGGATTACACTTATTTACTTTTATTACACATCTATGGTACGTATTTTGACAGTTTTTGGATTACATTTACATCACTTTTATTATCACATTTATAGCAACATATTCACACTTCTTTAGGATTACATGTAGATTATTTTTCTTTACACAGTAATGTTAATGTAATACTACAACTTTTGGATTACACTTAGATTACTTTTATTACCACCTAAATGTTAAAGTAATATTACAACTTTTGGATTACACTTAGATTACTTTTATTACACATAAATGTTTAAAGTAATATTACAACTTTTGGATTACATTTAGATTACTTTTATTACACATAAATGTTAAAGTAATATTACAACTTTTGGATTACATTTAGATTACTTTTATTACACAGTAATGTTAATGTAATATTACAACTTTTGGATTACATTTAGATTACTTTTATTACACATAAATGTTAATGTAATATTACAACTTTTGGATTACATTTAGATTACTTTTATTACACATAAATTGTTAATGTAATATTACAACTTTTGGATTACATTTAGATGACTTTATTACACATAAATGTTAATGTAATATTACAACTTTTGGATTACATTTAGATTACTTTTATTACACATAAATGTTAAAGTAATATTACAACTTTTGGATTACATTTAGATTACTTTTATTACACATACATGTTAATGTAATATTACAACTTTTGGATTACATTTAGATTACTTTTATTACACATAAATGTTAATGTAATATTACAACTTTTGGATTACTTTAGATTACTTTTTATTACACATAAATGTTAATGTAATATTACAACTTTTGGATTACATTTAGATTACTTTTATTACACATAAATGTTAATGTAATATTACAACTTTTGGATTACATTTAGATTACTTTTATTACACATAAATATTAAAGTAATATTACAACTTTTGGATTACATTTAGATTACTTTTATTACACATAAATGTTAATGTAACATTACAACTTTTGGATTACATTAGATTACTTTTAATACACATTAATGGTATAGCGTATTATTTTTTTTGGATAACAATAAAATTACTTTTAGATTATTTTTATTACACATTTACTGCAACGATCAGATCACTTTAGGATTACACTTATTTACTTTTATTACACATCTATGGTACGTATTTTGACAGTTTTTGGATTACATTTACATCACTTTATTATCACATTTATAGCAACATATTCACACTTCTTTTAGGATTACATGTAGATTATTTTTCTTACACAGTAATGTTAATGTAATACTACAACTTTTGGATTACACTTAGATTACTTTTATACACATAAATGTTAAAGTAATATTACAACTTTTGGATTACACTTAGATTACTTTTATTACACATAAATGTTAAAGTAATATTACAACTTTTGGATTACATTTAGATTACTTTTATTACACATAAATGTTTAAAGTAATATTACAACTTTGGATTACATTTAGATTACTTTTATTACACAGTAATGTTAATGTAATATTACAAACTTTTGGATTACATTTAGATTACTTTTATTACACATAAATGTTATTGTAATATTACAACTTTTGGATTACATTTAGATTACTTTTATTACACATAATGTTAATGTAATATTCCAACTTTTGGATTACATTTAGATGACTTTTTATTACACATAAATGTTATTGTAATATTACAACTTTTGGATTACATTTAGATGACTTTTATTACACATAAATGTTAATGTAATATTACAACTTTTGGATTACTTTAGATTACTTTATTACACATAAATGTTTAAGTAATATTACAACTTTTGGATTACATTTAGATTACTTTTATTACACATAAATGTTATTGTAATATTACAACTTTTGGATTACATTTAGATTACTTTTATTACACAGTAATGGTTTTGTAAATTACAACTTTTGGATTACATTTAGATTACTTTTATACCATAAATGTTATTGTAATATTACAACTTTTGGATTACATTTAGATTACTTTATTACATAAATGTTATGTAATATTACAAACTTTTGGATTACATTTAGATTACTTTTATTACACATAAATGTTAAAGTAATATTACAACTTTTTTGGATTACATTTAGATTACTTTATTACACATAAATGTTAATGTAACATTACAACTTTTGGATTACATTTAGATTACTTTTAATACACATTATGGTAGCGTATTATTTTTTTTGGATAACAATAAAATTACTTTTAGATATTTTTATTACACATTTACTGCAACGATCAGATCACTTTAGGATTACACTTATGTACTTGTATTACACATCTATGGTACGTATTTTGACAGTTTTTGGATTACATTTACATCACTTTATTATCACATTTATAGCAACATATTCACACTTCTTTTAGGATTACTGTAGATTATTTTTCTTACACAGTAATGTTAATGTAATACTAACAACTTTGGATTACACTTAGATTACTTTTATTACACATAAATGTTTAAAGTAATATTACAACTTTTGGATTACACTTAGATTACTTTTATTACACATAAATGTTAAAGTAATATTACAACTTTGGATTACATTTAGATTACTTTTATTACACATAAATGTTAAAGTAATATTACAACTTTTGGATTACATTTAGATTACTTTTATTACACATAATGTTAATTGTAATATTACCAACTTTTGGATTACATTTAGATTACTTTTATTACACATAATGTTAATGTAATATTACAACTTTTGGATTACATTTAGATTACTTTTATTACACATACATGTTAATGTAATATTACAACTTTTGGATTACATTTAGATTAACTTTATTACACATAAATGTTAATGTAATATTATACAACTTTTGGATTACATTTAGATTACTTTTATTACACATACATGTTTAATGTAATATTACAACTTTTGGATTACCATTTAGATACTTTATTACACATAAATGTGAAGTAATATTACAACTTTTGGATTACATTTAGATTACTTGTTATTACACATAATGTTATTTGTAATATTACAACTTTTGGATTACATTTAGATTACTTTTATTACACATACATGTTAATGTAATATTACAACTTTTGGATTACATTTAGATTACTTTTATTACACATAAATGTTAAAGTAATATTACAACTTTTGGATTACATTTAGATTACTTTTATTACACATAAATGTTAATGTAACATTACAACTTTTGGATTACATTTAGATTACTTTTAATACACATTAATGGTATAGCGTATTATTTTTTTTGGATAACAATAAAATTACTTTTAGATTATTTTTATTACACATTTACTGCAACGATCAGATCACTTTAGGATTACACTTATTTACTTTTATTACACATCTATGGTACGTATTTTGACAGTTTTTGGATTACATTTACATCACTTTTATTATCACATTTATAGCAACATATTCACACTTCTTTTAGGATTACATGTAGATTATTTTTCTTACACAGTAATGTTAATGTAATACTACAACTTTTGGATTACACTTAGATTACTTTTATTACACATAAATGTTAAAGTAATATTACAACTTTTGGATTACACTTAGATTACTTTTATTACACATAAATGTTAAAGTAATATTACAACTTTTGGATTACATTTAGATTACTTTTATTACACATAAATGTTAAAGTAATATTACAACTTTTGGATTACATTTAGATTACTTTTATTACACATAAATGTTAAAGTAATATTACAACTTTTGGATTACATTTAGATTACTTTTATTACACATACATGTTAATGTAATATTACAACTTTTGGATTACATTTAGATTACTTTTATTACACATACATGTTAATGTAATATTACAACTTTTGGATTACATTTAGATTACTTTATTACACATACATGTTAAAGTAATATACACTTTTGGATTACATTTAGATTACTTTTATTTACACATAAATGTTAAAGTAATATTACAAACTTTTGGATTACATTTAGATTACTTTTATTACACATACATGTTAATGTATATTACAACTTTGGATTACATTTAGATTACTTTTATTACACATACATGTTAATGTAATATTACAACTATTTGGATTACATTTAGATTACTTTTATTACACATACATGTTAAAGTAATATACAACTTTTGGATTACATTTAGATTATTTTATTACACATAAATGTTAAAGTAATATTACAACTTTTGGATTACATTTAGATTACTTTTATTACACATACATGTTAATGTAATATTAACAACTTTTGGATTACATTTAGATTACTTTTATTACACATACATGTTAATGTAATATTACAACTTTTGGATTACATTAGATTCCTTTTATTACACATACATGTTAAAGTAATATTACCAACTTTTGGATTACATTTAGATTACTTTTATTACACATAATGTTAAAGTAATATTACCAAACTTTTGGATTACATCTAGATGTATTACTTTTTAAAGATTATTTATTCAGCTTTCAGGTGATGTGTAAATCTCAGCGTCCAAAAATAACCCTTATAACTGGTTTTGTGGGTCACATATAGATTCTGTTTACAAAATAAATGCAAAACAGTCACAGATTTTAGATGCATTATGAGGGTTAAATAAATACACGCACGTTTTTTAAAATATACAAAAAAAAAAACAAAACTAACTGCTTTTCTTAATAGTTTGTGTCTTGTTTCTAGTCCAAACATTTACAAATTCTTAAATCAAGAAGCATTTTCTAGACATGCAAAAGAATCTAGTCTTGTTTTCAGAAATAATCAGTCAAAATTAATTGAGTTTTAATTAAAAGCAGCACATAAATAATCTTGTTTTTTTCTTCTGGCAGAAGATTACACCATTTTACTACTACACCATTGGCAGATTGTATAGCTTGTTCACTTAATTTTGACTACAAAGCAAGACATTATTTTCTGCTTGTCTAGAAGTCTTGATTTAAGAATATTGACATGTTTGGACTAGAAACAAGACTAAAAACTCTTTTTTTGCATTGTGAATCATCAGCAATCTCTTAGACAAATAAAAAAGACATAATAAATCCTACAGAGAAATTAATATTGGCATTTAGTATATACAATTAACGTAAAGGAGTGTCTACTCTACCTTATTCCAGTGTGTAGATCTGCTGGAGACTCAGTCAAACTCACAGTGAGGAGGAAAAGTCGAAGCTTTCCATTCAGGAATGAGGAATAAAAACAGAGATCAGATCAGATGAGAGGAGATCAGACACCTGATCTGTGGGTGTAGGCGGACGCTAAAACCTGCAGGACTGGAAGATGAAAACACAACCTTCTGAAACACGAGGAGAGAAATATACATCCTTTATTACAATATAACCCACCACACAAATACACTACAATGCTAAAGGAGACAAAAGACCCTCACAATGTTGTAAAAAAAACCAAATCCACCTTCGCTCTTTGTGATACCAAAACTTTTCAAAGGACGCAAGATCATCCATTTCCTTATAGTAGTTCAGTATTCTTGCTTGTACCAAATTTAAAAATGATGCCACTACATTCCACATTTACATTCCTGCTCTACATTAATAGCCTGTGCTTGGCCTAAACAAAAGTTCAACAGTTGACAAATATATTTTCTCTTCATTGAATATTCATTCATTCATTCTCCTTTGGCTTAGTCCCCTATTTATCAGGGATCACCACAGCAGAATGAACCACCAACTATTCCAGCATATGTTTTCCACAGCGGATGCCCTTCCAGCTGCAACCCAGTACTAGGAAACACCCATACACACTCATACACACACACTCTCATACACTACGGCCAATTTATTTAATCAATTTCCCTATAGCGCATGTGTTTGGACTTTGGGGGAAACCAGTTATTTTTCATTTACGTTATATTATTTTATCTGACAGTGTATTACATGTTATACATATATAAGATGGTCAATAAAAGCAACTTGAGAGAGAGAGAGAGAGAGGAGAGAGAGAGAGAGAGAAGAGAGAAAGAGGAGAGAGAGAGAGAGAGAGAGAGAGAGAGAGAAAAGAGAGAGAGAGAGAGAAGAGAGAGAGAGAGAGAGAGAGAGAGAGAGAGAGACTTTTTTTTTTTTTTTGACTTTTAACAGCCTTTTTATTAACAAATCATTTAAAACAATCTCACAATCAATTTATATACAAAGGAAAAAAATTATAATAAAAAGAAAAAATTATAATAATAAATAAAGAAATATTACATTAGTATATCTGAGAACATGAGTTCTTCTTCATCAAGAAAACACAGCGCATTATCACAACACCCACTCAAATTCAAAAATGTCCAATGTACTCATTTGTCTATAAAAAGCATACTCTGTTACAATACGTGATTTTAACATTTTCTTAAAAACCGATACAATTTCTTGATCTCCCTTTTGATCTATTTTGTTTTTTCTTGTAACATAAATGGCAAATTTTGCAATACCAACCGTAAAATTAATCAACTGACATTTAACTTTTTTCTTCCAACTATATTTGTACCCAAGAATAAAATCTCTTTTTGTAAATAACATCTTAAAGAAACCAAACAGAATCTCTAAAATATTAAATAAAGGGAAAAGTCTGTTACAAAAGCATAAAACAATGAAAAACTGTCTCTCTTTCATTACAAAATGGACACAATTCACTAACATTAGGATTCAGCATAGCAACAAAAGAATTGACTGCTATGGCCCCATGGAGTATCCTCCATTGAAGATCACCAACTCTTTTAGGTAATGGTGGTTTATAAAGGACATTCCATACTGGTTTTGTTAATTCAGTCATTTCTAACTTCTCTCTCCACACAGTATCATTTCTATTTTTTAGCCATTTAGCATTTGTTGCTTTAACAATGCTTTTGTACAAAGCTTTTCCCTTTACTGAAAAGAAATCAATCTGTTCCTCAAGATCCATCTTCAACAAGGGACTAGTGTAATCTGTACTGATACAATTTGGGGTAATACAAATATCAGGAAAAAAATCTTCACAGTCTGGAAGCATAGATTTCACTTTATATTCCTCAAGTAAATTCTTTTCTTGCATATTTAAAAGCTTATTTATCTTATCTAAAAAATGTTCAATAAAACGTACAGATTTAACCCCTAAAAAAGTTGACATTGTTTCCACATCCTTAAAATCAATGCCTGTATTCTTCACAATATGTTTCATTTGTATACATTTGTTTTTTTGCAGCATATTCATAAGACCTGGTAAATCATCACCTGATACATCAAAGCGTGCTCCACACACGATTGGCTCTTCAAGTAGCCAGTAAAGGGACATTAAAGGTTCCATCCATTGATGTTTAAACAAAGACCATACTTTAAAAAGACTTTGATAAAAAGTAGGAATTCTTTTCAAATCAAGTTTCTTACAGTCCATTAAAAACAAAACAACGTCCAGTCCCATTCCATTTACTCTACGCAGAATGCATTTAGCAACAGGTATCCATGCCAATCTTTCAGACCCTAACATGAGTTTCTGCAAAAACTGAAGGCGATAAGTTGCACATCTACTTGCAAGATGTATTAAGCCCTTGACCTCCGTCCTCTTTTGCAAGAAAAAGAATGCTTTGAGGGATCCAGTGCAACTTGTCCCAAAAAAAATTAACCATCTCTGCTTGAATTTTTGATAAAAAACCAACAGGAGGATCCACACATGCAAGCTTATGCCACAACGATGAAGCTGCAAGATTGTTTATAATTAAAATCCGTCCTTTAAAAGACAACTGAGGAAGTAGCCATTTCCATTTTTTTAAGCGTCCTGTTACTTTTTCTTCCATTCCTTTCCAGTTCTTTTGCATAAATGACTCATTGCCAAGATAAACACCAAGATATTTTATGCCATTTCTTTGCCATAACAGTCCTCCTGGTAAATCAGGACTTCCTTTTTCCCATTTTTCCAATCAACAGTGCATCACTTTTCTTCCAGTTGACTATAGCTGATGAAATTATTTTAAATTCGTCAACTGTCTGTTTTAATAACTGTACATCTTCAGCATTATTTATAAAAACAACAACATCATCAGCATATGCAGATAAAAACAAGGTGCTGTTACATTCTGGTAAAATCAACCCATTAAGATTTTTTTTCAACATAAGTAACAGGGGTTCTAGAGCAAGCACATATAATATTCCAGACATTGCACATCCCTGTCTTACCCCCCTCTGAACTTTAAAGGGGTTACCCAAACCTCCATTAATTTTCAATACACTCTCAATTCCAGAATACATTGTCTTAATCATATTTATAAAACCAGGATCAAAACCAAAAGCTTGTAATGTGTACCATAAATATGAGTGCTCAACACGGTCAAAAGCCTTCTCTTGGTCTAAAGAGATTATACCAGTATTGATACCAAATAAATTTGAAACTTCCAAAACATCTCTTACAAGAGTTATGTTATCAAAGATGGACCTATTTGGTATGCAATATGTTTGATCATAATTTATCACTTGTCTTATTACTTTACTTAATCTCATAGCCATAACTTTTGACAAAATTTTGTATTCTGTACACAACAATGAAACAGGTCTCCAATTGAAATATTTTGGAGGTCTCTCCCTTTTTTGGGAGTAATGTGATGACAGCTCTTCTACAGCTTAAAGGAAGATAACCTTTTGTCAAACTTTCATTAATTACTTCTAAAAGATCTTCTCCTATAACGGGCCAAAAGGCTTTATAAAATTCAGTAGGTAACCCATCAATTCCAGGAGATTTTCCATTCTCCATATTCATTAAAACTGTATAAAGTTCTTGTGTTGATAAAGGCAATTTTAAGAGAGCATTACTTTCTTCATCTATCTTTGGCAACCCTTCAAAAAAAACTATTGTTGTTTAATACTTCTTCATTAGTAATTTCAGACATATATAATTTCTTATAAAAACGTGTTGCAATATTTCTTATCTCAGTCAATTCGGTTATTTCTTTTCCGTTTTCAGAATTTAAAGAATGAATTATTCTATTTTGACTATTTTTTTTTTCCATATCAAAGAAAAATTTTGTAGGAGCGTCCATTTGATTGACGCTCTGAAAACGTGAGCGTACTAACGCTCCTTGTGCCTTTATATCTAGCAATCTTCCCAAACAAGTTTTCTTTGAAGAAAGAACTTCAATATGATCTCTATCATTATTCGACAAACTATACAGTTCATTTATCTCCTTTTCTAATTCATTCAGAGACTTTGTTATTTCTTTCGTAACATTTAATGTATACTGTTGACAAAAATTCTTTATTTGTATCTTCCCACAATCCCACCATTGTTGTAAAGAGCTATATAAAAACTTTCTTGCTTAAAAACATCCAAAAATAAATAAAAGAATCTTTAAAATTTTTATCACTTATTAAAGAAGCGTTAAAATGCCAAAAAGCACTATTTGACTTTACATTGTTCATTAATACAGAACAAATAACTGCACTGTGGTCAGAAAATCCAACAGGATTTATCATACAGGACTTAAAAACACTTAAGAGGTGTCTAAAACTATAAAATTTATCCAATCTCGCCAAAGATAAAGAATTATCTTTACAGTGAGCCCAAGTATACTGTCTAGAGTTTTTATTTTTATTCCTCCAAATGTCACTAAGATCAAAGGTTTGAACCAACTGTTTAATAATCTTTTGAGAAGCAGGATGTGGTTCTAAGTGATTTCTGTCAATTTTGTCATTCTCAGTACAATTAAAATCTCCACCTAAAACAAGAAAATCATCAGTATTTAAGTTTTTTAAGGTGTCATTAAGTAAATTTAAAAACAGAACTCTTTCTGCTCCATTGGCAGGTGCATAAATATTTAAAAAGACCATCACTATTTTTTCAAATTGTACTACAATTTTTATTAAACGTCCTTTCTCAATTTCATGGATTTTATAAGAAATTGGATTCACTTTTTTAGAAAATAAAATTGCTACTCCACCACTAATAGAAGATTTATGACTCATAAATAGCTCTCCATCCCACTCTCTTTTCCAGTCTATTTCATTTCTATTATCACTGTGCGTTTCCTGCACAAACATGACATCAATTAACTTCTCTCTTATAAAATCATACATCATCATTCGTTTCTGAACATTTCTAGCGCCGTTTAAATTTAGGGTTCCAATTTTTAATTGGTTCATAGAGCTATTAATGTTCAGAAAACTATTTATAAGAGAGAAAAGTATGGCCAAATTCACAAAAAGCATGAATTTAATCTATGCTATCTTTGTCCTCATTAAGCATTTTTTTTCTTAACTTGTTTACAAATTTCCGCAAACGAAAAATCTCAGGGTCAGAGAAAAAACCTTCTTTTGACCAATATTTTGTATCTTTTATGAATTGTTCTCGATTGGGGAAATAGTCATCAGCTTCAATGCCCTTCTTTCCTTTAGTCTCTATTAGAAAACGTCTAATATCTTCAGGTTTATAAAGAGAATTTTCGTTTCATTTTGAGAACAATCAGAGAACGCTGAGCATACAGAAGCACTTGAATCTGAATCATCATCATAAGATATATGTTCATCTTCAAGATCGCTTTTTTTAGCTTGTTTCTTGATTTTTTCATTCCGATTTTTTTTTCTTTTGATTGGAATTTTGAATGTTGGTTCAATCTCCATGTCTAAGTCACAATCCTGCAACCTAATTTCTTCATTCCCAGATTCTTTAGCTCGTTCTGACTCGACTATAGCTGAAGATACAGTTTCTTCTATTGTCGGCTCTCTTACTTCACTTTTATCAACAGTGGAAGAATCGGATACTCGTTCCTCTGTACTACTTTCTCCCATAAGCGGCTCAGCCCGCGTCACACTCCGCGTCTCATTTGTCCCGGACTCCGGTGCGGCAGTCACGGGTGCGCTATTCTCAGCCGCACTACTGTCCCGTTCTGTTTCTTTATCACCCTTTTCAGGGCAATTTCGGATAAGATGTCCGTTTTTTCCGCAGAAAAAACACTTAATCGTTGCATCAGATGACGCAAAAATTGTGTAATCGAAACCATCTATTTTTAGCTTAAATGTCAAGTTTAAATCCTCGTCGGTATTCTTTAGGATCATGAAAACATGTCTCCTAAAGGACACAAGATGTTTAACTAAAGGAGACTTGCATCCTAGAGGTATTTTTTTTATGGGGGATACAAGTTTCCCATAGCGTGACAATTCTTGTGCAATTAGTTCGTCTTTTACGAAAGGGGGGACGTTTGAAAGCATTACTTTCTTTGAAGGAGTGCTTAAGGGGAGCACCGCAGTAAGTGAACCTCCGATCACCACACCATTCTGAACTACCTCGTTTGCCTTCTCAACAGTGTTTAAAAAGATCACAATTGCATTATTCATGCGAGATGCAGACACGATGCACTCATGGCCCACTATCTCTCCTACAGCCAAACACGCATCTTCCACACTTGTATTGGACACTATTTTGACTCCATGTCGCCGTGTTAAACTCTCAAACACCGTTTTGTTTGGAAAAGCCATGCTTCCAGCTAAAGAAAAGGCTGGAGCTGGCGTTTCCTCACAAAACTAAATCAACAAACCATACAACTCAAAATAAACAAATGAATGAATAAATAAATAAATAAATAAATAAATAAATACACCAAAAAGAAAAGGTTGGAAAGAGAAAATCACTCTTACCAGCCACAGTTGGCTTTCACTCACGCTCACACTCGCCACACCCACTCCCAGCATGCACTCAGAGAGAGAGAGAGAGAGAGAGAGAGAGAGAGAGAGAGAGGGATTGGCTGCTAGGTGGTTGCTGAGGTGTTGCCAAGATGTTCTAGGTTGTTGCTAAGGTGTTGCTAGGTGGTTGCTAGGCTTTGTATGTTTGTTAGGCCGTGGCCAGTATCTTCTGAGTGGTTGATAAGGTGTTGCTGGACAGTTGATATGGTGTTCTGAATGGTTGCTAAGGCATTGCTAGGCAGGTGCTAAGGTGTTCTGAGTGGTTACTAAGGCGTTGTTAGGTGGTTGCTATGGTGTTCTAAGTCATTTTTTTTTTTTTTTTTTTAAGGCGTTGCTAGACTATTGTTTATGTGTTCTGGATGGTTGCTAAGGCATTGCTAGGCAGGTGCTAAGGTGTTCTCAGTGGTTACTAAGGCATTGTTAGGTGGTTGCTATGGTGTTCTAAGTCATTTTTTTTTTTTTTTTAAGGCGTTGCTAGACTATTGTTTATGTGTTCTGGATGGTTGCTAGGCGGTTGCTAGGGCAATCTAGGGGGTTAATAAGGTGTTGCTAGGCGGTTGCTAAGGTGTTTTGAGTGGTTGCTAGGTAGTTGCTAACATAAATTACCATGTTTCTAGCATAAATTAGCATGTCGTTAGCATTGAGTATGAATTAGAATGTCAGTAGCATGTTGCTAGTATAAACTAGCATGCCGTTAGCATGAATTCACATGTTTGCTAGTATGATTAGTATGTTTGTTAGTATGTTTCCAGTATGGATTAGTATATTGTTAGTATGAATTAGCATGTTGCTAGTATGATTAGTGTTTCTGGTATGGATTGGTATATTGTTAGTATGAGTCGGTATGTTATTGGTATGTTCAATGTAAAGTCAATGGCAGTTTTTTTTTTTTTTTTTTTTGGAAGTCTATGGGACAGTTGCTAGGGTGGCGTAAGTGGTTGCTAGGGTGTGGCTAGTAAGTTAAACGGTCATCGGTGATTGGCAGATTGGTAGTCTGAGTTAAATAAGCCCAACATTAAGTCTGACAGTCTGGCGGAAAGTTATGATTTTCTCAAGCCACCATACAGTAAATATGATATACTGAATAATATGATGAATTATCTATATTTTAATTATAATATATATTTATAATATATATATATATATATATATATATATATATATATATATATATATATATATATATATATATATATATATATATATATATATATTTATATACACGTTTTTTTTTTGTTGTTGTTTTTTTACTACTACTACTACTACTATCTATTGTGTGTACTGTTTTTTTTATTATATATATATATATTACTTTATAATATACTATATAACTGCTTTGGCAATACATTTGTAACATTTGTCATGCCAATAAAGCAACTATTGAATTAAATTGAATTGAGAGAGAGAGAGAGAGAGAGAGAGAGAGAGAGAGAGAGAGAGAGAGAGAGAGAGAGAGAGAGAGAGAGAGAGAGAGGAGAGAGAGAGAGAGAGAGAGAGAGAGAGAGAGAGAGCGAGAGAGAGAGAGAGAGAGAGAGAGAGAGAGAGAGAGAGAGAGAGAGAGAGAGAGAGAGAGAGAGAGAGAGAGAGAGAGAGAGAGAGAGAGAGAGAGAGAGAGAGAGAGAGAGAGAGAGAGAGAGAGAGATTCTCATGTGAGTTGCTCATGTAAATGTGGAGGGTGAACAGTAAACACCAGTTGAACCTCCACCTGTAAGAACAACAAGACACACACACACACACACCTGCAAACACACACACTGTTAAAAAATGTAAAATGTACAGTAAAACCAGTCAGATGTTTTTCAGAACTTTATAATAAAAATATAGTTAAAACTGTAAAGATAAATGTCTAAATGTTCATTTCATTTTCTCCCACAGACACTGAAACACACACATCCACACAATGATGAGTTCTGACATGATTTCATTTGTTTGCTTTTATTATAAAATTAAAGCCACTCCCAGTTATAGAATCTTTCACACGTACTCTGAAAATAATCATTTATACATAATAAAGTTGTCAAAAAACATGGCAATATTATAGAGGCTCTCAAGCACACACACACTCACTCACTCATACACACATTTACGCATGATTGCATAAACGCGCACATACACACACAGACACACACACACACACACACACACACTGATATTCCAGCACACATCCCATAATACACCCCAGATATGTGTTAAACGAACACAACATTAGTGTGTAAACAAACAAAATGAGCAGAAATAAGATAAGGCTTGGACTGATATATTATATCTGAGAAAGCACTGTTCAAATGCAGCATCAATGAGGATAAATCAGAGAATTCTCCTGTGCAGTGATGTGTACATCCTCCAGGTGTGTGTAAGTCATAAAACCCTCCGCAGGTGATGTCCATCATTCAGATGATGTGGAAATAATAAGTCACACCTGTGGAGAGAAACGCTTCTATCTACTGTACACAGCGTCCTCCGGCTGACTGAGCCTTGGGTCACAGGCGGAGGGTGGAGTCAAGTGGGATGAAGGCGGGGCAGGGGTGGAGTTAAACAAATTCCAGCTCCCACTGTTGGCTGGGCTGCTCCTCGTTCTCCTCGCGGATCACTAAATGCTCTTTGTCGTATGTTTTACCACCTGGAAACAACAGCAGTTCTTGATTATATAGTGTAAGAGTATTGATTATATAGTGTGTCTATATTCAGATTTCTGCTTTATCTACATGTTTTTTCACAGTAATACCTATTCAGTATATATATACCTATTTAATATATGTATAGGTAATACTTTAATTTATAATTAATAATACTAATTTATAATTAAAATGTATTATTATTATTATCTTTAGATATAATGTATATGTATACAGGGAGTGCAGAATGATTAGGCAAATGAGTATTTTGAGCACATCATCCTCTGTTGTCTTACTCCACGCTGTATAGGCTCGAAAGCCTACTACCAATGAAGCATATTAGGTGATGTGCATCTCTGTAATGAGAAGGGGTGTGGTCTAATGACATCAACACCCTATATCAGGTGTGCAGAATTATTAGGCAACTTCCTTTCCTTTGGCAAAATGGGTCAAAAGAAGGACTTGACAGGCTCCGAAAGTCAAAAATAGTGAGATATCTTGCAGAGGGATGCAGCACTCTTAAAATTGCCAAGCTTCTGAAGCGTGATCATCCAACAATCAAGCGTTTCATTCAGAATAGTCAACAGGGTCGCAAGAAGAGTCTGGAAAAACCAAGGCGCAAAATAAACTGCCCATGAACTGAGAAAAGTCAAGCGTGCAGCTGCCAAGATGCCACCTGCCACCAGTTTTGCCATATTTCAGAGCTGCAACATCACTGGAGTGCCCAAAAGCACAAGGTGTGCAATACTCAGAGACATGGCCAAGGTAAGAAAGGCTGAAAAACCACCACCACTGAACAAGACACACAAGCTGAAACGTCAAGACTGGGCCAAGAAATATCTCAAGACTGATTTTTCTAAGGTTTTATGGACTGATGAAATGAGAGTGAGTCTTGATGGGCCCGTGGCTGGATCGGTAAAGGGCAGAGAGCTCCAGTCCGACTCAGACGCCAGCAAGGTGGAGGTGGAGTACTGGTTTGGGCTGGTATCATCAAAGATGAGCTTGTGGGGCCTTTTCGGGTTGAGGATGGAGTCAAGCTCAACTCCCAGTCCTACTGCCAGTTTCTGGAAGACACCTTCAAGCAGTGGTACAGGAAGAAGTCTGCATCCTTCAAGAAAAACATGATTTTCATGCAGGACAATGCTCCATCACACGCGTCCAAGTACCTCCACAGCGTGGCTGGCAAGAAAGGGTCTAAAAGAAGAAAAACTAATGACATGGCCTCCTTGTTCACCTGAGCTGAACCCCATAGAGAACCTGTGGTCCATCATCAAATGTGAGATTCACAAGGAGGGAAAACAGTCCACCTCTCTGAACAGTGTCTGGGAGGCTGTGGTTGCTGCTGCACGCAATGTTGATGGTGAACAGATCAAAACACTGACAGAATCCATGGATGGCAGGCTTTTGAGTGTCCTTGCAAAGAAAGGTGGCTATATTGGTCACTGATTTGTTTTTGTTTTGTTTTTGAATGTCAGAAATGTATATTTGTGAATGTTGAGATGTTATATTGGTTCACTGGTGAAAATAAATCATTGAAATGGGGATATATTTGTTTTTTGTTAAGTTGCCTAATAATTCTGCACAGTAATAGTCACCTGCACACACAGATATCCTCCTAAAATAGCTCAAACTAAAAACAAACTAAAAACTACTTCCACAAATATTCAGCTTTGATATTAATGAGTGTTTTGGGTTCATTGAGAACATGGTTGTTGTTCAATAATAAAATTAATCCTCAAAAATACAACTTGCCTAATAATTCTGCACTCCCTGTATGTATATGAAACATATTCAAATATCTATGCGTTTGTATAGTTTTGTTTTTACGTCTGTGTTTTTCCCCTATATAAATGAGCAAACTCCATCTGACCTTTGATGTCGAGCACCATTCCAGGGAAGGTGAGGCTGGCGATGGCTCCGCTCATCTGAGCGCTCCATGTCTGCACCGGCACACGCGTCTCTGTCCACAACACAACCTTCGCTCCAGACTCCACATTACCCATAACCTGCAGACTCATGCTCCGCGCCAGCTGAACACACACACACACACACAGACACACACACACACACACACACACACACACACACACACACACACACACACACACACACACACACACACACACACACATGAAGACGTGCTACAGCAGGGGGATTCAATAAAACTGAAAGACCCAAAAATGTTAAGATGAAAAGTTCTGGAAGATCATAACATATAATCAGTCTAATTATAAAAGTGAGTTTGGCATAATAGGTGCCCTTTAAGAGCCAATCAAGCTAAAATTAAGACATTTATTACAAGGACAAGCGGAAACCCAGCAATTAAAAGAACTTTAATCCACAGCTGCGTCTGAAATCTCAATACTATATGCGAGCAGAGTAGTGTGTCTGAATTCACAACATTGTAAAAACAGTATGCGAGAAGTACCCGGATGACCTACTACTTCCAGCGAGATTCTGAAGTGTGCATCTGATGGACTATGCTATCCCATAATGCACCGTGAGAGAATTCATGAATGGGAGTGAAGCGACACAACTGATAATTGGTAGGTCACATGATCATGATAATAGGTGGATGTAGAACATCCGAGTTCCATTCATACTATATAGAACACGCTTTTCTAACAGTTGTGTAATAAAGTCAAATTCAAAAGTAGTGCATACTCTAGTAGTAGGTGATTTGGGACGCAGCCCATGTGTTATAATCTGTGATAAACACCTTGTTCTTGATGAGTCCGTCCTGATAGAGCCAGATATCACTCATGCCCTCCACCTGCTCAGACACCAGCACTCGACCCGTCTTCATGTCCTCCACACCGCCCTGAACGGAGACACAGTGCCCCGTCTGCTTATTCCTGATGCGGAACAGCCTCTGCTTCTGCAGGGGGCAAACACATGCATCATTAAAGAGATAATAAGAGGTAAATAAATGCATCATTAAAGACATGAAAACACCAAGAAAATCAAGAGAAATGCTCTGATTTATGCTTTTCTTGTCATGGAATATCTGGGTCTTCAATTAACACTCACCAAAGTGCTAAATGAGTAAAAATGTACATTAAATTGGAGTAATTTAAATAAATATATTATTATTATTATTATTAATAAATAGATTCAAATATTATAAATTTTGCACAATTCAGTAATGTTTCATTTGATTTCATTTTAATAATAATAAAACATCAATAAAATATAATTAAACATACAATAAAAAATGTATTATATGCATTTTGTCCATTTTACTTTACTTGACTCACCAAATAAATAATCAAAATAAATAAAATATATATTGTTTTTGATGAATGAGTGTTTATTTTTTGGCAAATAATAAATTCCAAAATAACATTCCTATTGTGTAACAATTTAAAGGAAAGAAAAAACAACCATATACAGTAGCTTTTTTATTTTGAAGAATAGTAATAACACTTACGGTAATAATAATAAATAAATAAACTATATTATGAATATTGTTTATAGTTCAGTGATGTTTTATATACTTCTTTGATTTCATTTTATAATAATAATAATAATAATAATAATAATAATAATAATAATAATAATGCATATTAACATAATTTAATTTGTAATTAAATAAATTTCCTTAACTTGTTCTGTTTTTATTTATTTCATTATTACTATTAAATGCATTAGTGCACACAGTTGCTTGCCTGGTCCAAACAGGGGGTGTTGCAGAATATTAGATGTAGGCTCTGGATATAAAGACAGAATTAAACATGCAATATTTACCTGTCTGACGGGATACAGAGAGCCGATGCAGGACACGGAGCTGAATTTGAGCCAGTTTGTGATCTCGATAGGCTCCAGGAGGAACTGGCGCCCCCTGTAGTTACTGTGCTCACACAACACCCAGCTGAGGACAGAGAAACAAACAAGATTATAATGAATTATAATGAGTAATTGTAATAAGTATTAAAAATATTGTCTGCTTTTGTAATTGATTTAAATGTTAAATCATTTATTGTGTCTTGTATTACTTATATTTTTATTTATTTTTATTACTTTTATTATTTATATTTATATTCCATATTTTATCCATGGTTACCATGAATAAAAAAGAAGTCACATGGTTATCATACAAACCTAAACCAATACACCGATATGAAGCTGTAAGGTGTTTTTCTGCCGTGATTTAGCATTGTTGTTTGACTAAAGACGCAGCAATAGTGTAAAAATAGTGTACATTTATAGTCTATACCACTTTCTCTAAGTTAACTTTCTACATTCAAGCTGAGTATAATTATAGGTTTTATAATTTCATACTACTTTCATAAAGTGTGTAACCAAATCAAGAGTAACCATAACAAATATTCTGTTCATAAGCCATTTAGGTTACTACTTTTGAGTCAACATTAATATAGAACTCCAATTTATTGAAATGCAATCACGGTTGGGGGTAATTAGATATAAAAGAAACTACTTACTATAATTAAAATAATTATGCACAAAAAAAAATCAAAGTAATGTATTACTGTTCACTTACAATGCCTTAATACTGAAATAAATGTGTAAGTAAGAGCTGTGTGACTGACCATCCGGTGTTGACCCTGACGGAGAGGAACTGAGTGTTGAAGCCCTCCTCCTGCATGCTGGAGATCTGTGAGTCGATGGAGACTTCACGGCCCTCGAAACACTCCAGACCGAAGAGAGAAACCGACGGCACACAGAACGACTGACAGAGAAACACACACAGAGTTACTGACGGCGCACACACACACACACACTACAGGAGGATGAAGCAGCATAACAGATTCCCTTAAACACTGAGCGCTATCTCAGATCACACACTATACACTCATACATTTTAGGTCTAGGTTCATCCCAAAATGGAACGCTGAATGTTATTTGTCCAATACAAGATGTACCTTTCAAACTTTATGAAAAATGCATAATCAGCCTTCATTATTAGCCCCTCCCCTTCATTACTCAGTCCCTACCCTTCATAATCAGCCCCTCACCTTTATTTATCAACCACTGCCCTTCATTAATTAGCCCCTCCCCTTCAAAAATCAGCTCCTCCCCTTCATAAGCCCATCCCCTTCATTACTCAGCTCCTCCCCTTCATTAATTAGTCACTTTCCCTCACTAATAATTTACTCCTCTTCACTAATCAGCCCTTCCCTTATATAATTAGCTCCTCCCCTTCATTAATTAGTCACTTTCCCTCACTAATAATTTACTCCTCTACACTAATCAGCCCCTCCCCTATATAATTAGCTCCTCCCCTTCATTAATCACTTTCCCTCACTAATAATTTACTCCTCTACACTAATCAGCCCCTCCCATATATAATTAGCTCCTCCCCTTCATTAATCACTTTCCCTCACTAATAATTTACTCCTCTACACTAATCAGCCCCTCCCCTATATAATTAGCTCCTCCCCTTCATTAATCACTTTCCCTCACTAATAATTTACTCCTCTTTACTAATCATCCCCTCCCATATATAATTAGCTCCTCCCCTTCATTAATCACTTTCCCTCAATAATAATTTACTCCTCTTCACAAATCAGCCCCTCCCCTATATAATTAGCTCCTCCCCTTCATTAATTAGTCACTTTCCCTCACTAATAATTTACTCCTCTACACTAATCAGCCCCTCCCCTATATAATTAGCTCCTCCCCTTCATTAATCACTTTCCCTCACTAATAATTTACTCCTCTTCACAAATCAGCCCCTCCCCTATATAATTAGCTCCTCCCCTTCATTAATCACTTTCCCTCACTAATAATTTACTCCTCTTCACAAATCAGCCCCTCCCCTATATAATTAGCTCCTCCCCTTCATTAATCACTTTCCCTCACTAATAATTTACTCCTCTACACTAATCAGCCCCTCCCCTATATAATTAGCTCCTCCCCTTCATTAATCACTTTCCCTCACTAATAATTTACTCCTCTTCACAAATCAGCCCCTCCCCTATATAATTAGCTCCTCCCCTTCATTAATCACTTTCCCTCACTAATAATTTACTCCTCTTCACAAATCAGCCCCTCCCCTATATAATTAGCTCCTCCCCTTCATTAATCACTTTCCCTCACTAATAATTTACTCCTCTTCACAAATCAGCCCCTCCCCTATATAATTAGCTCCTCCCCTTCATTAATCACTTTTCCTCACTAATAATTTACTCCTCTTCACAAATCAGCCCCTCCCCTATATAATTAGCTCCTCCCCTTCATTAATCACTTTCCCTCACTAATAATTTACTCCTCTTTACTAATCATCCCCTCCCATATATAATTAGCTCCTCCCCTTCATTAATCACTTTCCCTCAATAATAATTTACTCCTCTTCACAAATCAGCCCCTCCCCTATATAATTAGCTCCTCCCCTTCATTAATTAGTCACTTTCCCTCACTAATAATTTACTCCTCTACACTAATCAGCCCCTCCCCTATATAATTAGCTCCTCCCCTTCATTAATCACTTTCCCTCACTAATAATTTACTCCTCTTCACAAATCAGCCCCCTCCCCTATATAATTAGCTCCTCCCCTTCATTAATCACTTTCCCTCACTAATAATTTACTCCTCTTCACAAATCAGCCCCTCCCCTATATAATTAGCTCCTCCCCTTCATTAATCACTTTCCCTCACTAATAATTTACTCCTCTACACTAATCAGCCCCTCCCCTATATAATTAGCTCCTCCCCTTCATTAATCACTTTCCCTCACTAATAATTTACTCCTCTTCACAAATCAGCCCCTCCCCTATATAATTAGCTCCTCCCCTTCATTAATCACTTTCCCTCACTAATAATTTACTCCTCTTCACAAATCAGCCCCTCCCCTATATAATTAGCTCCTCCCCTTTATTAATCACTTTCCCTCACTAATAATTTACTCCTCTTCACAAATCAGCCCCTCCCCTATATAATTAGCTCCTCCCCTTCATTAATCACTTTTCCTCACTAATAATTTACTCCTCTTCACAAATCAGCCCCTCCCCTATATAATTAGCTCCTCCCCTTCATTAATCACTTTCCCTCACTAATAATTTACTCCTCTACACTAATCAGCCCCTCCCCTATATAATTAGCTCCTCCCCTTCATTAATCACTTTCCCTCAATAATAATTTACTCCTCTTCACAAATCAGCCCCTCCCCTATATAATTAGCTCCTCCCCTTCATTAATCACTTTTCCTCACTAATAATTTACTCCTCTACACTAATCAGCCCCTCCCCTATATAATTAGCTCCTCCCCTTCATTAATCACTTTCCCTCACTAATAATTTACTCCTCTTCACAAATCAGCCCCTCCCCTATATAATTAGCTCCTCCCCTTCATTAATCACTTTTCCTCACTAATAATTTACTCCTCTTCACAAATCAGCCCCTCCCCTATATAATTAGCTCCTCCCCTTCATTAATCACTTTCCCTCACTAATAATATACTCCTCTTCACAAATCAGCCCCTCCCCTATATAATTAGCTCCTCCCCTTTATTAATCACTTTCCCTCACTAATAATTTACTCCTCTTCACAAATCAGCCCCTCCCCTATATAATTAGCTCCTCCCCTTCATTAATCACTTTCCCTCACTAATAATATACTCCTCTTCACAAATCAGCCCCTCCCCTATATAATTAGCTCCTCCCCTTCATTAATCACTTTCCCTCACTAATAATTTACTCCTCTTCACTAATCAGCCCCTCCCCTATATAATTAGCTCCTCCCCTTTATTAATCACTTTCCCTCACTAATAATTTACTCCTCTTCACAAATCAGCCCCTCCCCTATATAATTAGCTCCTCCCCTTCATTAATCACTTTCCCTCACTAATAATTTACTCCTCTTCACAAATCAGCCCCTCCCCTATATAATTAGCTCCTCCCCTTCATTAATCACTTTCCCTCACTAATAATATACTCCTCTTCACTAATCAGCCCCTCCCCTATATAATTAGCTCCTCCCCTTCATTAAACACTTTCCCTCACTAATAATTTACTCCTCTTCACTAATTAGTCCCTCACCTTCATTATTCTGCTTCACCCCTTCATAATAAGCCCATCCTCTTCATTAATGAGCTCCCCTCCTTCATTAATCAGCCCATCCCCTTTATAATCAGCTCTTCCCTTCATAATCAGCCCCTCCCCTATATAATCAGCTCCTCCCCTTCATTAATCAGTCACCCTTCATAACCAGTCCCTCCCCTTCATTAATGAGCTCCCCTCCTTCATTAATCAGCCCATCCCCTTTATAATCAGCTCTTCCCTTCATAATATGCCCCTTCCCTCCAATAATCAGCTCCTCCCCTTCATTAATCTGTCACCCTTCATAACCAGTCTCTCCTGTTCATTAATGAGCTCCCCTCCTTCATTAATCAGCCCCTCCCCTATATAATCAGCTCCTCCCCTTCATTAATCTGTCACCCTTCATAACCAGTCTCTCCTGTTCATTAATGACCTCCCCTCCTTCACTAATCAGCCCCTCCCCTATATAATCAGCTCCTCCCCTTCATTAATCTGTCACCCTTCATAACCAGTCACTCCTGTTCATTAATGACCTCCCCTCCTTCATTAATCAGCCCCTCCCCTATATAATCAGCTCCTCCCCTTCATTAATCTGTCACCCTTCATAACCAGTCCCTCCCCTTCATTAATGAGCTCCCCTCCTTCATTAATCAGCCCATCCCCTTTATAATCAGCTCTTCCCTTCATAATATGCCCCTTCCCTCCAATAATCAGCTCCTCCCCTTCATTATCAGACGCATTAAATGTAAATATGAGCTGACCCAATCTGACATGGGTACAGTGTAGTGAATGACAGCTATAGTCACTCTGGTAGCTCTATAACTCTCCAGCACATTTATATTACATCCAAAAACAGACAGTGGATATGAACCTACCACAGGAACAGCTCTAACGGAGCGGACTCTGCTGTCTGTTGGTAAACCCATGCTGCTCAGGTTAGGATAATCTCCTTCTGATAAAACATACATGCTCCCGCTGAACTTCTGTTCTCCATACAGCACCCAGCTGAAATAAACACAGGTTTACAATCACAATTAGGGTTCAACAATATTGAAAATATCTGACATTGCAACTGCATTTTTTTCTGCAATATATTGTGCGACATGAATTTAATTTCCCCAGACAGCTTGGATTGCTGTATTTGGTTCTACTTCTGCAGAGGGGAAATTTGCACACACACACACACACACACACACACACACACACACACACACACACACACACACACACACACACACACACACACACACACACACACACACACACACACACACACACACACACACACACACACACACACACACACACACACACACACACACACACACACACACACACACTGTATGTTTTGCATGTAAACTGTGCGCTCACTAACCTTCCTCCGACCACCCTGCAGGACTTCACTATCAGACTCTCAGGCAAAGCATCCTGGTTATGATGGCAGACCCGACACGAGCCGAGGAACTCCGGCTCTGAGTAGAGCAGCACCTGCAGGACACACATTATGAAGATTAGCAGACATAAACATCTGACATATTAATATTCAACTGAAGACTAATGTATTTGCCCTTCTTTCATTCTTTTTCTTTTCGGCTTAGTCCCTTTATTAATCAGGGGTCGCCACAGCGGAATGAACCGCCAACTTATCCAGCATATGTTTTACACAGCAGGTGCCCTTCCAGCCGCAACCCAGCACTGGGAAACACCCATACACACTCATTCACACATACACTATGGCCAATTTAGCTTACCCAATTCCCCTATCGCGCATGTCTTTGTGACCTTCTTGTTGTAAGGCAACAGTGCTACCCACTGTGCCATCGTGTCACTCTATTTGCCCTTTTATGCAATTTATTTATTTTTTATAAATATTATCCAGGTGATGTTTAACAGAGCAAGGACGTTTCCACAGTGCTGAACCAGTGCAGTATACGGCACCTTCAAATACACATGCCAATGATTTCTTTCACTCTATTGTGGTTAAATCTGCATATCCTGTGATGTGATTATTGCAGATGTGCACATTGTGATATTGATGTTGAAACCATATATTGTGCAGCACTAATCAGAAATCATTAACGTAAACAATAACTAAATATATATATATATATATATATATTAGTTGAAGTCAGAATTAAATCAAAATCAAATCAAATCACTTTTATTGTCACATCATCAGCAGTACGTGTGCTATGATGAGTGAAAAGCTCTGGCTGCAGACAACAACAACATACAACAACATACAAAAAAAAACAAGACAATGTAAAATTGACAAATAATTTTATTTCGGCTAGAATAAAAGCAGTTTTGATTTTTTTAAAAGCCATTTTAAGGTCAATATTATTAGCCCCTTTAAGCTATATATGTTTTCGACTGTCTACAGAACAAACCATCATTATACAATAACTTGCCTAATTACCCTAACCTGCCTAGTTACCCTAATTAACCTAGTTAAGCCTTTAAATGTCACTTTAAGCTGTATAGAAGTGTCTTGAAGAATATCTAGTCTAATATTATTTACTGTCATCATGACAAAGAGAAAATAAATCAGTTATTAGAGATGAGTTATTAAACTATTATGTGCAGAAATGTGTTGAAAGAATCTGAAAAATAAACAGAGGGGGTTAATAATTCAGGGGGGCGAATAATTCTGACTTCAACTGTGTATATATATATATATATAAAAGCAGTGCATGGGCTAGCACCTGACTACATGTGTGACCTGGTAACTCTGGCCACTCCCACCCGCAGTCTTCATTCTTCATCTGGCCTTTTGCTGTATCAGCCATAGTTTAGTAAAATAAACACTATGGGTGGTCGTGTTTTTTCGTACAGTGCACCTAAGCTACGGAATGGCCTGTCCATCAGCATCAGGAATGCCGCTTTTCTGTTTTAAGAAACTTCTCAAGACTCCCCTTTTTACCATTGCTTTTAACTTATTTTTGTTAATTTAATCATCCAATTGTACTGAATAATTCATATTTTATTGTGGTCTTTTTTTTTTACTGTTTTTATTGTTCTGCTTTGTTATTGTTAGCCTTGTATGCCTTGTAGGGCTTTGGGTCTGAGGCTCTGTTTACACTAATGCGTTTTCGTTTTGAAACGGCGTTTTAGATCAAAAACGATCCGCGTCCACACTAGCGTTTCATCTAGCGTTTCTAAACAGATCTCCGTCCACACTTCTCCACCAAAAACGTATATCACGTGACCATTCGCGCACTCTGGGCATGCGCGTTCAAGTATAAACAGGAAGCATGTGTCTCGCTCGGCATTTGGTTATTGTTAGTCAACAAACGCTGGTTGAACGATGAACGCGAGCGATTAGCGAGTGCTCGAACAATAGCTTGCCTCTTGCGAATATATGCAGCTGCTGTAGTAAAAAAGAGAGTTTAACTGCACAATGGCGCCTAAAACGGACAATAGTGCAAACAACGCTCCCATTTCTGTGTCCATGTTGTTGTTTACAGTGAAGGCTGGTCTGCCGTCTTCCGGTAGCGTTATAGTCATGTAATAGGGGCTTGACAAATAAGGGAAGAAACGCAATGACCCAAAAGCCCCAATCAGGTAGTGAATCTCAGCAGCCACGCCTCCGTTTTCAGATGTCTCCGTTTTCCCCCATCCACACTGAGACCGAGCAGCAGCGCTTTAGAATGAAATCGGCCTCTCCAGCGCTTTCAAAACGCTTCATTTTTGGGGCTCGAAAACTCCACCGTAGTGTGGACGGATGGCGTAACCGTAGCAAAACTTATGCATTTTAAAACGAAAACGGATTAGTGTAAACGGGGCCTGAGAAAAGCGCACTATAAATAAAATGTGTTATTATTATTATTATTAAAAACAAACTCTTATTTTGGATGTAATTAAGACAACAACAATACAGCAGGAGTGTAGTCAAACGCTCACCTCATTTCTGAGAATGGGTCCATCACTGGGGGCCTGAAACACACAAACACTAACTTCAAGTATAAATTCAATTATAATGAGTGAGTTTATCCTTAAAACAACAAAATAATCCGCCAATGATGTAAGCAAATTATTGTTATTTTCCTTTCTCAAATGTCAGATTACTATGCTTGTTTTATATAAAAAACTGACTTCATTTTGACTCATTATTTCTAAAAACAAGACTACATGTTGTTCTTGTGTAGAAAATGCTTCTTGATTTAAGAATTTTTAGATATTTGGACTATGCAAACACATTTTTGCATGTTGTGTTCATAAATTTAATGCACATATTCGCATGGAAACGCAGCTAGTGTTGAGGTGTGTGTATGTACCGTGAGGATGGGCTGTAGGGAACAGATGCGGTTGTCTCCAGAGCCCCAGTCTCCACAGTTATTATAGAAGCCTTTCTCCAGCACATACTGATTCCCAGAGTAGTCCACATGAGAGTAAGCCACCCACCTGTAGAAGAGCACATTCATCAGCACTGCACACTGATATACACACTACTGTACTTTTAGGGCCGGGAAACACCAAACCGTCACATTGTGAGCCAACTATACGCGATAAATAAATGTGGAGTTTCAGATGAAGCACAAATAAACAGTGACAGGAGTCTCCATAGACTGACAGAAGCATGAAGCACACACTGACACTGAAGCACACAGCACTGACAACACACTGTTTTCCATCTGTGACTATGGTGATGCACAGGTGTCTATAGCTCCGCCCTCTTTTGAAAAGAGAACAATATCATTTGCATTTAAAGCGACAGTCACCAAATCGCCACAATTAGGATCAAAGCCTGAAAGGGTCAGTTTCAGAGAACAATATCTGTGTGTTATTCTCAGCTCAAACTGAAACACACACACACACACGAGAGACACAGCAGAGACGCATTCTACTTTATTTCACAAAATGTAAAATAAGTCTCTGATGTCTCTGGTGTATGTGAAATTTCAGATCAAAATACCACACAAATCAAAAGTATTTGATTGTAGAGGACAGCTGACATAAGTCAAAGTGGGATAAAATACTATTGCAAGACTTCCATAAGCACCTCGTCGGGAGTGTCTCTTCCCTTACTCCAGCATGCGTGAGTGCGGGTTTGTGCTGCCGCTGTGCAAATTAGCTGTTTTTATGCACGTAATGAAACTCCCCTTTTTATGCAAACCCCTCCCTCTTTCCAAACACAACACTCTCACCTCAACACATCTGGAAACACCCCTTTTCCTAACTTTTTTTCCAATCAGAAGTGCCCCTGCTGGTGAGTAAACACACGTCCTCTACCGCAGGCGCAGAACACACACGCTCGATTCAGTCGGCTGCTGTACATTTGATGCGTTTACGTTCGTGTTTCAGCTGTTTGGTGTGTCCCGA
>LR812537.1:59420171-59497671 GCA_903798195.1 Danio kyathit | reverse complement strand
GTCGTCTGATGTGTCTCTGAACGTCACCTTCTTTCCTTCTGCATTCTCCTCAGGGAAGAGGCTGATTTCAGGAACGCTGTAATCCTGCAACAAGAGCAAAAGCAATATATTAGTATGCAAATGAGAACTCAAACATTGCTGCAGTTCTACTTTTAGACACAAGGTGGCGCAACAAAACTGTTCATTTCAATGCAGCCAAACAGCATTCACATCCATTCAGGACATCTTTCAGAGCTAAAAGATTTAATGGAATGAACATTTAACATCATTTATTGACCTTATTATTTTAGATATGAGCTGGCAGAGCCTTTGACAGCGTATATTAAAGTTACTATTTCTAATTTTCTACATGTTGTCATAAATACACTTGGTTATTTGGAGCTTTTATTTTATTAATATTTTATTTTGATGTTGTTTATTTGGAATATTTGCTGTTATTTTATTTCTGAAAGCAAGAGCATATATGAGGTTGTGGTACCCGCACTGCTCGCCGGATGGACCCGATGCTGAACTTCCTCTTCCTGTGCGGTTTGTTTTCCTGCTGCTCTTCTCCATCATTCACCATCTCTCCATGGCTGTTGATAGAAATATAATGCATTTATATTATTTATTAAATTACCCATTAATTGTATTTTATTAACATCTACCACTACCCCATTTCCTCACAGTAATGTAAAAAACAGTATATAATAATAATAATAATAACAACATAATAATAATAACAATAACATAAAATAATAATAATAATATTATCATTAATAACACAATAATAATAATAATAATAACATAATATTAATAACATAATAATAATAATAATAATAATAACATAAAATAATAATAATATTATTATTATTATTAATAACACAATAATAATAATAATAATAATATTAATAACATAAAATAATAATATTATTATTATTATTATTAATAACACAATAATAATAATAATAATAATAATATTAATAACATAAAAAATTACCATTACATTATTAATAACATAATAATAATAATAATAATAATAATAATAATAATGTTAAAAAAAAAATAATAATAATATTAATAATAACATAATAATAATAATAATAATAATAATAATAATAACATAAAAATAATAATTTTATTAATAACAAAAAATAAAAACAACAAAAAATAATAATATTATTAATAACATAACATAACAATAAAAAAACAGTAATTATACAGAGTATTATTCACATTATATATTAAATTACCCATTAGTTTTTATTTTATTAAAGTTTACCTCAACTCAATCATCCCAGTAATGTAAAAACAGTAATTATACCAAGTATTATTCACATTAAATTACCTATTATTTGTATTTTATTAACGTCTACCCCTACCCCAACTCTAATCCAAACCCTCCAGTAATGTAAATAAATGAATTATTGTTGCAGTGTCACAGAAATGCTGCTATACGGATGCGAGTATCCACAGCTGTATCCCCTCTAGACGTCACCTCTCTCCTCCGTTCTGCAGGTCAGCCTCTTCTTCTTCTGCTGGTCTGAAAGGGTCCGTCAGCTCCATCTCGCCCTCATCCAGAGCGATCTTCTCCCCTTTAAAATCTGGCTTCTCATAAAACACCCAACTGTGGAGGAGAAAACATCATGAGGAGCAGAGTAAAGCGGACGACATCACAGTAGGGCTGAACAATATATCGCTTGAGCATCGATATCGCAATGTGTGCATCTGCAATAGCCACATCGCAGGACTTGATTATTTATTAAAGATTAAAAGATAAAGATATTATTATTTTTAATTATTTATGCAACAATGACGTTGATGATTGATGTTATTTTATGTTTGAGTGCTCAATTTCTTGGGTGTCACGGTGGCGCAGTGGGTAGCACGTTCGCCTCACAGCAAAAAGGACGCTGGTTCGAGCCTCGGCTGGGTCATTTGGTGTTTCTGTGTGGAGTTTGCATGTTCTCCCCGTGTTGGCGTGGGTTTCCTTCGGGTGCTCTGGTTTCCCCCACAGTCCAAACACATGGGGTACAGGTGAATTGGGTATGTTAAAAAAAAAATGATTGTAGTGTATGAGTGTGTGTGTGAATGAGTGTGGATGCTTCCCAGTGATGGGTTGCGGCTGGAAGGGCATCCACTGCATAAAACATTTGCTGGATAAGTTGGCGGTTCATTCCACTGTGGCAACCCCGGATTAATAAAGGGACTAAGCCGAAAAGAAAATTAATGAATGAATGTTCAATTTCTTGGGTGTCATGGTGGCGCAGTGGGTAGCACGATGGCCTGACAGCAAGAAGGTCGCTGGTTTGAGCCCCGGCTGGGTCAGTTGGTGTTTCTGTGTGGAGTTTGCATGTTCTCCCCATGTTGGTGTGGGTTTCCTCCGGGTGCTCTGGTTTCCCCCACAAGTGAATTGAATAAGCTAAATTGGCCATAGAGTATGAGTGTGAATGCAAGAGTGTATGGGTGTTTCCCAGTGTTGGGTTGCGGCTGGAAGGGCATCCGCTGCGTAAATCATATGCTGGATTAGTTGTCGGTTCATTCCGCTGTGGTGACCCCTGATGAATAAAGGGACTAGGCTGAAATCAAAATGAATGAATGTTTAATTTCTGCACTTGAATACTCCAGAAAACCATAAAGTACTGTATGTTTCACTTTTGTCTTTGCTCTGTTGTATATATACACTTGTAATTTAGTTTGATTCATGCAAACGCACTGCACTGTTTTTAATTAAAACAAGCCAATGGGGTAAGCAGAATAAACTTATGTCAAAAGAAAAAACAATATTATTTGATTTACCCCATGCATATACACTAAAAACATACATGATATATTAGAGAAGCGCAGATCAGCTGAAATGTTACCCGAATCCGCTCCTTCATACTAATCATGCACACGCCACCTGCCCGCACATTTGTTTTATCTATTATATATATATATCCGCACACGATCGACTCTTTAATAATTCTAATTCTTTGTTTTAAGCATGATGATAGGTCACTGTGGGTCGTTCGTTATTAACAGCAGATTCAGCTTTTACATATACAGGAAAAAAATAACAGAAACGGCGCCACTTCAGCCTAAACGGCAGCTATGTTATCTTTACTTGGCCTTTTTCTGTGCACTGTGCAGAAACAGAATAGCATCTACTGTGCCTGTATTCGGGCGATTCCACCTCTTCTCCAAAACACGGCCGGCTGCACTAAATGAGCGTCCGCTCGCACCGCTTGTTGCAGGAATGCACACGCTTCTCACAAGGCGCTGCAGTCGTGTAAATAAGCGATCTTGTTTCTCCCAAAATGACAGCAGATTTCCCTCTGATGACTCCTCTGACTGAAAGTTTGAACAGTACTCTTGCACTTCATCCATTATTTTGGGCATCTCATCTTCACATTCTGCCAAGTCCACTCTCTGCTTTTTGCTGGTCAACTGCCATGACCCACGACCCAACCGCAATTAATCAGAATGTATTTTTTTATTACCCGACCAACCCGCGGATTATCAGCAGCGCCCGCGGATATAACCGCCATGTGCACATCACTATTATATATATATATTTTTGCTTATTATACATGTTTAAACTTTTTTGCAGCTTAAGTCAGGGGTGTCAAACTCAATTCCTGAAGGGCTTAGTTCCAGCCCTGCTTCAACACACCTATCTCCAGGTATCAAACAAGCCTAAAGCACTCAATTAGTTTGATCAGGTGTGTTTAATTAGGGTTGGAACTAACCTGTGTAGGGCTGCAGCCCTCTAGGAATTAAGTTTGACACCCCTGGCTTAAGTATTTATGGTGATAATACTGTATATCCTGATAAAGGCTTCAGAAATTAATCTGAATATTTGACACAGCCTAACTCATTTATTGGATATTAACTAATCCCCATTAATTTTGGGGAAAAATTATGTTTTAATTCAGCAAAGATGGATCAAATTAATTAAAAGTGATCACAGTTATATTTTTAATAGCAATCTAAGAGTCCAAAAGGTATAATGAGCAAAAATACATATAGTGTGTTTACAGTCAGAAAGCATGTGTGTTTTTTACAGTGTTCCTGCTGTTAATGATATTAAAGTGATGTCGCTGCGAGGCAGGGAGAGTCTGCAGGTTAAGACGGATGAGGAATGTGACTTTCTTCACATTATTAATGCCACATTAATACTGAAGTTCTTGTGAATTTAGAGCTTTGAGTCACTTCATGTTTTACGCTCCACTGAGATCCATGATATTAAAAACATGGACAGAATCACAGAGGATAGTTTCATAAACAGAGAAATTCAAGTAAAAAATAACATTAAAGTCTGAATTAACCTGGAAAGAACTTAGCAAACATTATGTGTACAGTAATAAAAACAAACCAAAACAAAAAATAATAACATTAATAACATAATAATAATAATAAAATAAAATAATAATAATAATAATAATAATATTCATTCATTCATTCATTTTCTTGTCGGCTTTGTCTCTTGCGGGGTCGCCACTGCGGAATGAACCGCCAACTTATCCAGCACGATTTTACGCAGCGGATGCCCTTCCAGCCGCAACCCATCTCTGGGAACTTCCACACACACACATTCACACTCATACACTATGGACAATTTAGCTTACCCAATTCACCTGTACTGCATGTGTTTGGACTGTGGGGGAAACCGGAGCACCCGGAGGAAACCCACGCGAACCCAGGGAGAACATGCAAACTCCACACAGAAACGCCAACTGACCCAGCCCAGCCGAGGTTCGAACCTGCGACCCAGCGACGTTCTTGCTGTGAGGCAACAGCACTACCTACTGCGCCACTGGGTTGCCATAATAATAATATGAATAACATAATAATAATAATAATAATAATATTAATAATAATATGAATAACATAATAATAATAACATAAAATAATAATAACAACAACATAAAATAATAATAATAATATTATTATTAATAACACAATAATAATAATAACAATATTAACATAATAATAATATTAATAACATAAAAAATTATAATTATATCATTAATAACATACTAATAATATTAGTAATAATATTAATAACATAATAAATAATAATATTATTATTAATAACATAATACTACTACTAATAATAATAATATTAATAACATAAAAAAATAATATTAATAATATTAATAACATAATAAATAATAATATTATTATTAATAACATAATACTACTACTAATAATAATATTAATAACATAAAAATAATATTAATAATATTAATAATAATATTAATAACATAATAAACAATAATATTATTATCAATAACATAATACTACTAATAATAATAATATTAATAACATAAAATAATAATAATATTAATAATAACATAATAATAATAATAATAAAAATAACAACATAAAAATAATAATTTTATTAATAACAAAAATAATAACAATAATAATAATAACAAAAAATATATTATTATTAATAACATAACAATAATAATAATAATAATAATAATAAAAATAATAGTAATATTAATAACACAATATTAATAATAATAATAATAATAATAATAATAATAATAATAATAATAATAATAAACGTTATTATTAAGGAATGATTACATAATAATTATTCCATGTTTTAATTTGAACAGGAATACAATTTGACATATGTATAATAAAAGACATCCTATACTTTTATTTATAATAGAAGTTTTTTCTGAGGAAACTTAGGATTGTTTCAGATTTGTACTACTTTGATGACACTGTTTTATAAACAATTTATTAAATCTGTTTTATCTTTCTGCATTGTAGCTTGGTACGGTAATCTGAACAGGTTGGGTAGCCTTGTGAAGGTGACAGGCAAGATCATCAGTTTTAACCAAACTGATCCAATGTCCAGCGGGGAGGGAGACACATCTAAAAAATGATGGAGTGTATGCTTTGTGGTATTAATTTGGTAACGTGCACATGGAACTTCACCTGTGTTTTGGCACCTTGCTGCAATTTTAGTTTCCCTAAAGGGCATGATAAAGTTGAGTCTGAGTCTAAAAGCTTAATTTCTTAAATATGATATAAAATCAATATACTGAAGATGCTCTTTGATACTAACATGTGTGAGTTTGTGTGTGCACATCAGTGTGTGTGTTTGCATGTGTGCATCAATGTGTGTCTCAGTTAGCATGAGAGTGTGTGTGTTTCTATACTGTATGTGTGCACGCATCAGTGTGTGTAAGTGTATGTACATCAATGTGTGTGTTTTTGTGTTAGTGTGTGCATCAGTGTGTGTTAGTGTGTCATTGTTTGTGTGTGTTAGTCCACTCACCCTCCTCTAATAACTCGTACTGATATAGTGTCAGTAAATTCCCATGGCGTAGCGTCCACAACATCTCCACGCACCTCGATGCGCTCGCCGATGAATCCAGGCTTATCGTAGATGATCATCTGACAGAAAAACACAGCAAATATTTACTACAAAGCCCCACTGTTTAGTATCTGAGCTGATCTGGGGTCAGTCCTCCAGTGTTCATCCAGCTGCTTCTCAATCACTCTTACACACAGCAACAAACCGCTCCTCTTACTCAGAGTTTGTGTCTTGCTTTAGTCCAAATATCTCACAATTCTGAAATCAAGCAGCATTTTCTAGACAAGCACTAAATATTTTATTGTTTTCAGAAATAATGAGTCAAAATTAAGTGAGTTTTTAATTAAAACAAGCTAAATAATCTGACAATGGCGTAAGTGGAATCATTTAGTTTTCAGTTTGACACAAGATTATTCATTAATGTCTGAAAACTACACATTTTATTTACTATTACTTCTTGATTTAAGAATTTTCAAGACCAAATGTCCCTAAATACACATACTGACATTATTTTTTAGAGATAACTTGATATATAATTTGTGTTACTAATTTATCTATAGGTTTATCTAGTGCTCCCAATTCACATGAATCTAATATTATAGATAATTACATAGGATGGAAATGTAGATGATGTGTCAAGATTATTGACAGGTGCCATAACTAAGCAGCAGAATGGTATGCTAATGATGAAGTAGTTTATCCCAAAGGTTGCACACTCTTCTGTCACACCCTCAAAAGTATGTAGTTTTCCTTCACAAAAACAGTACATACTTTTAGGACATAGGACAAGTATGCAAATTGGGACACAGCATAGGAGATTCTAGAATCACCCATACGCAAAATATTAAACTGAACATGTGGAATGTGGCTATAAAAGCAGCACTAATGAAGCATTTTTAAACCCATCAGTTCATTGGAGGAGAATCTCGTCTCTTCATAATCTGTGTCTGTTCAAACATGTGCGCCTGGAAGGCATTATTAGGATATTCATTTATTATTAGGATAATAAAGTTTGAGTGGATTTTCTCACCTTTCCGGGTCGAGGATTCAGCTTGCCGTGCTCCTTCTCTTTCGTCAGCTAAAGAAAGAAAAGAAACACTTATATATATATATAGAGAGAGAAGTCAACACAAGAGCGACTCACAGTATATCTTTAGACAACATTATAATAGTTTACATTATTCAGAGCATGTTTGCACTATGAGTGAAATAGTACACGATTATGATAAGATCAGAAACTTTCCTAAAGATATACGCGTGTACACTAAAGCCTTCATAAAAATATGAAAAAATAATGATAATAATATTTTTTCTAATGTCGGGGTCACCAAACATCCAAATAAAAAAACACTTTAATGGTGCCGGGGTTATTTTTGACCTGTAAGTCAGGATTAAAGACTTAATATGCTGTTTATTTGTACATTTTAGGTACTGAATGTGACTTTGCGAATACAAATGCGAGATGCAGTGCTCAGGAATAGTAGACAAAAAAATGAAGAACAACATCTATATTCCATAAAGCAACACACATAGTTTTTTTGGGTTATTTTACCTGCTAAAGTTACATTTTCCATCTTATTTTAATACCATCATACCTTTGATACCTGTACATCTACAGCGCTCAGCATGTATGAGCACACAGTCTTTTGAAAATGAATATTTTTATCCACGCCTTGGTAAATATAGAAAAGCACAAGACAGTTTTATTAAACAGTAATATTCATTAAAATAAGAGTTTGGTCACCAAACATAGGAATAGGAAGATAATGATTTAAATCAGTGTTTCTCAACCACGTTCCTGGAAGATCACCAGCACTGCATGTTTTGTATGTCTCTTTTGTCTGTCAAACCCATTACAGGTCTTTCAGGCTCTGCTAAAGAGCTGATGATCTGAATCAGGTGTGTTTGGTTAAGGAGACATGGAAAATGTGCAGAATTGGTGCTCCTCCAGGAACGTGGTTGAGAAACACTGATTTAAATTCAATCCAGTTATTGCAAAAAATGTACAAACTAAAAAATTTCAACTAAATTTTATATATTTTTTTATGTTTCTCTTGATTTTTCCTGTTTTTTAACATTTTATTTAATAGTTTTCCCTATTTGTATTTAATAATTTGTGTGTAATAATTTTTGGTCTGTTTTTGTTTGATTAGTTAATCAGTTTTGTCTTTGGTACTGACTAATTTAATGTATCTGCACAGATATATTTTGTAAAGCATCCTGGAGAACATATTAATGTAAAGAGAGATCTGTGAGGGGTCAGCTCATTTATGATCAACACATATTTACATATTATAAATGTCAAAAAACTTCTCACATTTCAGACATTTCTGGGCCTGATTTTTGTTGTTAAACACAATATAGACAGATATAAAGTTTATATGTGCACATATTGATACACCACTGGAGCATAAAACAACAAATACTTTTTACATTTGAAAGCAACATTTATAAAAGTTCTTTACTTTTCATAGTGTATATTTATTTTGTTTTGCTCACAATAATTATGATAGTTTCATCAGGTTTTTTTTTTGTTAAATTAAATTCCATTATATTCCAAATATTGAAGATTACATATTCATTTTAAGAAATGTTGAGAGAGCAAAAGTCAATTATTGTGAATGTCTACACATTGTGTGAAACATTATAGTTTTATTCTTATATTAAAGTATGACTATATTTTATATAATACAGCTTTTTGGTCTAATTTTAATTCACAATGAACATGAATGAACAATGTTGGTGTTTCTGTGTGGAGTTTGCATGTTCTCCCCGTGTTGGCGTGGGTTTCCCCCACAGTCCAAACACATGCGCTATAGGGGAACTGATGAACTAAATTGGCCGTAGTGTATGAGTGTGTGAATGCAAGTGTGTATGGGTGTTTTCTCAGTGTTGGGTTGCGGACATCCACTGCGTTAAACATATGCTGGATAAGTTGACGGTTCATTCCGCTGTGGTGACCCCTGATTAATAAAGGGACTAAGTCGAAAAGAAAATTAATGAATTTGAGCTGTTTATTAAATTCCACTAATTATTATTAATCCACTATATATTTTGAGCAATTTTTAGATTAAACTTTCTTATACATTTATTTTATTTTCGGCTTAGTCCCTTTATTAATCCGGGGACGCCACAGCGGAATGAACCGCCAACTTATCCAGCACATGCTTTATGCAGCGGATGCCCTTCCAGCTGCAACCCATCTCTGGGAAACATCCATACACACTCATACACTACGGACAATTTAGCTTACCCAATTCATTAAACTTTCTTATACATACTACAGTATATTTATAATATATAGTGTAGTTTATATGTAATTTCAAAGAGATCCTACATTTTAATTTAGTAAAAAAAGGCATTAATGCCACTGTAAAAACATAATATTATATAGGTTTTTGCTGTTTGTTCAAACTACTTGTTTAAAATGAGTTGAAACAACATAATTCTTAAGATATTTTTGGGACAAATTAATTGTTTTATGTTCAATCCACTTAAATTTGTAAAAACAATTAGGCTAACTTAATCAATTACATTTACAATTATGTTAACGTAATCAACAACATGATTGAATTCTGTGGAACCCAGCATTTTTTACAGTGTATCATGTCAGAGACTCTATAGATTTAGTTTAATATAAAGTTTTGATTATTTTATAAAATATTGCTTTTTTTAGGTCTAAACAAGATGTGTGTTTTATTATTATTCATGCATTATGAGGGTTAAGAAAATATACTGCATTCCTACCAAACATCTGACAATAGACAAAAAAAATGCAGATTACTCAACACGTAATGATAGCAGATGTCAGAACCACACAGAGAAACATGTGAGAGAGGATTAGCCTTACTGGAATTCAGCAAAATGATGAACTGCTGGAGTTTAAGACAAACTATGTGAACATTTGATTGTGTTTAAAGCCCTGAGAGATGTGAGAAATGTACACCAGAGACATTTAAACTCAACATGATGAACAATGCAGATCTGCTGTAAACACATGCTGCTGATATTCAATAACTCAACATATGGAGATAATAATGAACATGCATGATATTGTCATGATCAGTTCTTCAAAATACAGAGAATGACTATTTATTAACTTCAAGAGTGCCTTTTAACGGTCCCATGAAATTAAAATCAAGCTTCTTAGATCTTAGTATCAGTATTGTTAGTGTTTAGGATATCTATAAGCTAGTGTGCCCCCAAAACAGTGACATAATTCACATTTAGAAAATATAAAACTGATAAAAAGATGTAAAGTTTGCAGTTTGTCTCTTCCGCCTGTGGATCAACAATTTATTCAAGTCTCCTCATACATGAGCTTCTCATCAAATCTTCTGACCAATCAAATGCTCTCTAGTGTCTGACATGCTCCGCCCCCTTGAAGACACTTTTCATTTGATGTGCGAGAGCTAAATAAATAAATAGATAAAAATACTTTCAAAAATACATCAACAAATAAATTCCTCCTGCTAATGTAAACAAAAGCTTTCAAGCCTTGTCCTGCCTCCGGGTTATTCTGATTGGTCCACTGCTTTGGAACTGATATTGATGATTGGTGTTGCATTCAAAAGTTAACATTTTTTTTAACATGAAATGATAATACTGTACTGTACTTAATTTTTACTACAGTAAACCGTGATGTATTGTAATGTAATATACACTATATATGTTGGAAACTGCAATATTGGGTTATTTGTTTACTGTAGCTGTTGTGTTCCCAAATCAACTATAGAGTCACAAATTAATTACTATAGATGCCGTTACCATAGCAACTGTAGAATCACCACAACAGATCAATTACTATAGTTGTTGCGTTACCATAGCAACTGTAGAATCGCGACAACAGATTAATTACTATAGATGTTGCGTTACCATAGCAACTGTTGAATCACCACAAGAGATCAATTACTATAGTTGTTGTGTTACCATAGCAACTGTTGAATCACCACAAGAGATCAATTACTGTAGTTGTGTTACCATAGCAACTGTTGAATCACCACAAGAGATCAATTACTATAGTTACTGTTACCATAGCAACTGTAGAAACGCAACAACAGATTAATTACTATAGATGTTGTTATTATAGCAACTGCAGAATCACCACAACAGATTAATTACTAGATGCTGTGTTACCATAGCAACTGTTGAATGACCACAAAAGATTAATTACTACAGATGTTGTGTTACCATAGCAACTGTAGAATCACCACAACAGATTATTTACTACAGATGTTGTGTTACAATAGCAACTGTAGAATGGTGACAACAGATTGATTACTGTAGATGTTCTGTTACCACAGCAACTGCAGAATCACCACAACATGTTAATTACTATAGATGCTGTGTTACCATAGCAACTGTAAAATCGTGACAACAGATTAATTACTATAGACATTGCGTTACCATAGCAACTGTAAAATCAGCACGACAGATTAATTACCATAGATGTCGTGTTACCATAGCAACTGTAGAATCGTGACAACAGATTAATTACTATAGACGTTGTGTTACCATAGCAACTGTAAAATCAGCATGACAGATTAATTACTATAGATGTCGTGTTACCATAGCAACTGTAGAATCGTGACAACAGATTAATTACTATAGACGTTGTGTTACCATAGCAACTGTAAAATCAGCATGACAGATTAATTACTATAGATGTTGTGTTACCATAGAAACTACAGAATCACCACAAAATATCAATTACTATGGATGTTGTGTTACCATAGCAACTGTAGAATCACCACAACAGATTAACTACTATAAATTGTGTTACCATAGCAACTGTAGAATCACCACAACAGGTTAATTACTATAGACGCTGTTACCATAGCAACTGTAGAATCACCACAACAGATTAATTTAAGTTTTTTACTATAGTATGTTTCAAAAACACTACAGTATTTATCTACTATACATTACTGTAGTGTTTTTTCATGTAGGCTGTATCTGCCACTAATCTGTCATACTCTGGCTATTTAGAGAAATATTGTTCAATAGCACAGGCTCTATTAGTTTACATTAGCTAATTAAACCACAGTAAATTTATGATGAAAACTACAAAAAAAAAACAAACAAAAAAAAAACATTTATTAATATTAGGCCATGTTCAGTTTTTAGTTAATTTATATAACTGGTTTTAATAGTTTTATTAAATGGAGTTAATAACTAATAAAATTCAGATGTATACATGGTACATTAAGTAACATACTAAATTACTAATAAAAGATGCTAATAATTACTAACAAGTGATATCTATTGAAATGTATTATATATTTTTCATTATTATTATTATTAGTACTACATTTTGTATAAAGCAATACACATATGTTTATTGGTTATCATACCTGTTAAAATCACCTTTTTAAAACTTATTTCAATTCCATCATATTCATGACACTATAGATCTACATTGAAGCACATTTTAAGTTAAGCTTTTGAAAAATAAATCAAAAGGTCATGAGCTTTCTGGCATGTAAGAATGTGAAGTTTCTACATTCCGCAGAAACAATAGTATGTTGAAAATACTGCATATTTCAGCATGTAGGAGGTGATGAAATGATCTTTTCTGCACATTGTGATGAGGCACAGCGAGTTGAAGAGTGACGACTTTACACAAGAGTCAAGTCAAATTCCTCTGTTTGCATAAGGGGATGCTCTTGATCAGAAGGCAAATACTGGCGTTACATAATGCAGATAAAGCTATAAAGCAAACTACATAAACATCCTGCATAAAGGCAGAACATTACTGATGTTCACAGTGAAAATGAACAGTTGGATCTGTGCACTGCAAAAAACGCTTACTTCTAGTCAAAACATCTGAAAATTCTTAAATCAAGATGCATTTTATAGACAAGCAAAACAGAGTCTTGTTTTCAGAAATAATAAGTCAAAATGAACTAAGTTTTTCCTAAAAACAAGCTAAATTTAAGCCAATAATTTAATAAAATATGGAAAACTGCTCATTTCGGGATATACAGTGTGTAGTGAATTGACATGCATGAAGAATGACTGATAGAATTGTTTTGCCAATGTCAGTTCCAGCTGGCACATAAACAGAAACCACTGCTACCTTAAAGAGCAGGGTGTGTCTGAGCAGGACTCGACACATAGACGGTCTAGGCGAATTATCAACGTTAATTAGAGACGACCAAGATGATAAACAGCGTCACATTCCATCAGCCTCTCCCTCGCGACCTGTTTCACTCATCCCAGACCTGCTTTTGATAATTTGATAAAGCAAGCCGTTTTTAAATGCAACCCTGTGTTGAATAATAAACGTTTAAAAATGCATTCAATCGGAAGACATTGCTTAAATATTGGGCGATAACCCTAAATGAAACCGAAATAAAAATTTAGCGATAGTTCACCCAAAACATCGTCATCATTTACTCATTTGAGTTTCTTTCATTCTGTTCAAAATTTGACTTGCAAACTCTTTAGGATAGTGGAGAGAAGCAGCATTAAAGGGATAGTTCACCCTAAAATGACAACTCTTCAATCATTTACTCACTAGTTTCAAATCTTTATGAGTTTCTTTTTTCTGCTGAACACAAAGGAAGATACTTTGAAGAATGCTGAAAACTGGTAACCATTGACTTCCACTTGTTTTTCTTTCTATGCAAGTCAATGGTTACCGGCTTTCAGGTTTATTCAAGATATCTTCATTTGTGTTCAACAGAATAAAGACAGGGGGCGATGCGGTGGTGCAGTGGGTAGCGCTGTCGCCTCACAGCAAGAAGGTCGCTAGTTCGAGCCTTGGCTGCGTCAGTTGGTGTTTCTATGTTTGGATGTGGGAGAACGTGTTTGCGTGGGTTTCCCCTGGGTGCTCCGGTTTTCCTCACAGTCCAAAGACATGTGGTACAGGTGAATTAGGTAAACTAAATTGTCTGTAGTGTATGTGTGTGAGAGTGTATGGGTGTTTCCCAGTGATGGGTTGCAGCTGGAAGGACATCCGCTGCATAAATCATATGCTAGATAAGTTGGTGGTTCATTCCATTGTGGCGACCCCGGATTAATAGAGGGACTAATCTGAAAAGAAAATGAATGAATGCACCAATAAAGATACTCATACTGTACATGTTTATAAACCACTTGAGGGAGAGTAAATAGTGAGAACATTTATATTTCTGGACACTTTACTAAAAAACATTCCTCATGTATGGTTTGTACAAGTTCATTTGCATGCTCCAAGTCATCATCTTCATTTTACTCATGTCTGTGGGAGATTTACAGCACCACATAATGTGTAGCACGATCGCCTCACAGCAAGAAGGTTGCTGGTTTGAGTCCCGGCTGGGTCAGTTGGCATATCTCTGTGTAGTTTGCATGTTTTCCCCGTGTTGGCTATAGGAGAATTGAATAAGCTGTATAAGTGTATGTGTGTGAATGTGAAAGTGTGTATGTTTCCCAGTGATGGGTTGCGGCTGGAAGGGAATCCGCTGCATGAAACATATGCTGGATAAGTTGGTGGTTCATTCCACTGTGGCTACCCCTGAGTAATAGACACTAAACCGAAAAAAAAATGAATAACTGAATGAATGAAACGACATCATTTCAATTCAGTTTCAGTAGATTCATGTGTATGCACATAGTTTTTTAGACACACAAAAAACCTTGCATAGGGAACGCTCTGGCTTTGAGCGGATGTAATTTAAAATTGCATTTTTTTATAACACCAAAATGAGCATTGGTGAAACTACATGCAATTAAGCGTAATTATAGTTTCACTCAACGCTCATTTTGGTGTTATTAAAAGAGTAAATTTGCTTCATGAAAATCACTGAAACCTGTTATTATTTTCAGAGCTTCTATTTAAAGACATCCTTACATGCAGGACTGGAAGACGGACGCACAAGTGTCATGAAGAGAGAAATCCAAATGCCAAAGATATTGTTCTTTGCATATATTTGCATATTGAATTTTAATGGAAAGCTGAATGTGGGTTAAACGGTGATAAGCGGACATCATCAAACTCTATGTCAACACAGAGCCAGAACGACAGAGCTGTGTGTTCATTTTATAGAGGATGTATGAGAACACTTTATTGTCACTGCGCTACATGTTTGGACATACAGTAAAGCGAAATATGGTGTAATAATAATCCTCCAATGGGGGAAGCAAAATAATCTTGCTTGTCATTTGGCATAAGATTATTTCACTTACCCCATTGGCAGATTATTTTGCTTGTTTTAATGGAAAAAACACTTCATTTTGACTTGATATTTCTGAAAACAAGACCAGTTTTTGTGCTTGTAATGCTTCTTGATTTAACAATTTTTAGATATTTGGACTATAAACAAGACAAATACTCTACAATATTGTGCAATTTCAAGAGTTCCCACTTAGCTGATGATTGATTATAAAGCGTGTCCCGGGAGAGAGCCCTGAGCTCATAAGATTCTCGAGCCTGGGGCTCCCTCCCGTTTGCAGGGTGAGAGGGGAGTTTGAGCTCAGGTAGATCTGGAGAACTCCCCTGCTGTAGTAGCTAATGAACAGATAGTGAGTGCTCTTAAGAGATAACTACTTATAGGAGCATGTCTATGGTGCTGATTTGGATTAGTCAATTAACTTAAGCTGCATGTTTTTGGATGGTGGGAGGAAACAAGGGAACCCGGGGGAAGCCCACGTGAGCACGGGGAGAACGTGTAAACTCCACACAGAAACGTTGGCTGGCTTGACAAGGACTAGAACAAGTAACGTTCTTGCTGTGAGGCAACAGTGCTAACCTCTGGGCCACCGTGCCACCCATCTAGAAAAGGAGGAGGAGTAGGGGTGGAAGGGGGGGATTCTTCAAAATGAAGATGGCTGTGATATGGAACTGAGGGTATTTATAATGGCTTAGGAATTGTCTGATTGGTCAATCATGAATTTAATAATGCGGGATCGACTGCAAGCAATCATAAGCACGTGATCCTCTCGACATTAGTTTATAAATAAACTTCACATATTGTGCAAAAGAGGTATTTAAGCTTAAGAGATCAAGCAGTGCAGCATGATTTGTGTGGTACATTCACAGGTAAACACTGTTTTCCTCATTGAGTCCATGTAAGAAGGAGTTTGAGTAAAGTGTCTGGTGCATATGGAAAGAGAGTGTTTCTACAGGTGGTTTGTCAAGCCCACTCACCTGTTTGAGGCACACTCAGAAATGCACAATGTTTTTATAGAAATATGGAAGGTTTATAAGAAAGTCTCTATTGATAGTTTTCATGCGATGGCACAGCATTAGTGACCGCCCCCTGGTGGGCTAAACATTAGTCAAGAGTTGAGTAATTTCAGTTTTTTAGCAAAAAATTGGATAAGTGTTGCGTAGTAATAACATATAGCATCACTAACTAATATGAGACCCGCCTGAGCTGTGCTTCTGCAGAATTCCCTCTTAGTAATATCAGAAAGAAAGGAGAAATTGATGGATTTGTGTCTAATGTTAGCATCGGTGACCCATAACAATCTATGGCACCTATAACAGTCAGTGCGTTTGTGTGCTTTTACACAGCTTTTATTCTAATAAGTGCAATTAAAGTATAAATTAAAATGCAAAGTCAAATATAAACAGCAGAAGTGAACAAATAGATGTTCCCTATACCAGCAAATATGAATCTAAACAAAACAAAACCTGCCAGCGAATATAAAAGCAGAGGAATATCCACAAGATAAATGTAAACATCTCTGAATTGTAGCTCTGACAGGGCCATGAGGGGTTTTAAATGACTGAAAACAGATGAATATGGATTGCAATGTGGAGTTTGTGAGCTCTGATCTCTGTTATGTTCTGTTGATATGTGATCAAATATTCATAGCTTGAAACAGATGTAAATATGACTGTATTGTGATGCGTTTCGATGTAGATCTTAGTGTATCCGCCATTACGGCTCATTGTTTATTTGCCCGCCAGGCCTCTGCACAGCTCACTAAAAACTCTCAATTGATGAGCATTTGACAGATCAGTGAATATTTATGAATTATGAAACTCTGCAGTAGTCGTGTCCCAGAGGAACATACTTCTCTAATGCATGATCAAACCTGCACACATTTAAGAGCCAATATGCAAAGTGAGTACAGCTGAGGAGCTCCGAAATGTTTTCTTCTTTCTGGATAATGATTATCTGAGAAATGCCTGAGGGCTGAATATGAACCCCGTACCAGCTGAAGGTTTGATATCTCATCAGTATCTAAACACTAAAGTCGCTGTTGAGTTTGCTAAATTTGACTTGCAAAGTCTTTAGGATAGTGGAGAGAAGCAGCATTAAAGGTGTAGTTCACCCTAAAATCATAATTCATTAATCATCTACTTACTAGTTTCAAACCTTTAGGAGTTTCTTTCTTCTGCTGAACACAAAAGATTTTTTTAAATGCTGGAAACTGGTAACCATTGACTTTCATTTGTTTTTTTTTTGTTTTTTACTGTAAGTCATTGGTTACCTGCTTTTAAGCTTTATTCTAAATATTTTCAGTTTAACAGAATAAAGAAACTCAAATGTTTTTGAAGCACTTGAGAGAGAGAGAGAGAGAGAGAGAGAGAGAGAGCTTGGTGGTGGCTAAGACGTTGCTAGGTGGTTGCTAGGGTGTTCTGAGTGGTTGCTTGGCAGTTGCTAGGCTGTTTTATGTGTTTGCAAATGCGTTGCTAGGCAGTTGCTAAGATGTTCTGATTGGCTGCTAGGTGGTTGCTGAGGTGTTGCCAAGATGTTCTAGGTTGTTGCTAAGGTGTTGCTAGGTGGTTGCTAGGTTTTGTATGTTTGCTAGGCCGTGGCCAGTATCTTCTGAGTGGTTGATAAGGTGTTGCTGGACAGTTGCTATGGTGTTCTGAATGGTTGCTAAGGCATTGCTAGGCAGGTGCTAAGGTGTTCTGAGTGGTTACTAAGGCGTTGTTAGGTGGTTGCTATGGTGTTCTAAGTCATTTTTTTAAGGCGTTGCTAGACTATTGTTTATGTGTTCTGGATGGTTGCTAGGCAGTTGCTAGGGCAATCTAGGGGGTTAATAAGGTGTTCCTAGGCGGTTGCTAAGGTGTTTTGAGTGGTTGCTAGGTAGTTGCTAACATAAATTACCATGTTTCTAGCATAAATTAGCATGTCGTTAGCATTGAGTATGAATTAGAATGTCAGTAGCATGTTGCTAGTATAAACTAGCATGCCGTTAGCATGAATTCACATGTTTGCTAGTATGATTAGTATGTTTGTATGTTTCCAGTATGGATTAGTATATTGTTAGTATGAATTAGCATGTTGCTAGTATGATTAGTGTTTCTGGTATGGATTGGTATATTGTTAGTATGAGTCGGTATGTTATTGGTATGTTCAATGTAAAGTCAATGGCAGTTTTTTTTTTTTTTTTTTTTTTTTTGTCTATGGGACAGTTGCTAGGGTGGCGTAAGTGGTTGCAAGGGTGTGGCTAGTAAGTTAAACGGTCATCGGTGATTGGCAGATTGGTAGTCTGAGTTAAATAAGCCCAACATTAAGTCTGACAGTCTGGCGGAAAGTTATGATTTTCTCAAGCCACCATACAGTAAATATGATATATTGAGTAATATGATGTATTATCTATATTTTAATTATAATATATATTTAGAATATATATAAAAGGTTTTTTTTTACTACTACTACTATCTATTGTGTGTACTGTTTTTTATTATATGTTACGTTTTCATGTAAACTTTATAACTGCTTTGGCAATACATTTGTAACATTTGTCATGCCAATAAAGCAACTATTGAATTGAATTGAATTGAATTGAGAGAGAGAGAGAGAGAGTAAATAGAGAGTAAATGTTCATTTTTTTGGGTGAACTGTTCCTTTAAAGAGACTCTGAGCTCAGTAACTGTGTGTGTTTTGGTGCACAAGAGGAAACCTGAATATTGCATGAGAACTGAGGTAATGTACACCCAGACAATCTCTATTGTTAGGTCACATTACTCCCTTTCTAATTTTAAATTCGCTGAGGTTGTTTTAACACAAAGTATTTTTCTTTTTTTTTTTTGCATTTTTAAGACTTTTATGATAATCTAACAGGAAGTGAAGTGTGGTAAAAAATAAAAATGGCGTTTGACTTGGAAAGATGTACTCAGGGTCGCCAAAACACCTCCAAACATTCACAGCGGTGCTCAATCCTACAGAGTCATACTGTAGGGCACGTTTACACTGATTACTTCATATGTTTTTTTCTGATGGTATATCCCCACATGGAAAGAACCTATATAAGGATATATGCACATATATGAAACCTATATGCAGTAAATATGCAGATATATGAGAATATATGTGCATATATGCGTATTTGCCATATATAGGGAAAATTGAGGTGCACATATGTGCATATACAGGCCATATACATAGGTCTCCTGTATTGCTTCTTTATATCCACATACAGTATAAGCCCTATATATACAGTTGAAGTCAGAATTATTAGCCCCGTTCATTTTTTCCCCAATTTCTGTTTAACAGAGAGCAGATTTCTTCAACACATTTCTAATCATAATAGTTTTAATAACTCATCTCTAATAACTGATTTATTTTCTCTTTGTCATGATGACAGTAAATAATATTAGACTAGATATTCTTCAAGACACTTCTATACAGCTTAAAGTGACATTTAAAGGCTTAACTAGGTTAATTAGGGTAACTAGGCAGGTTAGGGTAATTAGGCAAGTTATTGTATAATGGTGGTTTGTTCTCTAGACTATCAAAAAAAAAATTATCTTAAAGGGGCTAATAATATTGACCTTAAAATGGCTTTTAAAAAAATGTAAAACTGCTTTTATTCTAGCCGAAATAAAACAAATAAGACTTTCTCCAGAAGAAAAAATATTATCAGACATACTGTGAACATTTCCTTGCTCTGTTAAACATAATTTGGGAAATATTTAAAAATGAAAAAAAAAATAAATAAATAAAAAATCAAAGGGGGGGAATTCAGACTTCAACTGTATGTGTGTACACGTAAAATTGATATCACATGTAATTGGCAAAAAAGTGAGAGGAGATGGAAAGCTATGATGTCTACATGTTTTCCTGAAACATTTACAAGGTCAATTCTTTCTTGTAAGATAAGAAAGAAAAAGGAGGAAATGTACTGTAGAACAAAATGGTTTGTCGTTTTTATTTATTTATTTTTTTCTGTTCAGTTGTTGTCTTATTTTTGTTCTTGTACTATTTGATCGTTCTTAAGTAAATAAAAATGTAAATTTCTATATGGGCTTTTATTCATGTTATCTAGCAGCTAATAAACATAGTTAAACATAGCTGAACATACAGTTGAAGTCAGAATTATTCGCCCCCCTTTGAATTTTTTTCCTTTTTTAAATATTTCCCAAATGATGTTTAACAGAGCAAGGAAATTTTGCACAGTATGTCTGATAATGTTTTTTCTTCCCGAAAAAGTCTTATTTGTTTTATTTTGGCTAGAATAAAAGCAGTTTGTAATTTTTTTAAGCACCATTTTAAGGTCAATATTATTAGCCCCTTTAAGCTATATTTTTTCGATAGTCTACAGAACAAACCATCATTATACAATAACTTGCCTAATTACCCTAACCTGCCTAGTTACCCTAATTAACCTAGTTAAGCCTTTAAATGTCACTTTAAGCTGTATAGAAGTGTCTTGAAGAATATCTAGTCTAATATTATTTACTGTCATCATGACAAAGAGAAAATAAATCAGTTATTAGAGATGAATTATTAAACTATTATGATTAGAAATGTGTTGACGAAATATTCTCTTCGTTAAACAGAAATTGGAGAAAAAATAACCAAGCAGTCTAATAATTCAAGGGGGCTAATAATTCTGACTTCAACTGTATGTACATTTAATATAGGAAAACGGCCAATTTTAAATATGTCACATATATTAAAAACCTATATCAAAACCTATATTAAAACATAGATTTATATACATGTAGGTTCTTTCCATGTGGGTTTCTCTGACTTCAGAAAACAAATCTATTTACATTTGAGCACATGACTTGTGTCTCTACTAAACAGATATGATTCTGATATTCAAATGCCACGCTATGTGATGTTTTATAAACAAATTTCGGGAGGAGCACGATCAGTCTTTGATGAGGCTAATTCATCACAGACAATCATTCTATTATCCAATCAGCTAAACCAAACCCCTATAAATAGTCAAACACGTCAATACCTCAGATTTCCCTTGACTTCAGCATCCCTCCACCACCCCAACTCCACACTATTAAACCCGATACCTATTTAAATCTGAGGGGGGAGCGTTCTGGGGCCGGGCTAGACAGTGCTCGAACCCTATCTCTCTCAATCCTGATAAGGGGAATAACATGAGTTAGGGAGTCTTTCTGAGCTCTCCACGGACAGCACAACAAGTACGCATATTCCATTCAGTCAAATATCTGTGAGTGTGAACTCGTGAAATGCATATTTAACTAGATAACGTCAATTATTACAAGCGTACATACAGTATTGGCTCTGTGATTCCTTTATAAGCTGACTCAAACATCTATTTTTGTTATACAAATACATGCAGGATATCATTCACTATAAAGAGTTTACATTAATTACAGTGTAACATCACACTCTCTCAAAAACAAAACAACATGGCTTTATAAACTAACAAAACGCTGTATTTTTCTATTATTATTCCTCCTTTCACAGACAATTCCTACAGTGCTGCGTCTTTGTTGTTAATTCAGCCATCTTCTATTAATTTAACATTTTACTTTCATCATTTCACAAAATGAAACCAAAAATATAATGTAAATAAAACAAACATCTCAAACTCTCCTCTGCATGTGGGCTTCAGTTGCTCAAACATTTGTATACACTTGTATATCTGATGATCATATAGCCAACAACACTTAACCGTCATATGTTTGTTTCTTTAACTTTGGGCGGAGTACAATTTACATATGCGGTTTCAACAACCACATGCATTTAGCAATGTGCAATGTGTCTATAATGTGTTCTCCTGAAGGAACACCTCCTGAAGTGTCTGAGCAATCAGTTTCCGTTTCCAATGCATTTCAGACGGCATTTGTGCTTTCAGATCCCATCAGAAATAAATGAAGTGAGCAGGTGTAAACAACCCAATAGTTTTCAGCCAGAGACTGCAGAGACAGGATGAACGTCTCAAAAAAAATAAAATAAACAATGCAAAAGCACTCCCTGTCTTTACTCTAGCTCTTAATTCTCTGAGCACCAACAGTTTTAGTTTGTATAATTAGCACTTGCCACCTCTTCTTGTTGAATGCCTCCTCAATTGTAAGTCACATTGCACAAAAGCATCTGCTGCTATATGACTGAATGTACAAGGTTTCTAAGAACACCTTGGCTTTAGGGTAAACCATCATAACAGCTCTTAAAACAAAACACAGTGCAGGTTTGTGCGTAAAACAATCTGCACAGGGTTACACAATGCGTTCAGTGAGCGGCTTCGTCTCGGGTTGCAGAAACTGGCTGGAGAAAAAGAGCAGTGACATAACGGCAAAACAACACTGGCATTGAGTACATGCCCTCATTCTCACAACCATACACTTCAACATGCTCAGAAAGCCCATTCAGTTCTGGAATTTAGAAAGTGACAGGAGGAGAAGCTGGAGAGGGAAAGGTATTTTCTCCAGGATGCTTTACAGTAATATATTTGCACTTCTACATTAGATTAGTCAGGACCGAAGACAAAACTGATGAACTAATCTAACAAAATAAACCGTAAGATTATGCAAACAAGGTTTATTTTTTCTAAATGCACAATACTTCTCGTTATATTTAAACCTATTTCAATTAAAGACAAGCAGGGTGTCAAGTTAAAGCAAAAACTGCTCATTTCCACCTGTAGTCCCTGGAGAGTTTGATGTTTATAAAGTTATTATTCATATATGTAAATTAAATATTTAAATAGAGGAGATCAATAATATTATACAACTTTATACATGCACATACACATGTCAGATCATACATGCCAGATCAGTAGTAAATTAATATACTGGGCCAAAATACTAAATAAAATGTTAATAAAAAGTCGGTGCACTGACCACTGTCTTTAAAGTTTTATTTCAATATGTTGATATGCTTCCAGCTGAAACTGAATATTAAGTAGGGGTGGGGCTTTATTTTTGTGCATTACTCCCTCTTCCCATTAGTTTGCTATGAGGGAATGTAAATTGATGATGCATAATAACAAAGCCCCACCCCCATACTCAATATTCTATTTCAGTTGGAAGTACATCAACATACTGAAATGGAATATTGAGTAGGGGGCGGGGCTTTCTTATTGTGCATCACTCCCTCTTATCGTTAGTTTGCTATGAGAGAATGATGCACAACCCCGCCCCCCTCCATTTCAGTTGGACATAATTTCCTCATAGCAAACGAATGATAAGAGGGGCGTGGCTAAACATATTGTCAAACTGACTACATCAGAGAATGCAGATGCTCAGACTTTGATTGAAGTTAAGCAAAATATATTTTTGTGTATTAACTCAAGCAGACTAATTGTTCACCTAAAGAATAACCACAGTATGTATGCTGTAAAATAAACATTTTAAACTACATTAACTATTAACAATGCTAATGTATGTTAAATAAAATAGCTGCACTTTCATATGCATCAAGGAAGGCTCTGAGACTTATTTCATTATGCTGATGTACTTTCAACTGAAATGGAATATTAAGTAGGGGGCGGGGCTTTGTTTTTGCGCATCATTCCCTCATACTGTTAGTTTACTATGAGAGAGTGCTGCACAAAAAGCCCCGCCCCCTACTCAATATTCCATTATAGTTTCTATGATCAGACTTTAATTGAAGATTAGCCAAACATTAGTTTTTTTTAGTGCATTGACTTGCACAGATTAATCGTCCAAGTATAACAATGCGCACTATCAAAAATAAACATTTCAATCTTTGATTTGCATTAACATATCAACAATGCTAACGCAAGTAAAAATGTAGCACTTACATATGCATCAGGGAAGGCTGTGCGACTATTATTTCAGCATGTTGATGTACTTCCAACTAAAATTGAATATTGAGTAGGGGGCGGGGCTTTGTTTTTGTGCATCATTCCTTCTTACTGTTAATTTACTATGAAGGAGTGATGCACAAAAAAAGGCCTCGCCCCCTAATCAATATTCCATTTTAGTTGGAAGTACATCAACATACAGGAATGGAATATTGAGTAGGGGGCGGGGCTTTCTTTTTGCGCATTATTCCCTCATACTGTTAAGCCGCGGTCACACTGGACTTTTCTTCCCATAGGCTTCCAGTCATATGCATGCGAATGCGTCAGACCGGAAACGCAGGGTCATGCGTCGAGATTCGCAGGTTGCTGCGGTGCAAAGTTCAAGCTTGGTGAACTCTGACCTGCGAAATCGCATCACTTGATTGCGTGAGATCAATGCAGGATTAAAACATGACCTCTCTGAACAGAAATTTAAAACATGGAGCAATCGCTCGCTTTTTTAATGTCTAATCATCTTGTTTAATCCCGCCCCTTTTCGCAGCGCCGTAATTTCGCAAGCTCAAACTCTAGTGTGACTTCGGCTTTAGTTTACTCTGAGAGTGATGCACAAAAAAAGCCCCGCCCCCTACTCAATATTCCATTCCAGCTTCTATGCTCAGACTATGATAAAGGTTAGCTACACATTTGTTTTTTTAGTGCAATAACTTGCGCACATTAATCAATCCAGTTTAACAATGTGCACTATGAAAAATAAACATTTTAATCTTTGATTTGCATTAACATATCAACAATACTAATGTATGTAAAAATATAGCACTTACATATGCATGAGGGAAGGCTGTGTTAAGCTCTTACTTCAGCATGTTGATGTACTTCCAACTAAAATTAAATATTGAGTAGGGGGCGGGGCTTTGTTTTTGTGCATCATTCCTCACTGTTAATTTACTATGAGGGAGAGATGCACAAAAAAAAGCCTCGCCCCCTAATCAATAAACCATTTCAGTTGGAAGTACATCAACATACTGGAATGGAATATTGAGTAGGGGGCGGGGCTTTCTTTTTGTGCATTATTCCCTCGTACTGTTAATTTACTTAGAGAGTGATGCACAAAAAATCCCCGCCCCCTACTCAATATTCCATTTCAGCTGGAAGTACATCAACATACTGGTATGGAATATTGAGTAGGGGGTGGGGCTTTCTTTTTGCACATCATTCCCTCATATTATTAGTTTACTATGAGGGAATGATGCACAAAAAAGCCCCGCCCCCTACTCAATATTCCATTTCAGCTTCCATGCTCAGACTCTGATTAAAGATTAGCTAAACATTAGTTTTTTTTAGTGCATTAACTTGCACAGATGAGTCGTTCAAGTGTAATAGCATGCACTATCAAAAATAAACAGTTTAATCTTTGATTTGCATTAACATATCAACAATCCTAACGTATGTAAAAATATAGCACTTACATATGCATGAGGGAAGGCTGTGTTTAGCTCTTACTTCAGCATGCTGATGTACTTCCAACTAAAATTAAATATTGAGTAGGGGGTGGGGCTTTCTTTTTGCACATCATTCTCTCGTACCATTAGTTTACTATGAGAGAGAGTGATGCACAAAACGAAAGCCCAACCCCCTACTCAATATTCCATTTCAGTTGGAAGTACATCAACATACTGGAATGGAATATTGAGTAGGGGGCGGGGCTTTCTTTTTGTGCATTATTCCCTCGTACTGTTAATTTACTCAGAGAGTGATGCACAAAAAATCCCCGCCCCCTACTCAATATTCCATTTCAGCTGGAAGTACATCAACATACTGGTATGGAATATTGAGTAGGGGGTGGGGCTTTCTTTTTGCACATAATTCCCTCATATTATTAGTTTACTATGAGGGAATGATGCACAAAAAAGCCCCGCCCCCTATTCAATATTCCATTTCAGCTTCCATGCTCAGACTTTGATTAAAGATTAGCTAAACATTAGTTTTTTTTAGTGCATTAACTTGCACAGATGAGTCGTTCAAGTGTAATAGCATGCACTATCAAAAATAAACAGTTTAATCTTTGATTTGCATTAACATATCAACAATCCTAACGTATGTAAAAATATAGCACTTACATATGCATGAGGGAAGGCTGTGTTTAGCTCTTACTTCAGCATGCTGATGTACTTCCAACTAAAATTAAATATTGAGTAGGGGGTGGGGCTTTCTTTTTGCACATCATTCTCTCGTACCATTAGTTTACTATGAGAGAGAGTGATGCACAAAACGAAAGCCCAACCCCCTACTCAATATTCCATTTCAGTTGGAAGTACATCAACATACTGGAATGGAATATTGAGTAGGGGGCGGGGCTTTCTTTTTGTGCATTATTCCCTCGTACTGTTAATTTACTCAGAGAGTGATGCACAAAAAATCCCCGCCCCCTACTCAATATTCCATTTCAGCTGGAAGTACATCAACATACTGGTATGGAATATTGAGTAGGGGGTGGGGCTTTCTTTTTGCACATAATTCCCTCATATTATTAGTTTACTATGAGGGAATGATGCACAAAAAAGCCCCGCCCCCTATTCAATATTCCATTTCAGCTTCCATGCTCAGACTTTGATTAAAGATTAGCTAAACATTAGTTTTTTTTAGTGCATTAACTTGCACAGATGAGTCGTTCAAGTGTAATAGCATGCACTATCAAAAATAAACAGTTTAATCTTTGATTTGCATTAACATATCAACAATCCTAACGTATGTAAAAATATAGCACTTACATATGCATGAGGGAAGGCTGTGTTTAGCTCTTACTTCAGCATGTTGATGTACTTCAAACTGAAATTAAATATTGAGTAGGGGGCGGGGCTTTCTTTTGGCACATCATTCTCTCGTACTATTAGTTTACTATGCACAAAACGAAAGCCCAACCCCCTACTCAATACTCCATTTCAGTTGGAAGTACATCAGCATACTGGAATGGAATATTGAGTAGGGGGCGGGGCTTTCTTTATGTGCATTATTCCCTCATAGAAGCAGATGCTCAGATTGAAGATTACCAAAACACACATTTATTTTTCAGCGTATTAACTTGCAAGGATTATTCAATCACCTAAAGAATAATAATGCTAGCTCACAAAATAAACATGATTTCACACAGACTTTAAAATAACTATTCATATCAACATTCCTGACGTATGTAAAGTAAAAAAGTAGCACTTACACTTGCATAAGGAAAGGCTTTGAGGCTTTTATTTCATTATGTTGATGTACTTCCAACGTAAACATAATATTGAGTAAGGGGAAAGGCTTTTTTGTGCATCAACTGTTAGTTTACTATGAGGGAATGATGCACAAAGGCCCCGCCCCTAGTCAATATTCCATTTCAGAGGGGCGTGGCTAAGAATATTGTGTCTGAATTGTCAAACTGACTTCATTAGAGAATGCAGAAGCAGATGCTCAGACTTTGAAGAGCAAACATTTGTTTTTTAGAGTATTAACTTGCGCAGATTAATCGTTCAAGTATAACAATGCAAAAATAAACCTGCATTAACAGATCAACAATGCCAACGTATGTAAAGTAAAAAAAGCAGCACTTACATATGCATCAGGGAAGGCTCTGTATTTGAGCAGTAAGTTCCGCTCCGGCTCCGGCTCCAGCTTCTGGTTGACTTGTAAGTTGTCGTTAATTAAAAACCCTCCGTCGAGACTGCTGCTGCGCTGGAGACTCAGAGACGGAGGACTCTTGAGGAGCGTTTCAGACGGCAGAGAGCGATACAGCTCAGATGTGGACTTATGACTGAAGCTTTGGCTCTCCGCCGACTGATTCTGTGCAAACGGTGCAACACTGATTCTAGAAGCTTCAGCAATCCCGCTCAGAGAGTTCGATGGAGACGTGAGATAAGAGAAGCGTTCAAATCGAGATCCAACCAACGAATCGGTGCTCTTAGCTGCGGAGCTGATCCGATCCGCACCAGAACCGATATCAGGAAGAGATGCTGCGCGAAAAATGGAGCGGTTCGAAGCACTGTTCTCTGATGGCTGAAAGAAGAAGCTGTTTTCTAGCCTTGAGGAGGAGCTAGCGCCGTTTATTAGCGCTTTAGCAGAGCCGTCTTCAGGACTGAGATCATTCAGAGAACTCCTGCGCATTACGATACTACTCAGAGCCGAAGCACGAAGTGGAAGAGAAAGCCCACGATTCTGTGCATCTCCAAACTGCTGCTCCTTCATCATCGTCAATGGAGAACGCATATCCTTAGCAGAGCTCCAATTAAAACCAAAATCAAGCCCCGAACTTCCATTAAGCATGGTTTTGGGCTCATTTACAGGCGAGAATGGAGGAGACAGATGAGTGATAGATGGTGAAACAGGAGCATCTTCCTCTATAGGCGGCAGTGAAGAGAATGGAGCGTTAGATGGCGTGCGCTGAACTCTCTGGCGTAGCGGTCGATCCATACTCTTAAGAGTATCCACTAGATTATCCATTTCTGTGTTGAGTAATGGAGGTTCAGTAGAGGTTGGTGAATGGTGCAGCTCTACCCGCATCGCCTGGAAAACATCAGAATCATCAGCCTCCACGATGAACAGAGCAGGCTCTGGATCTAACTGAGAGTGTGTTTGTATGATCTGCAGTTGTTCTGCAGGTAAACCAAGCTCCTCCCGGCCCCTCCCGCCACTGTAATGTGTAACTTCAGTCTCCGGAGAGTAGAAATGAGAGGTGTAGACTGCTTTTTCATAGCTGTGGGTGTAATCTGAACGCTCGGTTTTGTCCTGGAGGGTTTGAAAGCGTCTCTGCAGCTCGGGACTGGCTCTGCTGGGCTCTGGAAGCTCATTTTTAACCAGAGAAACTTTCCGGAAAACCACACCATCGTCTCTGCCGTCTCGAGGTGACGACGGTGGGTTGAGTTTCGTGTTGAACACCGAGACTCCAGAGTTCATGTCTGAATTCAATACTTGATTATGCTCAATCACTGTACTGAGGACAGTTGCATGAACGATCCTAAGAGAGAAAAACAAATATAATTATATTTAATTATAGCAGACATGCATGCAGTGAAACAGTCATTAAAATGCAAATGGTCTCAGTCATGCTTTAGGACAAATTAAGTCACATTTTACACATTTAAGGTTAGTTGATGTGTTTACAAACATGAACAATACTTGTACACACTACAATAAAGGCTTTCGTTTCTAATCCAAATATCTAATGGTTCTTAAATCAAGAAGCATTTTCTAGACAAGTGAACATATAACATGACATAGGACTTTTCTGCTTTCACTATTGGCAGATTATTTAGCTTGTTTTAAGGTAAAACTCACTTCATTTTGACTCATTACTTCTTAAAACAAGACTATATTTTTATATTTATTAAACAGCAGTGATAAATCAATACTTTAGGAACAAGTAAGTCACACTATTTATTTACTAACATGAACAATACTTGTACAGCTTTTATTAATTAATCATAGTTTAACATTTACTAATGCATTATTAAAAATGCACTGAGTTAACAAGAACTGACAATGAATTATTTATGTTAATGTTTACAAACATTAATAAATACTGTAGTAAATGTATAGTATAGTGCATTGGTCATGTTAGTGCACCTAATAAAAGGCTTTTTATTTAGACTTTGTCTTGTTTTTAGTCCAAATATCAACAAATTCTGAAATCAAGAAGTATTTTCTAGACAAGTATAAAATGTTGTCTTGTTTTCAGAAATAATGAGTCAAAATTAAGTGAGTTTTAACTTCATTCATTCATTTTCTTTATTAATCAGGAGGTCGCCACAGCAGAATGAACCGCCAACTTATCCGGCATATGTTTTACACAGCGGATGCTCTTCCAGCTGCAACCCATCACTGGGAAACACCTACACTCTTATTGGGGGAAACCGGAGGAAACCCACGCCAACACGGGGAGAACATGCAAACTCCACACAGAAATGCCAACTGACCCAGCAGGGACTCAAACCAGCGACCTTCTTGCTGTGAGGCCAAAGTGCTACCCACTGTGCCACCACGTCGCAGAGTTTTAACTTAAAACAAGCTAAATAATCTGCCAATCGGGCAGTTTGAGTTTCCTTATTTTGTTGAACATTAAAGAAGGTATTTTGCAGAATGCTGAAAACCTGTAACCATTAACCGTCATAGTAATAAATACTATGGAAGTAAATGGTTACCAGTTTCCAACATTTTTCAAAACATCTTCTATTTTTTGGTTCAACAGAATGAAGAAACTCAAACCGGTTTGTGAAAAGCGAAGGGAGAGTAAATAATGACAGATTTTGGGGTGTACTGTCCCTTTAAGAACTTTAACAGAATACATTACAGTCATCTAATATGGAATTTGAGGCTTGTTTGGTTTGTGAATATGAAAGGTATTAATGGGAGTGTACTGAAACATGCGTAGGTGAGTTTCTGCAGTCTTTAAAGAGCACTTAAAATGAATCACAGCCTTAAAAGCTTTAATTCCTCCCTACAACAATAAAAGAAGAGTGTAACTTGATGAAAGGGTATAGTGATAGTACAGACTGAAGGTGTGTACAGCACCAACGACATTATACATGCAAAAATAACACTCAATAAATGGCTACACTGTGAAATAATAATAATAATGCTGCCTAAAATAAAAAATCTATCTCCTCTTACATCAACTAAATTGACTATAGTAGGCATGGGCCGGTATAAGATTCTGACAGTATGATAACCTTGAATAAAAATATCATGGTTTGACAGTATTGTGATCACTGCTCTAAATTAAGTTCTTGTCTGCGTAAAAAAACTAAAACTTTTTCCCCTCTGAACACAATATATTTTATTTTGAGAAACACTTAAAATATTTTGGACTTCTGCGCTCGTCATTTGTTTCAAAACACATTTCTTTACAATTTAAAAAATAATCTTTGGATCTCTTTTCTGCTGGAGATACTGTTGCTCTAAGAAAACCATAAAAAAAAAAAAATAAATCTTACACATACCCACTGTAAAAAATTATATGATCAATTAGTCCTGACAGCATATGTTTTCAAGTCATTGTAACTTATTATACTAAGTTATTCATGTTCTAACTTAATTTTATAAGTTACACAAGCTGTTTTAAGTCAGTTTAACATAATATAAGTTCAATGAACTCATAAGGTTAATCTGATTAAGCTTAAAAATTTAAGGCAACCAGGATTATTTACAGTGTAGGAACGGTATAGCAGAACATTTTGGCGGTTTTAAAACCTTGACTTTCCAAACCGAGGTATAGCTTGAAAACGGTTATCCTCCCATGTCTAGACTACAGACTGCAAAAATGCTTTTCTTACGTAGTTTTTGTCTTGATTCTAGTCCAAATATCTAAACTCTGAAAACACGAAGCATTTTCTAAACAAGCAAAAAAAAAATATTCTTGTTTTCAGAAATAGTCAAAATTAAGTTTTTAATTAAAACAAGCAAATTAATCTGACAATGGGGTAAAAAAATGCTATTTCAAAGCAAGAAAATAATCACTTGTGACAAATGGACTAAAAAAAAGTTTAAAATAAACATTTTATGCATTTATATTAAATATAACCATTAAATGTAGCTAAAATCTGATCATTAAAATAAGTTAAATAAACTTTTTTGTCATTTTTTACAGTGTAAAAGTACAATTTTGCCTAATGTATAAAGAAGATAATGCATATTTTATTATGCAAGTGTGTAAAAACTTAATTTAGACTTTAATGTCAACAACGCTCTCAGTGTTAGTTACAGCAAGTGTTGGTTTGGGTAGTTAATTATTATCCAAGCAGGAAAAGCCCTAGTTTGGGATAAACACACATTCCACACAGATAAAAGCTAAACTAAACCACGCTGATACACTCATTTCAACACAATGCCATTATTGTTTTCTTGATTTGCTCTCACTTTCAAACAAGTAGAGATTCACAGTTTTTTTTCAGTATTTTGTGATTCACCGGTGTTTTCCATAATGAATTGCATTCTGGGACTTTGATCTCTGCTCTGTTGACTTTTAATGTTGAAAATACAACTGTGCAGTCAGTTTAACAGAGTAACTTGTATTAAGATTTTAGTGGTTTGAAAGAATATTTTGTATGAGATATAACACATGAATTAAGTCAAGGGCTGGAAGTTTATTACCAGGTTTTTTGTTCCATAATTAAAAACACCAACCCAGACAATAAATCAAGTCACATGATTAAAAATATCAACAAAAGTCAACATCAAAGTCAGAACAAAATCAAAAGTTGTTGAAGAAAAGATCAAAGTTCTGTAATGCAAGTCAAAACATAAATAAATGGAAAAAACATGAATCAAAAAATACAGAAAACTCATATTTCTTATTTTTAAAGGGGCAGTTCACTCAAAAATGTAGATTTTGTCATCATTTCCTCATCTTCTGTTAAACACAAAACAAGATATTCTGAAGAACGCTAGAAAAAACCAGCATTTTCAGAATATTTTGTTTTGAGTTCAACAGAAGAAACTCTAAAAAGTTTGATCGTATGTAAACAATGATGTATTCTGAGTGATTCTAAAGAAACTGCAAGTAAAATACAGAAGTGTTTCGGTAGCAGGTTACAGAAAAGCCAAGATAAAGTGTCACTTCATATCATCTTACTATTGAGATCTGAAAAAGTCATGTCATGTAGATTATTTTCTCTACCTTTAGCCTAGAGACATTTAAAGGGAGAGGTTTCAGGTTATATGAGCTTTCTGAACTACTGCATTTACAGTAAATAACACCACCTGCTGGTAAAACACTGCTAAAATTAAAGATATTAAAGGGACAGCTCACTCAAAAATTAACCCGTGTGCTGTTCAAATTGACTTCGGTTATGTTGGTGCTGTTTAAGTCATGACAGCATATAATCATGCAATCTTGATTGCTGCTGGTTTTTCCCTATGGGAATAGGGACCATTTGTCATTTTTACAGTAGACCATCAGACCAAACCAGCAACAATCAAGAATGCCTGATTATATGCTGTCATAGCTTTGCAATCAACAAATGGGATTATAATGAAAGTCAATAGCACCAACATCACCAAAGAGTGTATTGTTTTCAAAGCATTTTCCCTATATAGGTGTCAAAATCAGATCTTACTTCTTGTGTTTAACACTCATAAATACTTGAAAGCACTTGAGAGAGAGAGTAAACAGTGAGTAAATGTGTATTTAGGGGTGTACTGTCTCTTTTAAGAGGAGCAGGGTTTGTCCTCCAGCCAAAATCAGAACCACAACAATTCTCAAAATGCCATTTAAATACTCTGGAAATTTCCCTGAACTGATTATGTAGACCTGTGTTGTGATTTTACTCTTTCAGTGGAACTAGTGATGGCATTTCTGCTATTTTTGCATGTAAATCTATTGATTAAGCCTTAAAGTCCTAAAGCTATTTTGTGGGCGCATATCTGGCTGCATTTTCATTTTATTTTAGCAGTAAATGATTGCAGAACTGTCATAATTTGGCTGAACTGTGCTTTTAAGTGGGTGTTTTCAGCACACAGGACTGACTGACCAGATCCAATAACAGCATTATTGCCTAAACACAAGCACTCCTTCAAGAAACTCTGAATTACTAGAGTGTTTGCAGCACCACACACACACACACCTGTAACTCTGCTGTAAAGCTGTGTCTTCCTGCAACAGTAAAGCCCTAATTGCTGAACAAGCATTTCTGAGCCCGTACACACACATTTACACACCTTTACACAAGCAGAAGCGCCTAGAGCTCTCGAAGACAGATCAAAACAAGCATAACCAGTAAATTAGCATGTGTTTGCTAAAACAACATGATTAGTGTTCCAGATTTTATACAATAGCTCCCCCTTATGGCTGAATTTAGCTCTGTCGGTGATTAAGACAAGATTAATTTAAACGTAAATAATATATAATTAATTAACTGCACTTATTGGTATTTAAACACATTTGAATGAGAAATCACTTGGTGGGAAAATTAATAAATAAAAATGTTAAGAATAATTCTATGTAAACTAATTTCTATTTGCTGTCATTAATATTTACAAAATCACGAGCAGAAAAGCTTTAAAATTAATATTTTACACATGGAATTTTATTACTGGCCATGAAACTCATTCATTCATTTTCTTTTCAGCTTAGTCCCTTTATTAATCAGGGGTCACATCAGCGGAATGAACCGCCAACTTATCCAGTATATGTTTTACACAGCGGATGCCCTTCCAGCTGCAACCCATCACTGGGAAACACCCATACACATCATACACTATGGCCAGTTTAGATCATCAATTCCCCTATAGCACATGTGTTTGGACTGTGGGGGAAACCGGAGCACTTAGAGGAAGCCCACACCAACACAGGGAGAACATGCAAACTCCACACAGAAACACCAACTGACCCAGCCGAGGCTCGAACCAGAGACCTTCTTGCTGTGAGGTGATTGTGCTACCCACTGCGCCACTGTGCTGCCGCAGGCCATGAAACTACATGTGCAACATTTCATCAAAATATATTTATTATTTAAAAAAAAAAAAGTGACTGAATGCTTTGTAATGACCTTAAATCAGTGATTAAGTTTAGCGAAGGCTCGTTCGGTTTTCGGCTCATAATAACAGCAATTACAGTGATTACAGAGCTTTCCAAGAAAGCCTCAAGATTGTAATTAATTCTGTCATTAATTACTCACACTCATTTATTCCACACACACCTCAAACAGCAGTCCTCCATCTAGTTTCATTTTATTTCTGTACTTAAAAAGCTCAAATAAACACAACAGTAGTTGACCGCTGTGCTGTACAGCAGGACAGAAGGCAAAATAGTAAAAAAGATAAATACCGAACAATGCACTTAAAATAGATAATAAAAAAGACCCAGTATTTATAAAGAGTTCATTTTTTAATCAACATTTAACTGACTAACAATCGCACGTATTCGTTACTCCTCTTGACACTAAAAGCTGCTCCATGCACACTTGCCTATTTTGGTTTTAAATGGTTTTCATTCATTCATTTTCTTTTTGGCTTAGTCCCTTTATTAATCAGACGTTGCCACAGCGGAATGAACCTCCAACTTATCCAGCATATGTTTTACACAGCGGATGCACTTCCAGCTGCAACCCATCACTGGGAAACACCCATACACACTTATTCACACTCATACACTATGGCCAATTTAGTTGATCAATTCCCCTATAGCGCATGTGTTTGGACTGTGGGGGAAACCGGAGCACCCGGAGGAAACCCACGCCAACACGGGGAGAACATGCAAACTCCACACAGAAACACCAGCTGACCCAGCAGGGACTCGAACCAGCGATCTTCTTGCTGTGATGGAATTGTGCTACCCACTGTGCAACCATGACACCCTTAAATGGTTTTGTATCTTCAAAAAAAATTGGTAAAAATAAACTATGACCACTTATAACACCCTAACAACCTCCTAGAATTGCCTTAGCAACCACACAATACCATAGCAACTCCCTAGCTAGCCCTCAGAATAACTCATGCTGCGGTCCCACTAGAGTTTGTGCATGTGAAGTTCTGTTGTACGTATAAATGGAAGTCTATGGGGAGAAAAGTGCAGTGTGACCGCAGCTTTAACCACTCAGAACACCCTCACAACTGCAAACACACAGCAACAACCTAGCAACCACCCAGAACACCTTAACAACCTCATAACAATGCCTTAGCAACCACACAACACCTTAGCAACCACCTTGCTACTACTCAGAACACCTTTGCAATAACCTAGCACCACCTTAGCAACTGCCTAGCAGCTTCAGAACAACCTAGCAACTATAAAGGACAGCTGTTTCTGTGTGGAGTTTGCATGTTCTCCCCGTGTTGGTGGGTGCTCCGGTTTCCCCCAGAGTCCAAACACATGCGCTATAGGGGAAATGATCAACTAAATTGGCCGTAGTGTATGAATGTGTGTGTGAGAATGAGTGTGTATGAGTGTTTCACAGTAGTGGGCTGCAGCTGGAAGGGCATCTGCTGTGTAAAACATATGCTGGATAAGTTGGCGGTTCATTCCGCTGTGGCGACCTCCTGATTAATAAAGGGACTGGCCCAAGGAAAATGGATGTGATCACAGACGCTCTATGTGTGCTTGTAATAATGTTTTACAGCCTGCATAAAATAATTTGAGTGCCAAATATGATGCATAGCTTACATTTCTGTAAATAATAATAATTAAATAAATAAAATCTGATGCTTTAGTCAACACAACCTAGTTAAATTTGCATATTAGAATCATATCCATTTAGTAGAGATGCATTTATGTGGTCAAGTGTAAATGGAAAGGTTTCACAAATTCAGACATGTGAGCAGCTGTAAACAGGCTCTAAATGTTAACACTGCATGCTTACACCTGAAGAATTTGACACTACGCTTTCTTACAGCTGACGGCACTGATTTGGAGAGCTGCAGAGTAAAACATGATAATAATAAGATAACGAGAGTCTTTAGATGTTTATCGTGACATCTGTCTGTCCGACGCATCGCTGCAAGCATTCGAGACTTGCAGACACTAAAGCTACAGCAGAAGCTGTAATAAACACACTCATTTTAAATCATTTTACACTCCCTGAAACATGAAATACACACAAGAATTTAAAACGTCTGACTTTCATGAATGTGACAGGCTTTATTACATCTGACAGAAAGCATCATGCATGAAAACTTCAGCTGCAATTCACATGCTCAAGAGGATATTCAATAAAAGTAAAGTTAGGTGAACTTAACTAAATGGAGTAGCTGAATATTATTGTGCTGTGTTTGTTTATTTACTTACGACTGTATTTTTTCAGCTGAACAGTATTGTACTGTATTTATGTATAAAAACATTATTTAAGCTGAATATTATTGTAATGCATTTATTTACATAAAATTGTATTAAAGGTGGCGACGCAGTGGCGCAGTAGGTAGTGCTGTCGCCTCACAGCAAGAAGGTCGCTGGTTCGAGCCTCGGCTGGGTCAGTTGGCGTTTCTGTGTGGAGTTTGCATGTTCTCCCTGCATTCGCGTGGGTTTCCTCCGGGTGCTCCGGTTTCCCCCACAGTTTAAACACATGCAGTACAGGTGAATTGGGTAGGCTAAATTGTCCGTAGTGTGTGAGTTTGAATGAGTGTGTATGGATGTTTCCCTGTGATGGGTTGCGGCTGGAAGGGCATCCGCTGCGTAAAACATGTGCTGGATAAGTTGGTGATTTATCCCACTGTGGCGACCCCAGATTAATAAAGGGACTAAACCGAAAAAAAATGAATGAATTAATGTATTAAAGGTGCATTGTGTAAGTTTGACACCCAGTGGCTGAACTAGGTATTGCATTTCTGGATCAAAACACACGCAAGCGCAGGTTGCCAGATGACCAACAGGAGCGAGGCTCGAGCCTAAAGGCTGATTTAAATCGTGTTCTATGTAAAGTTGCTTATCACTGCATATCTCCTTATGTAGCGTGTTGTTAGGACACGGGGTTACAATGTAACCTGCTCACCTAATGTTTACATTGCTAATACTTATATTATTTGCGAATTATTAACTACCTCATGTGGAACTCTGAATCTGCGTCTCACTTTGAAGGCTGCTACTGTCCACCGGAGGTCGTATTTCGGTCACGGACACATCCTTTGAAAACCTTTTTGAATGAACTAATGAATGAATAAAATACACTGTTTTCCACCATCTGGCAACCCGAGCTGCTGAAATATTCATTCATTCTTTTTTTTTCCGGCTTAATCCCTTTATTAATCCGGGGTCGCCACAGCGAAATGAACCGCCAACTTATCCAGCACATGTTTTTCTGCGAAACATCCATACACACTCATTCACACTCATACACTACGGACAATTTAGCCTACCCAATTCACCTCTACCACACGTCTTTGGACTGTGGGGGAAACCGGAGCACCCGGAGGAAACCCACGCCAAAACGGGGAGAACATGCAAACTCCACACAGAAACACCAACTGACCCAGCCGAGCGACCTTCTTGCTGTGAGGCGACAGCACTACCTACTGCGCCACCGCGTCGCCTCTGCTGAAATATAATTGGCTAACTTGGCATTGGGCAGGTTAAAATAACCAAAACGAAGACAGATGTTCCAGCACGTAACGCGCATTTCCAAAGCAGAATATCTGACTTCAGCATTGTTTTTCAAATCAAGAATGTTCACTGAGCATGTTTCTGAATATCTGCAAACATATAATGGTGTTTTTATGCTTTAGAAGAGTTAAAAACTTACATACAGCACCTTTAAGCTAAATATTATCGTACTGTATTTATTTACTTACAAATGTATTATTTCAGCTGAATATTATTGTACTTTATTTATTACAAGTGTATTATTTAAGCTGAGTATTTGATTCAGGTTTATTTGTATAGTGCTTTTTACAAAAAAAAAGAAAAAATGTTTTAAAGTATTGTATTGTATTTATTTACTTACAAATGGCTGGATATTAATATACTATATTTGTGTATTTACTTACAAACCTATTCATTTTTTCATATTATACATTTTCTTTATTTATATTAATCATTAAAATTATTGCTGGGCAAAGATTAATCACAATTACACACAACCATTTTGTGATAAAGATATTTAAATTTAAAAAAAATATATCAAACATATATTTCATATCTAAAAATGAATAAACATTTTCTCAAATATATGCATGCATGTGTGTATTTACATACACATAAAAAGTGTACACATAATAACACAGTGCACACACATACAGAGCTCAGCATAATTGAGTACACCCCATCTTGAGAATGAACATGTTCCTCCATTTCTCAGTGAATAGGCAATGTATTTTGGTGCATTTAAACAAAACAGATTTATTAAACATATATTTATTAAAATAATATTTTAGTCACCAAACATACTTAGAAATTGAAAGATAATACAATTAAGTTCAAGCAAAATATTGCAAAAAATAAAAAATAAAAATAACAACGTACAAACTTTCAATGAATTTTTTCATTTTATTTGCTTCTCTTGATTTATCCTATTTTATAAATTTGTATTTAATATTTTTCTATAACATATAAATTTGGCTGTACTAGTGTTTGGACCGTTATCGTAAGTTATTTTGTTAGATAAGTTCCAGATTTGGCTTCAATTCTGACTAATCTAATGTATGTGCACTAATATAATATTGTAGAGCTTCCTATTAAACACATGAATTAAAAAGAGAGATTTGTGAGGGGTGTACTTATTTATCCTGAGCACTGTACATTGTCAAAACAAACTTTTATTCATTTCGGATGTGATAATTATAATTAAAAATATAGAATTATTTTTACCCAGCACTAATTAAATTGTAAAAATGATATACACAAGCTTTGGAAGTTGTGGAATGTGAATTGGTGCTTGATTTGATTTTTTAATAATGATTATTATTTAATTTAAATGTTTTCCCTAAACCTGTCCGGGGTACGTTTTGGGTATTGGGGTTTGATTCATTGTAAAACTTTATAAAGACATGTTATTTATTATGATTGCCAGCTTAATTAGCAGACCCCAGCAGAGCAGAGAAATGCTGAAGTACAATATGCAAATCCCTCATATCTGCATTCCTGCTGGTGACGCTTGTTTGCTCAGTGATGCACTAACGCTGATGTTTCGGCTTCATTCATAAAGATAATGTGAAGAATGTGTATCAGCAAGTATGAGTCAAGAGCCACTCTCAGCCAGCTTTACATTCCTGCTTCAGCCCAGCCCAGCCCACAGCAGAGGGTGAGGCGCTGATAAACCTCTTCATCACATCTCCGACCTCATTTACACAACAGTCTGAAGTGCATCTACACTCCAGTAACCCCACGCAGACACACACACACACACTGCACTCTGGAAAAAGAGTATTCAAACGCTGACAGAAACAGATGTGCTGGTGCTGTGAAAGCTGATATCATTGCCTTCATCACATACTGTATATCCCATAACAATCATAAAAAGCATTGAGAAAAATCCTCTTAAAATGCTTTGATACATATATATTTCTTACATTTGACTTCTTTTTATACTTTCTAGCTTAAATACTTGGTTAAACTGTACTGAAGATTTTTGGATTGAAAACAAATCTGATTTTTACATATTTTTTATTCACACAGACATGCACGCACTCACAAACACATTTACATACTGATTGCAAATAAATATTTCTCAATAAAATATTGCAGAAAACAAAAAAGTTTGTTCCTAAAATAAAAATGTCAATTTTTTTTTAGACAACAAGATTCCAGCGGTATCACAACTTCAGAAAGGACATCCATACAAATAACCCTGACTAACGATTCTATTTTGACAAATTAAAATGTTCTTGGGGCTAAAAAAAATGACATAAATGACGAAAAAGAAATAAATGTTTTTATTTGAAATGTGAAAGATTTTTTTGAATTCTCAGAGCTTAATAAAATAAAGCAAAAATAATTACAAAATTAATAAATAGATAAAATAAGAGTGTTTTTATGTTTAAGAGAAATGCACAAAGTATTTACATCACTTTTTTAAGATCAAAACATTGCACACACAAACAAACACACGCACGCACACGCACACACACACACACACACACACACACACACGCACACGCACACGCACACGCACACACGAAATTATTCAGAAAACCACGAAAATTTTGGTCCTAAAATAAAAATGTTAAGGCATAAAAATAAATATTGGTCAGAATAACAACCACAATGGTATGTTTATATAAATTTTATGTTCACTTTAATATTAATTCTATGTAAAAAAAAAATAATAATATTAATGTATGATATTAATTTATATTTTTATATTAATATTAATTAAAAAGCACTTGATTTTTAGAAGAGAAATCAATACATATAAACCTGGAAAATATGATTCTGACAATTTACAATTTTCTGGGAATAAAAATGCTCTAATAAAAATGTTTTTTATATTTTTTTGCCAGAAAAAAGTAAAATAACGGCCGTTAAATTACAGACATTTACCGTAAAAAAACGAATGTTAAATTACAGAAATTTCCTTAAATTTAAATTTCTGCAATTTACCGTCTGTTATGTTACGGTAAATGTCTGTAATTTAATGACCGTTATTTTACATTTTACATACCCCAGCTGCCGGAAAGAAACGTAAAATAACGGATTTTTTGTTACAGTGATTTTTTTTTTTACAGTACAGTATAAATGTATATGTTTGTATTAATATTAATAAAAAACATTCAATTTTTAGAAGAGAAAGTCATACAAATAACCCTTGAAAAATTATTCTGACAATTTATAATTTTCTGGGGGAAAAAATGCCCTGAATGAAAATGTTTTATTTGAAGTTTGGAAGATTTATTTTCCCTCAGAATAAAATAAAAATTAATAAAAAATTAAATAAATAGAGTGTGCATCACTTTTTTAGATCAAAACACCGCATTTCAACACAGCACACACAAGAAATTAAGAAATTGTTCAGAATAGCAAAAATAATGGCATGTTTATATTAATTTTAAAAGAGAAATTCATATTAATAACCCTGAAAAAATTATTCTGACAATTTATAATTTTTTGCTAAAAAATGTCCTAAATGACAATGAAATTTGGAAGATTTTTCCCCTCAGACCTCAATAAAATAAAACAAACTTAAATAAAAATAGCCAGAAAAAGAGTGTGTTTGTTTTTATGTTTAACATCAATTCATATAAAGTATTTAATATTTAAAAAAAGTATTTAATTTAGTATTAAATACATCACTTTTTCAGATCAAAACACAGCATTTCAACACAACACACGAGAAATTATTCAGAGATTGGTGAGAATAGCAAAAACACTGGCATGTTTATATTAATGTCAAACCCTAGAATATTAAAAGGGAACTCCATATGAATAACCCTGAAAAATAAAAATGATTCTGACAATTTATAACTAGCTGGTTAAAAAAAATGCCCAGAATGAAAATGTTTTATTTGAAATATTTTGTTTTCTCATACTCTACTACATAGATTAAAAACAAGATATATAGTCTTACCTTTCACCTGGTGTTAAACAGTCTGAAGCCGTTTGATCAGCCAAACCATCAGTATCTTCCTTTTTCTTTGTTTCGTCTGATGTGCTTTCACTGATCTGATTACAGCTCAAATGAGTGATTTTATCTCCGTCCGCCTTTACCTCCACCTGTTTACTGTCATTGGAGTGTGTGAAGGTCTGCTTTATACTGTAAGCACTGGAGAGCTCCTCAATGCTGCAATCTTGACTTTCACTACCCAGTGTTCTCGATAGTGTGTCTATATAGCCGCGGTGTGTGTTCTTATCAGTGCTCGAGTGGCGTTTGCACCCTGCCGTGTCCTCCAGGATTGTTATCTCTGTTCTAGACTGGTGCAAAGCCAATGGGAGTGGCAGATTCTCCAGGTGACTTTCTGGTTGCATGCTTGAATCTGTAAGTGACACCTTGAGCAGCTCTGAGAAGGGAGGGGCTGGAGTGCATTCCTCAGGCACATGTTCTTGATGGACTGGTATTGCTGGTTTTGGTGTGGAAAGACTGGGAATCGGAGGCTCTGCTTGACCTGTCAACACTCCAGCTCTTCCGCATGCCTCTGCTTTCACTGTGGATGAGATTTGGTCCACGTGCGATTGATCACTCTTCCTTTTGACCACTGGAGAATCTTCTGAAACCTTGTGAAGTTTTGTGGCTTCAATGATTTGCTTTGATTCGGTGTCTTGAATAGATGTTGCATCATTTCTAGTGGTCGTCCTCTCTGAATTGGATTTATTTTGATTTATTTGATCAACAGATTCAAATCTTTGAGTTGATGCCTCTTGAGCATATTCCTCACAATCTTCATATGCTCTGGATGTTTTCAGTTGCTCGGTCTCCATGTGCAATTCAACTGTCTTCTTTTCGACCATTGCAACCTTTTCCAAAGCCTTGTGAAGTTTTGTAGCTTCCCTGATTTCTGCATTGGATGTATTCAGATTTATTTGATCAATAGATTCCAATCTTTGAGTTGACGCATCTTGGGCATATTCCTCAAAATCTTCATATGCTCTGAATGTTTTCTGTGGTATCTCAGTTTCTTTGTGCAAATCATCTCTCTTCTTTTCGACCATTGCATCCTTTTCCAAAGCCTTGTGAAGTTTCGAGGCTTCTGTGATTTCTGCATTGGATTTATACTGATCAATAGACATCTCAATAAATCTTTGAGTTGATGCATCTTGAGCATATTCCTCTCGACCTTCATATGCTCTGGATGTTTTCTGTTGTTTCTCAGTTTCTTTGTGCAATTCATCTCTCTTCTTTTCGACAATTGCATCCTTTTCCAAAGCCTTGTGAAGTTTAGTGGCTTCTGTGATTTCTGCATTGGATTTATTCAGATTTATTTGATCAACAGGATCCAAACTTTGCGTTGATGCAACTTTAAGATATTCCTCTTGGTCTTCACATGCTTTGAATGTTTTCTGTTGTTTCCAAGTTTCCATGAGCAATTCATCTTTCTTTTCAACCATTCCAAATTCTTCCAAAACCTTCTGAAGTTTTGCGTCTTCAGTGATGGATGTTGCATCATCGCTAGTGGTCATCCTTTCTGCATTGGTTCCACTCTCATCAATAGACATCTCAATAAATCTTTGAGTTGATGCATCTTGAAGATTTTCCTCCTGATCTTCACATGCTCTAAATGTTTTCTGTTGTTTCTCGGTCTTTGCCTTTGGGGACTGAGAGCTGAACATCTGGTCTGAAACATCTAAATGAAGAGGAGGATAAGAGGTCAAAGACATGCTGGAGATGGTATGGTTTGGAAAACCTGAGGATGCTTTTGCAGAGCTGTCAGTATCAGTTTGGTTATTGTCCTGACCCTCATGGTCTAATACTTCAGTCAGGTTTTCCACATCTGAATCAGGCTCATTATTAGAGAGAGGTCTGTGGGAATGGTCAAAGCTGATGGGATCTGAGGGACCTGGAAGGTTAAAGGTGACTATTTTGGTTGACTTAATGATAGTGTATGCCCGAGCTGATGGAGATAGAGATGTATTCGACTCATTCTCAAGAAGGACAGGTTGAACAGGGTTGCGTTTCTCTGAGTCAGTGGCACATGTTAAAGAAGAATAATTATCTGTTGCATGAGATTCCTTTAAAATGGTCTCACAATTACTCTCAGGGTGAGTTTCATCTGGTGAACCTGAATCAGATGTGGAATGTACAGTAAAATCACTTTCAGAGACATTGGTATAAGAGGAAGATGGTTTTCTATCAGTTTCCATGCTGTTTTCTGTTATTCTGGAGGAGGACAGAGTGCTGGACACAATTACATCTGGCTTTGAGGACACAGAATCTGATTCACAGATGCCTGTAGTGGCACTGGATGGGTCAGTGTTGATTACATCACTGTCGCTGAAAGACTTGTTTCTGATACTTGCAGAGGTGGTATTAGAATCTTCAACCTCAGTAGATATGGTGTGACCTGGAAGACTGAATGAGTCTTCAGGAAGGTTAAAACCAGTATTTGTGTTTGTGCTGGAACTCTTGGTCATGGTACTGTCTGAGTTGAAACCATCATGTATGGTAGAAGTGGAACTTTGAGGGATGTATGAAGAGAAACTGTCATGGACTAAAGGAGTGGAACTTTGGGGAACAGAATTGGTGGAACTCTGAGGGATGGAAGAGGTGGATATTTGGGGAACAGAGGAGGAACTCTGAGGGATGGAAGAGGTGGAAATTTGGGGAACAGAAGAGGAGGAACTCTGAGGGATGGAAGAGGTGGAAATTTGGGGAACAGGTGTGGATGAACTCTGAGGGATTGAAGAGGTGGAAATTTGGGGAACAGAAGAGGAGGAACTATGAGGGATTGAAGAGGTGGAAATTTGGGGAACAGAAGAAGAGGAACTCTGAGGGATTGAAGAGGTGGAAATTTGGGGAACAGGTGTGGATGAACTCTGAGGGATTGAAGAGGTGGAAATTTGGGGAACAGGTGTGGATGAACTCTGAGGGATTGAAGAGGTGGATATTTGGGGAACAGAAGAGGAGGAACTCTGAGGAATTGAAGAAGTGGTAATTTGGGGAACAGAGGAGGAACTCTGAGGGATGGAAGAGGTGGAAATTTGGGGAACAGAAGAGGAGGAACTCTGAGGGATTGAAGAGGTGGAAATTTGGGGAACAGAAGAGGAGGAACTCTGAGGGATGGAAGAGGTGGAAATTTGGGGAACAGGTGTGGATGAACTCTCAGGGATGGAAGAGGTGGAAATTTGGGGAACAGATGTGGAGGAACTCTGAGGGATTGAAGAGGTGGAAATTTGGGGAACAGAAGAGGAGGAACTCTGAGGGATGGAGGAGGTGGAAATTTGGGGAACAGATGTGGAGGAACTCTCAGGGACTGAAGATGTGGAAATTTGGGGAACAGAAGAGGATGAACTCTGAGGAATGGAAGAGGTGGAAATTTGGGGAACAGAAGAGGAAATCTCAGGGATGGAAAAAGTAGAAATTTGGGGAACAGAAGTGGAGGAACTCTGAGGAATGGAAGAGGTGGAAATTTGGGGAACAGAAGTGGAGGAACTCTGAGGGATGGAAGAGGTGGAAATTTGGGGAACAGAAGAGGAACTCTGAGGGATCGAAAAAGTAGAAATTTGGGGAACAGAAGTGGAGGAACTCTGAGGGATGGAAGAGGTGGAAATTTGGGGAACAGAAGAGGAACTCTGAGGGATAGAAGTAGAAATTTGGGGAACAGAAGTGGAGGAACTCTGAGGGATGGAAGAGGTGGAAATTTGGGGAACAGAAGTGGAGGTAACCTGAGGGATGGTTGAAGTGGAAATTTGAGGAACAGAAGAGGAACTCTGAGGGATGGAAGAGGTGGAAATTTGGGGATCAGAAGAGAAGGAACTCTCAGGGATGGAAAAGACAGAACTTTTGGGAATGGACAAAGAGGAACTGTCATGAATGGAAGAGTTTGAGCTCTCAGGTCTGGGGATGCAACTCTCCTGTGTAAGAGATGCTGCATTACTGTATTCTCCGTGTTCCAGGTGTGACTTTTTCTGAGAATCAACATTGTCATGTGAACTACGGGCTGTAGATGTGTCAGTACTTGCTGCAGTTTTCATATCAGTAACAGGACAGATGTAATACTCTGAAGTCTCTGAAGTGATGGAATTCTGAGCAGATAGTTTTCCATAATGGGTATTGGGTTGAGCTTGGGCATCAGATGAGAATTTTGGGCTATCAGGGGGTGTGTGGTAAGCATCACTATCAGAAGAGTCGATAAATGGTATTGCTTTACTCTCCTGATCTGTAAGCATGAAACCTGCATCCTGTTCATGGAGTGTAGACGGGTCGCTCAGCACATGCTGGGACTGGGATTGGTCAGAAGCACTGGGAGGTTCTGGTGTAGACCTCACTGCCTCAAGACAAACCTGGGTTTGTTCGGTTTCATTCTGGTTGTCAAATTCTTCCTGTTCACTGATGTGATCTTTCACTCCTGAAATGTCACTATTGCTTGTAAGATCCTGTAACTGATCTCTATTCTTCTTCTTCTTCTTTTTCCAGGTCAGAGATGCAATGAAGCCCTTGGGTTTATGAAGGTCCGTCTCAGAGTAGCTCCGCATCCCCTTCTAAAATTAAATCAGAAAAAATAAAAGGATATGATTAAAGGAATAGTTCACATAAACATTAATATTCTGTCATCATTTATTTGTTTCAAACCTTTAAGAGTTTTTTTCTTCTGTTGAACACAAAAGGAGATATTTTAAATAAAGCTGAAAACCTGTAAGCATTGACTTCCATAGTATGAACAGACAAATACCATGGAGGTTAATAGTTACAGGTTTTTAGCTTTCTTCAAAATATCTTGTTCTATATCTATGTTCAATGAAATAAAGAAACTCTGTAACCACTCGAGGGTGTGTAAATAGTGGGTACATATTTATTTTTGGGTGAACTGTCCCTTTAAGCAAGCATCAGAACATTGTCGTTATATTGGTCAAAGACATTGAAACATGATGAAAGACACCAGCTAAAATATCGTTTAGCTTAACAACAGTTCATTCATTAATTTTCTTGTCAGCTTAGTCCCTTTATTAATCTGGGGTCGCCACAGCGGAATGAACCGCCAACTTATCCAGCACATTTTTATGCAGCGAATGCCCTTCCAGCCGCAACCCATCTCTGGGAAACATCCACACACTCTACGGACAATTTAGCTTACCCAATTCACCTGTACCGCATGTCTTTGGACTGTGGGGGAAACCGGAGCTCCCGGAGAAAACCCATGCGAACACAGGGAGAACATGCAAACTCCACACAAAAACGCCAACTGACCCAGCCGAGATTCGAACCTGCAACCCAGCGACCTTCTTGCTGTGAGGCGACAGCACTACCTACTGCGCCACTGTGTCGCCCTTAACAACAGTTTATATAACAAAGACCTTTTCAATATTTGGAGGTTAGCTCAAGAAAGATTTCTTCTAACCTCACCTGGCTGATTTGCATTCTCCAGTGACTCCTTCAAGTATGAAAGGTATGAATATATGATTCATAGGAAAAGCTTTTGTGTGTGTGTTTATAAAGCCTTCCTGAAACAGCCTTTCATTTTAGTTTTATTGTTTTATCAAGACTGAAAGTGTTTCAGCCACTTGGAAACACAATAAACACCTTATTTTTGCTTGAGACATCAACAGTTGTAAATAAAAATTAATTTTAATTCTATTGATCTTATTCTTTCAGAAATGAGTGTGCAAAGCCATTGAAACCTTATTAGTGTGGACTGCATTCTCATGTCCATTGATTTTTAACCATGAAAAACAGCCTGTTATGCTGCTTGATGTTGCATGGTTGTATTTTTTAATATATTATATTTATTTGTGGGTGGCATGGTGGTGCAGTGGGTAGCGCTGTCACCTCACAGTTAGAAGGTCGCTGGTTCGAGTCCCGGATGGGTCAGTTGGTGTTTCTGTGTGGAGTTTGCATGTTCTCCCCGTGTTGGCGTGGGTTTCCTCCGGGTGCTCCAGTTTCCCCCACAGTCCAAACACATGCGCTATGGGGAACTGAATTGGCCGTAGTGTATGTGTGTATGCCCTGGTCCTCCAAGTTGAGGGTTGAGTGTTGGGCTAACGACCCACCTCATAAAAATTAGATGTTACGAAACACAAATATGGTGCGGCTAAACTTCGATATAAGCGTAAGCATATTTATTTGTATGTATTGTCACGAACACAATCAATTGTAGAGCAAGTAGTTTGATCAATTACTGACATGTATTATTCCAAGTAATTTCCAAAATGGCTGCATGGTGGCGCAGTGGGTAGCACGTTCGCCTCACAGCAAGAAGGTCGCTGGTTCGAGACTTGGCTGGGTCAGTTGGCGTTTCCGTGTGAAGTTTGCATGTTCTCCCCGTGTTGGTGTGTGTTTCCTTCAGGTGTTCCGGTTTCTAAAGTCCAAAGACATGTGGTATAGGGGAATTGGGTAGGCTAAAATTGTTCGTAGTGTATGGGTGTGTGTGTGTGTGTATATGAGTGTGTATGGGTGTTTCCCAGTGATGGGTTGCAGCTGGAAGGCCATCCGCTGCATAAAACAAATTCTGCATAAGTTGGCGGTTCATTCCACTGTGGTAACCCCAGATTAATAAAGGGACTGAGCCGAAAAGAAAATGAATGAAAAAATTTCCAAAATATAATCAGAAGTTCTGAAAGAAAACCGCAGAAAGAAGCACCTGTTGAAGAAAAAGGTCAATACTCAAGCTTTCTCATAGTTTTATCAAGAATGAAAGTAATTCAGCCACTTGGAAACACAATAAACACCTTTTATTTTGTCTTCCTGAGACATCACTAGTGTTAAAGGAAATGTAATCTAACTTTAAATTGTAAAACTGTATTTTACAGACGCTGCAACAAGATGAAGATCTCCTTATTAAATATTGTTCCTGGTGAAAGACAGTGAATCTGTTTCTGAAGTGCGTTCAGTGTTTGATCTGATAATAAATGTCATGCATTATAGAGAAAGGTGTGTCCTCATCTGTCATTCAGGGTGGAGAACTTTTACATGCAGAAATCTCCATATCTGCTGGCCATCGGGTCATAAAACTAGACTAATATTTTGAAATGCACAACTCTGCATCATTTCATCAATAATTACATACATGTATACAGAACATACCAGTATCTTAAAGGACAGTCATCTAAAAGCAATCCAGAAAATCCCTCATTAATTATCCATGAAGCATGTCTGTCAGTGTTTATTAATAATGTTTAACCTGCTGGAATTACACTAATGAGCTTCCACATCACTAATGAATGCTATCTGCTGTTTAAGTTGTACATGTTCAACTCGTGTCATAAATCAAAAGGCACTGGGTGAAACCAAACACACACGCGCGCGCACACACACACGTACAGTGTTTATGATTATGACTCCAAAATCGAGAAGCACTGAACATGTGCGCCACCTGCTGGACAGATTCAAAAACTAATTACAAACAAAAGCCTGTGTGAACAAATGCTACACACTTAGGGTGTGTCTCAATCAGCGCCCTTGTTTGCTAGTTAGTGCACTGACTAATCTCAAAATCACTTAACCTCATAATGTACATTTTTTTCAAGTGCACTAAAAAGCACCCTGAAAAGTCCCACAATGCACTGTGAAATGCACACTACTTTATGCACCCTTAATCGTAGTTCAATAGTGTGAAATATAAATCACGTGACCCAAATCATCAAACATATCGACAAATGAGAGACGTTTTTCTAACAAGAATCCATTATTTATTTATTTTTAAGATGAATGAGCATGGCTAGGTGTCACAGTGGCACAGTGAGTAGCACAATCGCCTTACAGCAAGAAGGTTGCTGGTTCAAGCCTTGGCTGGGTCAGTTGGCATTTCTGTTGTCCGTAGTGTATGAGTGTGAATACAAGAGTGTATGGATGCTTCCCAGTGATGGGTTGCAGCTGCAAGGGCATCCGCTGCGTAAAACATGTGCTGGATTAGTTGGCGGTTCATTCCACTGTGGCGATCCCAGATTAATAAAGGGACTGAGCCAAAAAGAAAATGAATGAATGAATAAACATGGCTAGACAGGTTAGGAAAAACGTATAATTATTAAATGGTTGAAATGCTGCGTTTATATGAAATAATCTGATTATTTAGCAATAATGTACTTTTAAAAACTTAGTAAAAGTAATATCTGAATATTATTAGTTCTGCTGTATAAATAGCAGTTTTGATGATGTAAAATGAGGACGATCTCATTTCAGAGTCAAGTGTGTCACAATGTGTAGTGAATGAGACTCAGTGCCCTTACTAGTGCACATGACGTACTGATGAATGACCTTGGGATTGATTGAGACAGCCTTAGTTTAGATTCTACCACAAAAATAATCAAGTCTTTATTAAATATAATTTATACGTAAAACATGCACATCTATTTTATATCTACTCTGCAAAATGATAGATGATCTACTTTAAATACTGACTCATGAACAAGAAGAGCGCCACCTGCTGATACATTAGGGACTGTTCATGAGTTCACTTTTATACACTCATGGAAAAAGGTTTTACAGCATTACGATTTTTAATGTTTTTAAAGTGTCTTCTGCTCACCAAGACTGCATATATTTGATTCAGTACAGCAAAAACTTAGTACATTTTTATTTGAATATATTTTAAAACGGTCATGACCGAAGGGACAAGATCTCTGATACAAGCGGCCGACATGAGTTTCCTTCGCAGGGTGGCAGGGCGCACCCTTATAGATAGGGTGAGGAGCTCTGTCACCCAGGAGGAGCTCGGAGTAGAGCCGCTGCTCCTCCACATCCAGAGAAGTCAGCTGAAGTTGCTCGAGCATTTGTTTCGGATGCCTCTTGGAGGCCTACTGTACCTAAGGAGGTGTTCTAGGCATGTCCCACCTGGAGGAGGCCTCACGCCCCATTCACACGGGGCGTCAGCTTCAACGCTTCCCATTCACTTTGAATGGGTGACGTCAGGCATTGCCGAACTGCATTGTGGATCCGTCAGCGTCGCTTCAGAGGCGTTGCTCGCTGCAGAAGTTGGGACATGCTCAACTTTTCAAGCGCCGACGGAATCGTCAGCCAATCGTCAGCCAATCAGATCGCTGTATGCAAATACACCAGCTCCAACAGTGGCCTATTGCTGACTAATTTCATTGGCTGACGCTGCTATGATGATCGTGTCAGCCCCAACTTCAGACACGCCCTCTGTCAAGTGTTGAAGCTGAAGCCTCGTGTGAATGGGGCGTTAGGAAAGACCCAGGACAGTGACTATTGCTGCGTCCCAATTCGCATACTTATACTACGACCTAAAAGTATGTACTTTTTTGTGGAGGAAAAATATCTACTTTTGAGTGAGTAACAGAAAAGTATGCCAGCTTTGGGACATACTACTTCCTTGTTACACAGATCGCTGTGTTGCTTAGTTAAGAGCCCTGTCAATCATCCACATTTCTGTCGTATTTAATTTCCTACCTTATTGGAGAAGCAGCAGCATGATAATCTCCCATTCACGAGTCTTTCATGCAGAGAAATCTCCTCAGGTGTTTGGATAATTCTGCATTCAGACGGTAATGTCCAAACACGTCTTTATATGAGTTCAGTATTGTTGTTGCAGATGAAATATAACACAGACAACGCTATTTAAATATTCTCCAGTGGGCTAGATATTAATGAACAGTCATACAAACATCTTTACCGAAGCCTCTCTGCTTGACGGTTGGTCTCGCGCGTCCATCATGTTTGTAGTTTGTTTACACTTTTCACTCGCGTTTTGTAGTTCTAATCGAATTCACGTCCAACGTGCAATGTACTGTGGGCAATATCAGCGGTTAGAGTATGGACGCTTCTACACTTAACATTTTGACCGGAAATAGTAAACCATCCGGGGAATTTTTGGCATACTCTTTTCAACACACTACGATTTGGGACATACTAATTCTACTTTCACATACTATTTAGGACGGATAGTATGCGCATTGGGACGCAGCATATGTCTCTCGGCTGGTCTGGGAACGCCTCGGGATCCTCCAGAGGAGCTGGAGGAAGTGTCTGGGGAGAGGGAAGTCTGGGGTTCCCTCCTAAGACTGCTGCCCTCGTGACCCGGCCCCAGAAAATGGGATGAAAATTAATGAATGAAAATATTTTAAAACGTAATTTATTCCTGTGAATCTAAAGCTGAATTTTTAGCATCATTACTTCAGGCACAACACATCTGAAATCATTCTTATGTGCTGATTTGTTATTCTAGGAGGTTATTCTAGGTTTATTATTATATATGTGTTCATGTATGCATGTATGTGTGTGTTTATTATTGTTTTGTATATAACATTTTACACTATAGCATTCAAAAAAATGTGTAGTCAGCATCATTTTTTTGGTAAAGAAATTATTAAAAATAATACTTTTATTAAGCAAAGATGCTTAAAATTGATCAAAAGTGATGATAAAAACCTTTATAATGTCACTAAAGAGTTCCATTTCAGATAAATGCAGTTTTTCTGAACTCTTTTCAAAACACTAATGATAATAATAAATGTTTCTTAAACAGCAAACCATTCATTCATTCATTCATTCATTCATTCATTGGCTTAGTCTCTTTGCTCATCATGGGTTCGCCACAGTGAAATGAACAGCCAACTATTCCAGCATATGTTTTATAAAGCAGATGCCCTTCCAGCCACAACCCAGTACTGGGCAACACCCATACACACACTCATACACTACGGCCAATTTAGTTCATCCATTCCCCTATAGTGCATGTGTTTGGACTATGGGGGAACACAACAAATCAGCACATTAGAATAATTTCTGAAGCATCATGTGACTGAAATAATAATCCTAAAAATGTCATTTTAAAATACACAACTGTGATTTTTAAATAGTAAAAACATACATTTTTAAAACTCAGTATTTGCAGTAGTTTGGTTCAAATAAATGTATGGTGAGCAGAAGAGACTCCTTAATAAAGCAGTAAATATTCTGTTCCTACATGCGTCTGACAGACCAGTTTGCTCCAGAAAATTACAAGCAGCATAATTAGCTGTCCGTCGTCATGTTTGAGCTCGTCTTTCGTGCAAGAAAAGAATGTTATTAATTTCTGGACTCTTGAACATGCACATGACACCATTATCCCGGCTTAATGTCTTCACCAATTAATAACTGTTGATTTATATATTGATTATTCATTCATTAAAGATGGACATTTTGGGTATCAACATTACAATACATTTACAGACTAAATTCATTTCAAATGACTTTACTGAAAATAAAATGTCAAAATATGGTGAAATAATTAAGATTATTCTGAGCTGTAGTTATTAATATGTATTAAAGAATAAGTTGTGATGGTAAATGTAGTCATATTGGAAATGATGAAAATCTTGTTGGCAAATGTAGAGTTTTGAAAAATATGGACAAAGAATAATTTTAAAGAAGAATTTTGGGGACAAACTATGGCCTTTAAATACATAACATAACATGTCAGCAAATGATTATTCATTTAAGGACATAAAAATGATATATTATAGCAAAAAATGTCATTACTTTTTGCTCAGAAATGTTAACAAAAAACTGTGCTAATTTGCTTTTTTTTTTTTATTTCATTCTAATCCTTATCCTGGGGAATAGGGTTTTATATATAAATACACTTCATTCATTCATTCATTTTCTTGTCGGCTTTGTCCCTTGCGGGGTCGCCACAGCGGAATGAACCGCCAACTTATCCAGCACGATTTTACGCAGCGGATGCCCTTCCAGCCGCAACCCATCTCTGGGAACTATAAATACACTTATATTATTATTATTATTATTATTTCATTTTACATTTATGTTCAAGCAGAAATGAAAGGAATAGTTAAATGTTCATAATTTACTCAGACTTCACTCGTTTCAAACCTTTATGAGTTTATTTATTCTGTTCAACACTAAAGAAGGTACTTTGAAAATGTTGGAAACCAGTAACCATTGACTTTCATTTGTTTCTCCTACTATGTAAGTCAATGGTTACTGGTTTTCAGCTTTCTTCAAAATACCTTCTTTTGTGTTCAACTCCTAAAGGTTTAACACACAGGTGTCAAACTCAATTCCTGAAGGGCCGCAGCTCTGCACAGTTTAGCTTTAACTCTAAATAAACACACCTGATCAAACTAATTGAGTCCTTCAGACTTGTTTGAATTAAGCGTGTTAAAGCAGTGTTGGAACTAAACTGTGCAGGGCTGCGGCACCCCTGGTTTAAAACCACTTGAGGGAGAGTAAATAAAATGTATTTAATTTAACTAAGGGAGTAAATTTTTATTTCTGTGGCATTTCATCGCCACTGGCTTTGGTTTGGGACATGTGGAGCTGCGCATGGATGGATTTGCTTTCAGCAGTGAAGATTAAACCACACTGAACTGAACTAAACTAAACTTCAACTCTGAAAACTGAACTGACACAGTTTCAATTCACTATAATCTTCTATGTTAAGCTGCTTTGACACAATCTACATTGTAAAAGCGCTAGAGAAATAAAGATGAATTAAATTGAATTTCTAAAAGAACTATTTAAGAATGGTGTAGTAACTATTGTACACCAGCAGGGGGACGCCGAGTCACGCTAACAAAATGCATTGTTAAATAGAAATATGCATACATTTTTATGATGATCTTTACACACATATGACTCCATATTAGCTGTGCAATAACTCATAAATTAATGCATATTTAGTCTTAAATATACAGCATGTAGCTGCATAAAACTGAAGTTAAGATGTTTACTTTGCAGGATCTCTCAAATTTATTACAAATCATATTTTAGACTATAAAAAAGGCTTAAAATATATTTTTTTTACATGCACTAAAATGTGCATTTAAAATGATTTATTAATATATCTTTTACTGTTTGATTATTCAGCGTTTTAAAACATTAATTCAATAAACAGTTATGCAATTATCTATTTATTTATACATTTAAAAATATCATTTAAATGCATTGTTTTATTGCTTTATTACATGATATTTAAAAACACAATTTAAATAAACACATTTAAATATGTCTTTTCATTATGGTCCATTTAAATTGTGATTTATTTATATACATTATAATGCTTTTTTCTTTTATTTCTGGCACTCCTGGTCCTCCATAATTACTCTCTCTTAAAAGTTAGAAGCATAATATCTTATGCCTTATATCTATATATCTAATGCTTTAAAGTGACTTAAAATGCTCATACAGTCTCAAACTCTTAATAAAACACACATAAACGACACACACTTTCTTATAATCTAAATTTAAGTGTTTTCAAATGTGGCTCCTGGTCTGTGATGTATTTATTCGGAGATGTGCATATTGCAATATCTATGCATAAATGATATATTGTGCATCCCTCCTATGTATATGGACTTGCTAAATACCAACAAATAAACAAATAAGTCCTGCACACTCCCACACAGGTACAGGTGTGCATCTCTCTGACCTTTGACCTGCCGAACAGAGTCGTCTTGTGTTTATTCTGCTCTTCTCCATCCTGAATCTCTCCATCAGCAGATTCAGCTCTGTGGAAAAACACACACACACACTCCGTTACAGATCTGCGTTCAGTTTAAAGTGCAGATAAACGCAAACAAACAGTGGCCTTGAGTTTACTGTGCGACGCCAACGCTGCTGTCAGTCAGAGAAAGATGACAGGAATGTGCAGAATTATATGATACTCCTACAACTGGTTATTCATATTCATAAAAGATACACTGACAGCATACTTTCCGACTGAAACACACACACACACACACACACACACACACACACACACACACACACACACACACACACACACACACACACACACACACACACACACTCATTAACACAAACACTCTCTGTGACTTAAAGGGACAGCTCACCCAAAAATGGTAATTTCCTGTTCATTTACTCACACTAAAGCACTTCTAAACTTTAAGGATTTTCCTTCTTCAAGCAGATATTTTGAAAAATGCTGGAGAAAAAAAAGCATCCAATGACATCCATATAACTGATAATACTATGGAAGTGAATGGTAGTTTTTTCCCAGAATTTTTCTATATTAACAGAAGACAGTGATGATTTTGGGTGAACTGTCTCTTTAAATTTAACAAGTATATCAGGTTATCATTTTTAACTCAAACTCAAAGTGTCACCTGTTTCACTCAAAGACAATGCAGTGCCTTAAAGGGACAGTTCACACAAAAATTTTAATTATGTTGAACAAAAAAGAAGATATTTTGAAGAATGTTGAAAAAAAGCATCCAATGATATCTATAGTAACTAAAAATATTATGGAAGTGAATGGTAGATTGGCATTATAATATCTTCAATATTAACAGAAGACAGAATGATAATTTTTGGGTGAACTGTCTCTTTAAATGTAATAAGTATATCAGGTAATCATTTTTTAAGTTGATAAAACTAATAAATGAGTAGGAGAAACTGCTTAACTTAAACAAATTCTGGTGCCTTAAAGGGGCAGTTCACCCAAAAATGAAAATATCCTGTTTATTTACTCACACTCAAGAGGTTGTAAACTTTCATGAGTTTCTTTATTCTGTTTAACACAAAAGAAGATATTTAGCAGAATGTTAGGAACTTGTAACAATTGACATCAATAGTAGAAACTAAAAATACTATGAAAGTCAATGGCTGTTTTCTTCCAGCATTCTTCAGAATATCTTATTTTGTGTTCAACAAAAAAAAAATGTGACAGTATTAACATTTTTGGGTGAACTGCCCCTTTAAATGTAATACGTATATCAGGTTTTTAACTCAAACTCACTGTCAACTGTTTAACTCAAACAAAATCCGATGCCTTAAAGGGACAGCTCACCCAAAAATGAAAATTTACTGTTCATGTACTCACACTCAAGTGGTTGTAAACTTTTATGAGTTTTATGAGGTAAGCAGCCATTGACATTTATAGTATAAACTCAAAATACTATAGAAGTCTATGGCTGTTTTTTTCCAGAATTCTTCAGTATATCAACAGAATAAAATAATAAAATAAAATAAAATAAATGAAAACAAATTTTTTTTTGGATGAACTGCCTCTTTAAATTTAACAAGTATATCACGTTATAATTTTATAAAAGTAACAAAATGAGTAGCAGAAACTGTTTAACTCAAAATCTGCTGCCATAAAGGAACATTTCACCCAAAAATGAACATTTACTATTTACTTACACTCAAGTGTTTGTAAACTTTTACAAGTTTCTTTATTCTGTTAAACACAAAAGAAGATTTTTTCAAAAATGTTGAAAAAAACCCCCACATCCATTGACATTAATGGTACTAAAAATACTATGAAAGTCAATATTGTGTCTATAATCTCTCTCTCTCTCTCTGACAGAATTTACACATTTAGGTGAACTGTCTCTTTAAATTTAACAAATATATTATCTTATCATTTTTGAGTTCATAATACAACTAAAATTAGTAGCAAAAACTGTTTAACTCAAACAAAATCTGGGCCAGTTCACCCAAAAATACAACATTTCCTGTTTATTTACTCCCACTCAAGTGGTTCTAAACGTTTGAGAGTTTTTTTTTCTGTTGAATACAAAAGAAGATATTTTGAAGAATGTTAGAAACCTGTAACTACTGGCATCAATAGCAGGAAATAATAATACTATGGAAGTCAATAACTGTTTTCTTCCAGCATTCTTCAGAATATCTTGTTTTGTGTTCAATGAAAGAAAAAGGTGACAGTGTTTACATTTGGGTGAACTGCCCTCTTAAATTTAATAAGTATATCAGGTTATCATTTTTAGCTCAAACTGTCAACTGTTAAACTTATACAAAATCCGATGCCTTAAAGGGACAGCTCACCCAAAATGAAAATATACTGTTCATTTACTCACACTCAAAAGGTTGTAAACTTTTATGAGTTTTAAGAAGATATTTTGAAGAATGTTGGGAAAAAAGCAGCTATTGACATCCATAACAGAAACTAAAAATACTATAGAAGTCTATGGTTGTTTTTTCAAGAAATCTTGAGTAATGTATATGTACAGAGGAAAAACTAAAATAAAAAAAAATATATTATTTAAAAAAACAATCTACATAATTAACCTTTTTGGGTGAACTGCCTCATTAAATTTAACAAGTATATCATGTTATCTTTTTTGAGTTGATAAAACTTAAAATTAGTAGCAAAAATGTGGTGCCTTAAAGGAACATTTCACCCAAAAATGAAAAGTTACTATTTACTTACACTCAATTGAGTTTCTTTATTGTGTTAAACACAAAAGAAGATATTTTGAAGAATGTTAAAAAAAAAAACATCCATTGACATTAATAGTACTAAAAATACTATATGGAAGTCAATATTGTGTCTATAATCTCTCTCTCTCTCTGACAGATTTGACAAATTTAGGTGAACTGTGTCTTTAAATTTAACAGATATATCAGTTTATCATTTTTGAGTTCATGAAACAACTAAAATTGGTAGCAAAAGCTGTTCAACTCAAACTATATCTGGGGGCAGTTCACCCAAAATGTCCATTTACTCGCACTCAAGTGCTTCTAAACCTTTGAGTTTCTTTCTTTGTTGAATACAAAAGAAGATATTTTGAAGAATGTTAGAAACCTGTAACTATTGACATCAACAGTAGGAACTAAAAATACATGAAGGCAATGGTTGTTTTTCCAGCATTCTTCAGAATATCTTATTTGTGTTCAGCAAGAAAAAATAACATAATTTACATTTTTGGGTGAACAGCTCCTTTAAATTTAACAAGTATATCAGGTTATTGTTTTTAACTTAAACTCAGTGTCAACTGTTTAACTCAAAAATCCAGTGCCTTAAAGCGACAGCTCACCCAAAAATGAAAATGTACTGTTCAATTACTCCCACTCAAGTGGTTGTAAACTTTTATGAGTTTCTTTATTGTGTTGAATACAAAAGAAGATGTTTTGAAGAATGTTAGAAACCTGCAACTATTGACATCAATAGTAAAAACTAAAAATTCTATATGGAAGTCAATGGCTGTTTTCTTCCAGCATTCTTCAGAATCAACAGAAGAATGATGACTGAATTGATATTTTTTGGTGAACTGTCTCTTTAAATTTAACAAATATATCAGCTTATCATTTTTGAGTTGGTTAAACTAATACAATTAGTAGCAAAAACTATCCTAACTTCATGACAATCTTGTTTATATATTAAGAAAAATATGTAAAATCTCTGGAAATATTTTGGAAACTGAGCACATTTTATTTTATTTTACCATAACAAAATGCAAACATGTTCAAACACATTAGATATCTTAGAATGAAGTGAACTGACTTAAATTTAAACTACAGGTTGAGTCTAGTGCTGCTTAAAGAACTAAAGGAATGTTATTCAATGGCACTTATACAACAACACAACACTCCTGGGGTTGTAAACATAATTAGTTGTTGAGGAATCTTGTGGAAACTGAATGCCTTAAAGGGACAGTGCACCCAAAATTGCAATTTTTACTTTCATGCAAATGCTTCTAATCTTTGAGTTCACAAAACCAGATCTTCTGAAGAACGCTGGAAAAATCAGCCACTGACAAGCATAGGAGGAGCTAAACTTACTATGGAAGTCAATACCCATGTTTCCACACGAAGATGCTAATTAAATTTATGCGCTAAACTGTAACATTGCATAAAACATTTGAGAATAAAGCTGCGTTTCAGAAGAATAAGAAACAAATGAGAACGAAAATCATCTATTACTGCTAAACTGAAGCAAATATGAGGAAGAAAAATGAAGTTTAGTGTGGCAGAAGTGGTCTTTTTAGGGAAAAATAAAATAATAATAATAATAATACTGTAATGACAGACTTTGGCTGAGGTATTTAACAATCAGCAAAACAATATTCATTTTCCTTTGGCTTAGTTCTTTATTTATCAAGGGTCGCCACAGTGGAATGAACCGCCAACTATTCCAGCATATGTTTTACGCAGCAGATGCCCTTCCAGCCGCAACCCAGTACTGGGAAACACCCATACACACTCATTCACACACACACACACTCATACACACACACACACACACACACACACACACACACACACACACACACACACACACACACACACACACACACACACACACACACACACACACACACATACACTAGACCAATTTAGTTAATCAATTCTTCTATACCGCATGTGTTTGGACTGTGGGGGAAAGTAGGGCTGCAGCTAACGATTATTTTGATAATCGATTAATCTGTTGATTATTTTTTCGATTAATTGATAAATCAGATTTAAAAAAGCAGTCATTTCCAACCCTTTATTCAAAAACAGAACTAAAATCTTTAGAAAGTGCACACACATGTTGTTCTTGAACATGCCTGAGCTGTTATAATAATAATAATAATAATAAAATTTAATAAAAACTAAACTGTTTTTAATCCAAATATCTAAAAAAAAAAAAATCTTAAATCAAGACACATACTAGACAGATGAAATAGCATGAGAAATTATGTCTTGTTTTCTGGAAAAAAACAAAAAACAGCTCAAAATTAAGTGATTGTTTGCTTAAAACAAGCAAAAATATTTGCCAATGGGGTCAGAAAAATAATCATAATGAGATGTAATCTCAAACAGAAGTTACTTTCATTTTCTCATGCCATTTTTCTTGTCTAGTCTTGATTTAAGATTTTAGATATTCGGACTGGAAACGATACAGTATATGGCAGCTATACATGACAACAGAAAAATTAATGATCTAAAACAGGCGAACGTGTCTTTAGTCTAGCAATGCAAAGTGCAGAGTAACTCTACCACCGCTGCTTTACTGCTGTTATTAACCCTTTCACTGCTGAGTTTAACAGACTCTATCTGGCCCCGGGAGTTAGTTTTGTTAGGCGATCATTACTTTAGAGCAGGGCTATTCAATTAGTTTGTCACGGGGGCCAGTTCATGAAAAGCATCCCAAACGAAGGGCCGGAGAGATATGACTTGAAATATAAATGATGACACAACTGCATATAAGAGCCCATATGTTGTATTTTTGCTCCTTTAGACACCCATGTTGCATTTGTCTACATTAAAATGTTAATATATTGTATTTTGTAACTATATAATATCACTGCATTGTACAATAAGTTTTTTTTTAACAAACATTCAAATGTTGTATTTCATAGCACAACAAGATCAGTGTATTGCTGAAGTAGGCTTCTTCTACATTCAGATACGTTCATATGTTCTGTTTTGAACTGCATAACAATTATGGATGCAGCAATTATAGATTTTGTTTGTACGATTATATAGTGTGATGAATAATCAGGGTTTCACGGTTATCACGTCTAATGTAAATTTAAGCTTTATATTAGCTAGATTTAGATCTGGACATCCCTAACTAATATTAAAAAACCTTTAAAAGGCATTTTCATTAGTAATAGTTTTTATGCTGAAGGTTTTTCTGTGCTTATAGGGCTACACAATTTAATTATGTGTGTGTTTATAGAGAGGAACGGGAGAAAATAATATAATAATAATTGTTATGAAGGTCGGCGCCAATATTTAGATTAACTGTTATCATCTGCGTTCATACATACATAATCATTTTAATAATAGTTCGTCTAACATCTCTTTTGTTTACATTGCACTGAAAGCTAAGCACAACTCTCACCGCTACAGCATGAGATGTTTTCTACTGCGTGCGCCCAGACAGACGCGAGCACGTTGCTCCACTTGCGCCCGCATATTGGTGTATATTCTTACGACATAACAAACTTGCGCGCGGGAAAGACGTGATATGGGAACGGCGCGCGGCTATAGTTATTACAGTGTGCGTGCGTATTAGCTTCGGTGGACAAGCTCGGAACTTTAAACTAGTGCACAGTTGGCAACTTGGCGTAACTTTGCTCAGCAGTTTCGTTTTGTGAGGCAGAACAGAAATGCAGAAATGCGGCTTAGAGAAGCCTTTACGATTAATTAACCGTGACGAATTAAAGCGCAGTTAATAGTGAAATTGGTTAATCGTTGCATCCCTAATAACGATATCAGTGCATTGTACAAAAGACCTTTTCTACAAACATATTCAAATGTATTCGGCTGCTCTCGCCACTGTCAGGTGACTCACGCTCTGCGCAGCTCATGCTGTATTGAACAGACGCACGTCACTTCATAACTATAGCGGCCGTTTTTTGTCTGAACTAAATTTATTCCTGATGTCTTTGTCACACTATTTGAAGGGCCAGAACAAATTGCCTCGGGGGCCGGGTTTGGCCCGCGGGCCGCCAATTGAATAGCCCTGCTTTAGAACGTTCACCCTTAATGTTTCTGTGCCGACGTGTCATGTTTATTACGTGACACACCGCAGCCACAATAGCGCTGTATGACAGATGTGTCCCATTTATTATGCTTTTCCGTTTTAATACAAAATATTCACACACTTGTTCATCATGTCATCAACTGCCTGATATATCAGTTCACAATAACGTGTGAGTGAGTGTTTTTGTTTTCGTATAAATGACCTTGACTGTGATCTATAACGTGAGATGGGCGTAGGGCTGGACGATATGGCAAAAATTTATATCACGATATATTTTTTTTATTTCGGTCGATACGATATAATTCCGATATCGATATGGACAATATTAAAAAGAAAGGAAAAACTGCCAAGAACGCACACAATGGATGTCTGTACCTACAAATGTCTGCAAAGTGAATTTGCAAAGTCAATAATACCTCCAGACTCTTATAACTTTATTTTTTAAATAAAAACAGTACAAAAAAATTTGTTCACTTTTTATTTGTATTTAGCCTATACAAACAAGAAATGTGAAATAAACTATCAAATAAATAAAGCTCAAAAATTCATAAAAAATATGCAAAATAGTTTTTTAGAAAAATAATTGTTGTAGTATAACCAGCAGGACAGCAGTGATGTGTGAACTGAATTAGCTGAGAGTACAGTAATTTACAGTACAGTTATTGAATATTTTTCATAATAAAAGTTCATAAAAAATATGCAAAATAGTTTTTTAGAAAAATAAGTGTTGTAGTCTCACCAGCAGGACAGCAGTGACGTGTGATCTGAGTTTGATGGCAGTATAATGAGTTAGAGGGAAGTTATTAACAGCTTTTGTAGTATTGGTTTTTGCGTTTTGCTCTTTGTAGACGGTCCCTAAGGATCGGTCTCTTTGCCGCCTGCGCATAGAGATCAATATAATGCGTTCAGCTCGTAGGAAAGCTCATTTTTAGGAAAATAAGGTCGTAGGTGGTTGTATACATTGCGACAGTTGAAAAAAGGTGCTATTTGTGTAGGAACAATGTTTCGGTCATGAGTTATTGATCCGGAAAATACGAATCTGCGAATCTGTTGCTAACTTTACTGAACTGAACCACTTCTACACCACTGCATTAGTCTTTCCTTTCTTATCAACTATTTGGTCTGCATTCTTACTTGTGGAAGCTTGTTCATTCGCATCTGTATTCAGAGCACTCATTTTGTAGCTAAAACTTTCTGCGGCGCAGCTTAACCAACTGCTGTGCTGAGCGCTGGCAGCGTGTCTGTGTTGTTCGTCATCACGCAAGTGAGATCAGATCACGCTCTTTCTGACGGCTGAGCACTGAACGTCATTCAGTGATACATGTATAAGATCTTATATAAATAATAATATATATTTATATATATGCAAATTTATATCGAAATATTGGAAATGGGTTAAAAAAATCATATCATCGTTATTAAAAAAAATTCTATCGCAATATATATTGATATCGAATTATTGTCCAGCCCTAGATGGGCGTCGCCATGTTTACTTGCGTCCGATCGTATGCCTCATTCATTAAAGCAGAACACACATGATTCAGCACCTAAATTCACCAGTTACTCCCAAAATGCATGCCAGCTGGAAGTATAGACTGAACTGTATTGTTACTTTCACTACGTGTATCTGATATGAATAATACACATCAGCAAATTATATTTAAATGGATTGTTAGACTTCCATAGACTGTCTTGTGTGTTTTACAAACTTTAAATGTGTAGTTTTACTAGTACTTGAGTGTATTTACATGTCTTAAACATAAAATAAGCATTGGGTGGTTAAAAACACTGCATAATTGTGATAATATGACACGTCTTTCTCCGGTTCAGCGCCAGACAACACGCCAAAGCTCAGTGTTAATGTTTCACATCATGCTTGTCAAGCTGGATAACGATTAAACACCAATACCAGGGACATTACACTCCACGGACAACAGCAGGATTCTGAAGTGATTTACCCTGCTGTTCCTCCCTTCCTCGCCGTGCATCTTTCCTCTAACGTTACCTCCGCTCATTTATTTGCTCCGTCCTGTCTATGAGGCGCTGAACTCTGCTGGTAGTGCGTGAGAGAGGGAACTTGTGTTTACTCCGCTCCGCGCTAAACTAAAGGTTTTTTAATAATAAAACGTCTCCGCGTCGGGGGACACGACGGATCGATTATAAAACTCGTCGCCAATGCTTTTAGTAATCAATTTTAATCGATTCGTTGTTGCAGCACTTGGAGGAAACCCACTCCAACACGGGGAGAACATGCAAACTCCACACAGAAACACCAACTGACCCAGCCGGGACTCGAACCAGTGACCTTCTTGCAGTGAGGCCACAGTGCTAACCATTGAGCCACCGTGTGTATTTATATATAAACATAATAAATATACATAGTACACTCAAATTAGTTAAACGCAAACTTATAAATTGTATGTTATTATTCATGATTAATCACTTGACAGCACTACTTTAGTATTTAAATTTGTGGTTAATAAACTAATAAACATTTATTCACAAATTAATAAACAAATTAATAATTAACTAATTAAATAAATTAATAACCATCTTTAATATAAAGCAGAATGCAGCAGTGATTTCAGTCTTCTCTTAGAATGATTTCCAGGTATTGCATATTAAGTTGATTGAACTAAGTTATCAATATCTAAGTATCAATATAATATCAATATGGCATCAGTATGCAAGTTTTATAGTTACAGCAACTTATTTAAAAAAATGCTGGGTTACTTCAACACAAAACATGAACAAAACCATTAACCCAACATTTGTGTTTATCCATATTTGACCCAAATTTGGGTTGAAATAACAAAACAATTTTTAAGCGTAACATTATCAACCCAAACAGTGTTACTAGCTAAATGTAGAGCAATCGAATACCACAATTGTCTTAAATAAACTCAGCATAAAGACGGTCATTCAGTCATTAAAGCTTCAACGCCTCATCAGGCTCACCTACTTAATCAACACAATGGATTTTAATTGTGCAGCTTTACACCTGCTTACGAATAAAGACGCAATTCATAACTCGGCTTTGATTCTGCAATGCACAAGAAATGTTTGGGTGGAGCGGATATACTGTATGCAAAAATTTCTCTCATGAAGGAAACAGAGGAATAGTTTGAAAGTGAATCACACATTTCCGTCATTCATATTAAAGAGCAAGTGTTTCTTGAATTACACCAATGCCTAATAAACTGACTTTAATCTGCACGAGAGTCTTTAAAAAAATAAGAACAAAATGAAATAAATGTTGAGTAGAAAGCTGAAACCTAAGATCCAGCACTGTCTTGGGTTAATGATAATTATATTGATGAATTTATAGAGTTGTGTGAAAAAGTGTTTGCCCGGTTACTGATTTCTTTTTTTGCATGTTTGTCACACTTTAATGTTTAAGATCATCAAAACAAATTTAAATATCAAATAAAAACAAAATGAAGACTTTGGAGTGGCCTGGTCAAAGCCCCGACCTGAATCTAAATATTTTCAATAGACATGTAATAATTTACTTGTATATATACAGTTGAAGTCAGAAGTATTAGCCCTCCCCTTTGATTTTTTTTTCTTTTCTTTTTTTAAATATTTCCCAAATGATGTTTAACAGATTCAGGAAATGTTCACAGTATGTCTGATAATATTTTTTCTTCTGGAGAAAGTCCTATTTGTTTTATTTCGGCTAGAATAAAAGCAGTTTTTAATTTTTTTTAAAGCCATTTTAAGGTCAATATTATTAGCCCCTTTAAGCTATATTTTTCTCGATAGTCTACAGAACAAACCATCATTATACAATGACTTGCCTAATTCCCCTAACCTGCCTAGTTAACCTAATTAACCTAGTGAAGCCTTTAAATGTCACTTTAAGCTGTATAGAAGTGTCTTGAAGAATATCTAGTCTAATATTATTTACTGTCATCATGACAAAGAGAAAATAAATCAGTTATTAGAGATGAGTTATTAAACTATTATGATTAGAAATGTGCTGAAGAAAATCTGCTCTCTGTTAAACAGAAATTGGGGAAAAAATAAACAGGAGGGCTAATAATTCTGACTTCAACTGTATATATAACATGCATATCTATATACACACAAACACACACACACACACAATAAATAACAATAAATTACTGATTTGTCATATTTAATGTTTCAGATGTAAATTTAAATATTGAAGAAAAACAAAATGTGTGGCCTAGTCAAAGTCCTGACCTGAATCTAAACGTTTATGCATTCATAAACACGTATTTGTGCATTTATATATGCACATGACAAATATACAAAGTAAACACAAAATTATTTTAAAGCAAACTTTAAAATGTAAAAACTGTACTTTCAAGATTGCAACTTTCTCACGATGCTGTTATTAATTTTTCTCTCTTCATCTTCATAATGGCATCAATTATTGTGCTTATATAAATGATGAAAATGTATGACCGTAAAAAATGTATTTTACACCACAAATAGGACAATGTGATGATTTTAATAGCTTCATTTGGAAATAATTAATAATTTTAGACTGATTAAAATGATTTTGTAGAGGAGTGCATTGGCGTAAAATATAATAAACAAATGACAGCATACGATACAAATGAACAAGTCTAACGCTATTCAGGTTTAGGAATACAATAAAACTGTATTAGTCTTCATTGCATAAATAATTAAAGAAAATCTTTGTTAAAGCTACAAATGTAATAATTCATTGCATCCAACTGGTTTAAACTTGCTTAAAATGTTAAACACTGACCTTAAACACACACACAATTGATTACACCTTCACTGTTATGGTTAAAATGAAACGACTCTACATTGCGATATTGATGCTAAGATTATATATTGTGCAGACCTAAGCACAATATAAATGATAGAGCATAATATGAAACTAGACTTTTCATTTTGTCCATTCAACACACACTCACCGGCCACTTTATTAGGTACACCTTACTAGTACCGGTTTGGACCCCTTTTGCCTTCAGAACTGCTTTAATCCTTCATGGCAGAGATTCAACAAGGTACTGGAAATATTCCTCAGAGATTTTGCTCCATATTGACATGATAGCATCACACAGTTGCTGCAGATTTGTCAGCTGCACATCCATGATGCCAATCTCCCGTTCCACCACATCCCAAAGGTGCTCTATTGGATTGAGCTCTGGTGACTGTGGAGGCCATTTGAGTACAGTGAACTCATCGTCATGTTCAAGAAACCAGTCTGAGATGATTGGCGCTTTATGACATGGTGCGTTATCCTGCTGGAAGTAGCCATCAGAAGATGGAGACACTGTGGTCATAAAGGGATGGACATGGTCAGCAACAATACTCTGGTAGGCTGTGGCGTTGACACCATGCTCAATTGGTACTAATGAACCCAAAGTGTGCCAAGAAAATCTCCCCCACACCATTACACCACCACCACCAGCCTGAACCGCTGATACAAGGCAGGATGATCCATGCTTTCATGTTGTTGAAGCCAAATTCTGACCCGACCGTCCGAATGTGGCAGCAGAAATGGAGACTCATCAGACCAGGCAACGTTTCTCCAATCTTCTCTTGTCCAGTTTTGGTGAGCCTGTGTGAATTGTTGCCTCAGTTTCCTGTTCTTAGCTGACAGGAGCGGCACCCGGTGTGGTCTTCTGCTGCTGTAGCCCATCCGCCTCAAGGTTGGACGTGTTGTGTGTTCAGAGATGCTCTTCTGCAGACCTCGGTTGTAACGAGTGCTTATTTGAGTTACTGTTGCCTTTCTATCAGCTGGAACCAGTCTGGCCATTCTCCTCTGACCTCTGGCATCAACAAGGCATTTGCGCCCACAGAACTGCCGCTCACTGGATATTTCCTCTTTGTCGGACCATTCTCTGCAAACCCTAGAGATGGTTGTGCGTGAAAATCCCAGTAGATCAGCAGTTTCTGAAATACTCAGAGCAGCCCGTCTGGCAGCAACAACCATGCCACGTTCAAAGTCACTTAAATCCCCTTTCTTCCCCATTCTGATGCTCACTTTGTACTGCATCAAATTGTTTTGACTATGTCTACATGCCTAAATGCATTGAGCTGCTGCCATGTAATTGGCTGATTAGAAATTTGCGATTACAAGCAGTTGAACAGGTGTACCTAATAAAGTGGCCGGTGAGTGTATATTATCATATTGACAAGCCTAATGCACACCCAAGGTGCATTAATTTAATTCTTAAATAATTAAACGCCTCATCATCACTTATTCTTTGCTTGGTAAGCAAATATAAATCTGATATCAGACAATACTACGTCATTTATTAAAATCAGTAAAAGTGCATGCATGCAGACACTGATTTAACAGCATCAAAGTGTTTAATTGTGCATGCATGTACACGCAGTGATAATCCCGGAGCTTCTGCTACAATCAGAAGGGAGTTGTCTGTTGTTGGAGGACTAAAGATTGCAGGGTCTTTTTGCTAAATATTTGGCTCTGCATTCCAAAGCCAACCTTAAACCCCCGGGCACACCACACTGACTGAAAATATGCTGGTCTGAAGATGCACAAACATGCTTATTTAAAATTGAGCCCATGAGTACAACTACTGAATTAATGATCTTTAAGCTGGACGATTATATTTTTACTCTTTAAAGGTTTCGTCTTTACTGTTTTGATGTCACGCTGCATAAATTGTAAAGCAAACTTTCACTCTTGTTTCTACTGTAGGTTCATGAACAGGCTTCTGGCCGGAGGGTACAAGCCAATGCTGGAGTTTCAGTGTGATGAAGACTGTAAGCATGCAGTGCGGCCTGTTCCTTTAGCTAACATATCATCTGCTGGAATGCTGCATGCAAAACTAGTTCACAAGATTCATGAAAAAAAATATATAGTTTGGATTAGTGTAATGCTCTGTTCACTGGTTATAATGCATCCTCTATTAATACATTTCAGTAAGTGCAGATGCAGCAGCCAGAGTTCTTACCAGGTCAAGAAAATACGATCATATCCCCCTGATCATCTTCTTTACACTGGCTGCCTGTTAAGCTTCATATTTGGCTGCGTGATATTGGAAAAAAACTGACATTGTGAGGTTTTGTTTGGATGTGATATATATTGCAATATGAATATAACTTCACAAGCTGACTTACAACTGTATTTAAAAATAAATACTCAATTTTAGATTGATTAGAATTATTTTGTAGGGGACTGCATCTGTGTAAAATATAGCGCAGAGAGGAATATGACTGAACAAATAGAAATAAAACACGACTAACAGTATTTTCAAGAGTTCACACTTAGCTGATGATTAATAATAAAGCTTGTTTGGCGTGCTGTCCCGGGAGAGAGCCCTGAGCTCATGAGATCCTCGAGCCCGGGGCTCCCTCCCGTTGCAAGGCGAGAGGGGAGATTGAGTTCAGGTAGATCTCGAGAACTCCCACATCGTAGTGATTGAAGTGCAGATAGTAGTTCTCTTTAAAAAGATAGGTACTAGATAGTGAGCAAGTCTATAGTGTTGATTAATAAATAACTTAGGTTGCATGTTTTTAATTGGTGGGAGGAAACTGGAGGACCCGGGGAAAACCCACGTGAGCACGGGGAGAACATGCAAACTCCGCACAGAAAATGCCCGCTGGTTTGGTAAAGCCTAGAACCATTGACATTCTTGCTGTGAGGCAACAGCGCTAAGCGCTGGGCCACCGTGTCACCCATCTAAAAGAGAGGAGGAGTAGGGGTGGAAGGGGGGATTCTTCAAAGCGAAGATAGCGGTGATATGGAACCCGGGGTATTTATAGTAGCTTGGGGATAATCTGATTGGTGCGAGGTGATTTGGATAATGTGGGTCCAGCCGCTAGCAATCATAAGCACGTGATCCTCTCGAAATTAGTTTATAAATAAACTTCACGAGGTGAAAGTCCCTCAGCTCTCAGAACATAGTAAACCCATTAAGTGTATTCCTGCACACACTATAATCCGCAAAACTCCATATAGAAAGTTTCTAAAGGGTTATCTAAAGTGTTAATGCTGCCAAAATATGATCAACAGTAAAAATGACACATTTTCCCTCTTCCCAACAAGGAAAACCAACAATCAAGAATGCATGATTATATGCTGTCATGGCTTTGCAATCAAAAAATGTGATTATAATGATAGTCAATGGGACAAAAACAGCACCAACATAACCAAAGTAGTATTAAATAGTAAATTTGAACAGTACACAAGGGTTAACACTTCTAATTTTGACTGTAATGATGTACATCATTATATACATAACCATGCAGTGATCCTGTAAATCTACAGAAGTGTTTAAGAGATCTTACTAAACTCTTCCTTTGACCCAGCAGACACTACACTGATGATAACCTAATAAACTCTGAGTCTACATGAGCAACAGGTTTGGGGATTTTCAAAGCTCTGCTCTCACATGACCTGCTGCGAACACACACACTCTGTTTGTCTTTGTGTCCTGGTTTGTTTGGCATTGGAGACACATGGCGAACAGCAAACACCAGGACAGATCCTGTCTGTTATTATAACCGTCAGCTTCTGGAGAAACACTCACACATCAGGCTGCTTTTAGACGCTTTTGTGGACAAACACAGACTGTGAATTACAGCAATACACACCATACATGTGAGGTGTGGACACCCGATTGCCTATAACAAAAATGCTTTCTTACTTAGAGTTTTTAGTCCAAATATGTAAAGATTATCAAATCAAGAAGCAGGTTATAGACGAGCAAATCATATTGTCTTGTATTCAGAAATAATGAGTCAAAATTGAGTCAAGTCAAAGTAAGGAAGCCAAAATCTAAGGTCTTAAATGTTTATATACTCTAAAATATTGGGTTATTGTAATGCAATGTTGGGGAAAATATCGACAAACAAAAAGTGTCATTTTATGTTAATTGAAAACAAACAAACAAACAAAAAGCTGTGTTTGTGATGAGGTCAAATTGACCCCACACTCTAAAGATTGCTGGGTTGTTATAACCCAATGTTGGGTCAAATATATACAAACCCCAAAAAGGTATTATTAAAATGGTTAAAAAACATATTTTAAATGTAATTGTCCATATGTGACCCAGTGTTGAGTTAAATCAACTCTGCATTTTTTGAGGTGTCCTAACTTTTTCCATATAAATGTAAAAGTGTTTAAAATACACTAAAATAAGCGTTTGTATCTACTTCCAGCTTAAAAGTATATCCAAAATTATACTTTGTGTAACTGTATAATTATATATTGTGTATTTGAAAAGATGGCTATGCACACACATGGATTTAAACACAAAAAAAACTAAGCAAACTCTTTCATGATCATTTATCTCTTCTCTTTTCATTCATTCATTTTCCTTCAGCTTTAGTCCCACATACACTACAGCCAATTTAGTTAATCCTATTCACCTATATTCACAAAACTGGAGCACCCAGAGGAAACTTACGCCCACACAGGGAGAACATCATGCAAACTCCACACAGAAACACCAGCTGACCCAGCCGGGACCTTCTTGCTGTGAGGCGACAGTACTAACCACTGAGCCACCGTGCTGCCCCTTTTATCAGTTTTATATAATCAGAGTATATACAGGAATCAGAGAGTGAAATTCAATACCTTTTAAGACCTTTTTAAAGACTCTTTCCATACATTTTAAGACCTTATAACCACTTTAGTTTTCAACTGGAAACACTGTCGATATCTTAACACAGTATATTTACTAAATATTGATGTAAGAAACTAATCCAAAACTAAAACATTATTCATATAGACCATTTTTAGGGATGTAAACAAAAACAATGGACCCAACGTATTTCCTGTTGTACATTTTTAATTTCTATAGCTTTAGAGAATCCAAAAAGAGCCACATATTCCTAAATAATGTTATGATAGCTTTTTTTAACATGAAGTTATGATTGAATTGCCTCTTGTTACAGTTATGAAATAGTTTGATAACAAGCAGAAAATGTTCATGGGCCAGTGACGTGACCACATTGAAATGGTCTATACTGCATAAGAATCTCTTAAATCTAGCTAATGAAGGTTGGCGTCTATAGAACTGCAGAAATAATGGTGTTGCCTTGGTTACTGAAGTACACAAAGCAGCATGATGTCAAATCCAGCAGGATTTTATTGATTTCATAAACTACACAGCATCCTGATATTCACAGATTTAATTCAGGTAAACTTTAGCATACAACCATACATGGCATATTCAAAATATAAAGTTTAATAACTTGCATTTAAGACTTTTTAATAATTTTCAAGGGCCTTAAATTTCTCTACATTGATTTATCAACTTTTAACACCTTTTAAGACCCCACGGACACCCTGACAATGCAAACTTGTCACCATTTGAAATGCAATCTTTTACATTAAATAAAATACTTGATTAAAAAGTTGAATAAACTTAATTAATAAATGAGATGCAATTTAATTAAATACATGACTTTGATTCACTGAAGTATGCATAACACATGAAAAGATGACTAAAGCACAAAAACTGCCTGTTTAGAGATATAAATGAGATATAATGTGAGCATTTAAATTATCTTCATCACACAGTGATTGATTATTTAACCCACTTTCATTCTGACTACTCAGATCCACAGATTAACAAATATCTGCTGTAAGTCTCTGGATAATTTGTAGATTTGTAAACTGTAAATCACCAACTTTCTCCCTCCCTGTGTTAATTACGGAGCACCTGTAGTCATTTTATGACTTTGAGTTACTCTTATATGACTAAAAGGGATCATAAAACAGCAATGTTGACCTTATTTTCTGAGCACATCCACCAGATGACGAGTTAAGATGATGAATAAACTCAAACACAGCCGAAAGTCTCAAGCATCAAAAGGCTGAAATGTTTTTTGACCTAACATTTACATTACATCATCACTGATTCATGCGTTTATCCACAGTTACTTCTAAATGATGCATTAAATAAGTGATGCATAGTAAAGAGGAAAATCAATATGTTTTGACTACATTTAAAAAAATATATATTTTATTTTAAACTAGCAAGATCCTTAAAAGATGCATAATTTTTTTTCTAAATTTGCACAATTTTATTATTATTATTATTAATATTTTAGTTTTTATAGATATAAATGTGGCATGTTTGGACAGAATTTTGTTGATGAACATCACATGCTGATCACTTTTTGTAATGTTTATGTTACAAAAATAATTGATTATGTGTGAAAATAACTCAATTCAATAATTCAGAAAATTAATGTTGTGTTATCAGAAATAAATATTTGGGTTTCTCTAATATGAATTGCTTTTGGAGCAAGAATAAGCTCAAATTCAGTTACATTCATCTCAATGGTCATTCTGGAGATTAGATGGTTTTTTCCCTAAATTTGATAACATTATACGTTTACTTAATAATATAAAATAATTGGTATAGAGTTTACCAACTCATTCAATCCCTAACATTTCCTTCATAATATTTCATAAACTTGTTATCTTAAAAGTAATGCTTAAAGATTTGTATCACTGTGTAATGAAGATACAAGTTATTAAATTTGGCCTATAGTGACGGGTTGCAGCTGGAAGGGCATCCGCTGCATAGAGGTAAAGTTGGTTTTATATTCGCACATTCAGACTTTCCCCTTAATAATATAATTTCATAAAAGTATTATTTGCAAACTCTAAATAGTGAAATCATATTAGCAGCCAATGACTTTCACAACATTGTTCACAGTCAAATAAACAGTGTTCATGTTGTTTTCAAGTCACACTTGCAGGTTATTTCAGACCGAATATTCAAAGTACTGTGGTAAACAATATAAGGAGTGTGTCACAAGTTGTCACTGAACGAATTTGTGAATATAAAACCAACTTTATATCCGCTGCGTAAAAACATACAGTATGCTGGATAAGTTGGCGGTCCATTGCGCTGTGGTGACCCCTGATTAATAAAGGGACTAAGCCGACAAGAAAATGAATGAAAACTAAACTTCACAAAAGTTGTTTTCTTGGATTATAATTGGACAGAATACTGCTAATAAACCGTAGTAGGCTATAGAGGTAAAGTTGGTTTTATATTCACACAATCGTTCATTTAGAAGTCTCTATATTGTTTACCATGTTACTTTGAATATTCAATTGGAATTAGCATGAAAGTATGACTTCAAAACAATATTAACACTATCTAATTGACTGTAAACAATGTTGTACTTTGATAATCATTGGCTGCTAATGTGATTTCTCTATTTAGAATTTGCAAACAATACTTTTCTGAAATTATATTAAGGAGAATGTCCGAATATCCCAATATAAAACCAACTTTACCTCCATTAGTAGGCTAACCTTACATTTGAGTCAAAATGCTTTAAAAAGTGTTACATTTCAGTTTTCCTGTAAATTTATATTTGTTATTATAACCAATATAGAATAACAGAAACTCACTAAATCGATCATCTGCATTTAACAAATAACGAAAGAGCAAATAACGTTAAATATTGTCTTTACGTTAAGTTATATGATGAGCAGGCCTATAGAGGTAAAGTTGGTTTTATATTCGCACATTCGTTCATTTAGATGTCTATATATTTTTCACCATGGTACTTTGAATATTCAATTGGAATTAGCATGCAAGTGTGACTTCAAAACAACATTAACACTATCTAATTGACTGTAAACAGTGTTGTACTTTGATAGTCTTTGGCTACTTATATGATTTCCCTGTTTAGAATTTGCAAATAATAATTTTATGAAATTATATTATTAAGGAGAATGTCTGAATATCCGAATATAAAACCAACTTTACCTCTATAGCAGGCCTCAGGCGTGACTACAGTACCAGACACACCGCGATTATCGAGTACAAAAACACAAAATCAAACCCAATATTGGTTATAAACAGCAGATGTATGAAGGACAAAAGTGATAGACTTACATTTCCTTCAAAATCCTGGCGATAAATGTGTATATTTCTACTCCGTCATAGTAAACAAGTACAAACACAACTCGCTAATCAAGAAACGAGCACAGACCCAAAAGCCGGCCCGGATCTCCGGATTTGCGCTTCTCGCTCGCGCACAGCGCTCTGTAATCAATCCGCTCTGGTTTTTAATCCGTTTCGCGTTTTTTATTTGTTTTCGACACTTCAATAATCCATCTCCGTACATTCAAAAAACACTGACAATCAGACTTTTTAAAATTATCAATATATTTTTCAAAAGCTACACTAGCTATTCTATTCTATAACTAGTTTATTTCATATAATATTCTTAATATAATATAATAAAATATTATATTAAATTATATAGATTCATTTGAATACATAATAGGCTAATGATAAACAGATAGATTACAATAGCGTACAATATAGAACAGAGAAGATTAGAACATTATAATCGATATTCTGTCATTCAGAACTTATGTAAATAATATTCTGTCATATTGACAGACACAAACAGTAGTCTACTTTATAAATGCAAGACAAAAAAAAGACATATTATATATAAATATGAGAATAAATTACAGTATTTTGTTACCCTTTTTATTAGTATTTTATGTGTTTAATATTTTTTATTGTAGTGCCCTTGGTTTAATATACAAGTAAAATGTATTATTGTTATTATTATTATTATTATCATTATTATTATTATTATTATTATTATTATTATTATTGATATGATTTACTATCATTATTATTATTATTATTAATATTATTATTATTTATTCTAATGTTTTCTCTGACATTTTTGCAAATAAGTTACAATTTAAAATTAAATATAAATGATTGAATTAGGCTAAAATTATTTCATGCGTTCTGTAAATTGTAGTATTTAAATACACAAGGTATGCCTGTGAGTTCATTCAACCCAACATTAGGTCAATGTTTTCAATTACATTTAAATGACACTTTTTAACCCCAATGGTTGGATATGTCCATACGTGAGTCATATGTGTGTCCATATCACGGTACAGCATAAGCATTACTTCCCAAGTTTGTCATCAACATGATTTATAAATAAATCATATATGAAACAAAAACATTTCAAAATACATCTATAAAATATTGATGTAACCCAAATGCTGGGTCAAATACGGACAAAACCAACCACTGGTTCTAAAATTGCCATTTAAACTAATCCAACCCAGACAATACATCATTTTAAACTATTATAATTTAAAAAAAAAATCACTTTTTTCGAACTTTAAGGTTAAAAGTTGTTAAAAGAAAGATCAAGATCCTTTAATGCAAGTCAAAAGCAGAAATAAATGAAGAAAAATAAAACACAAAATACAAAAATCTGCAAATATACAACACAAACACAGACACTATATCACTTCAAGCTATTAAAAAATGTCAATAAAAGTTAAACTTTTCAACATCAAAAGCATTTTGGAGGACAGATCAGGATCTCATAATGCAACTCAAAAGCATAAATAAATGAGAAAAAACATGAATCACACAGAAAACTGATCATTCATGGATTTTTTTAATACAGTGTACTATAGTATTTATTTACATGGGAGGCATGTTTGTGCACGCTGTAGGTTAAACACATGCAGTTAGCCTCTCTCCATATGAATGAATGAATGTGTTTTACCTGTCAGTGTTTGGATTGCCCTCTGAGCTCTCATTTTTCTTCTTCTTCTTCCACTTGAAGAGTCTGAGAGATCCTCTACTGCTGTCAGTCTTGGGCTCGGGCTCCGACAGATTCACTTCACTCCGAGAAAACAAGTTCTTCAGAGTCTTCCTGCTGGAATTGCTTTTCTTCTCCATCTCCAGACTGAAGGAATGAATGCAGAGAGACCGAGAGCTGCGCTGCAAATGAACAGATGCTGAAACCAGCCCTCTTTAACTAGGGAGACACCTACTGTAGGGTTTGCACAAGTGAGCACTAAGTAGGCAGCTCTCTCTGTAACTCCACCTCTATAGTAGTGGCATGGAAAACATTTATAAAGACATGTTTAATCAACACATATTCAATGTAGAGATTTGCCCATGTGTAAAATGGAGAGTGTTTTTAATCATATACTATAGTTAAGTGTATTATACTGTGTATATTATAATATTTACAACTCTTTGTAAGATTTACCCATGTGAAGAAATAATGTGAAGTGTTTACAACTCTTTGTTAATGAGTGTTACAGCATAGGCAACAGTAATATTAACTATAGTGAACTGATCAACTGTGATA
>LR812537.1:59372671-59415171 GCA_903798195.1 Danio kyathit | reverse complement strand
CGGACGCACGCACACACACACACACACACACGCACACACACGCACACACACACACACATACACACACACACACACACACACACACACACACACACACACACACACACACACACACACACACACACACACACACACACACACGCACACACATTTACGAATTACACATTTACTTAATACTAGTTCTCATTTGATGGCACGGTGGCGCAGTGGTGTTGCACTGTGGCCTCAAAGCAAGAAGGTCACTGGTTTGAGTCCCGGCTGGGTCAGTTGGTGTTTCTGTGTGGAGTTTGCATGTTCTCCCCGTGTTGGTGTGGGTTTCCTCTGGGTGCTTCGGTTTCCCCCACAGTCCAAACACATGTGATATAGGGGAACTGATCAACTAAACTGGCCGTAGTCTATGAGTGCATGTGTGTGTGAATGAGTGTGTATGGGTGTTTCTCAGTACTGGGTTGCAGCTGAAAAGGCATCCGCTGTGTAAAACATATGCTGGAATAGTTGGTGGTTCATTCCCTGATAAATAAGGGACTAAACCGAAAAGAAAATGAGTAATTTCTCACTTCTAATAAATTGTTTCTTAAACGTGTGATTATGTGCAATAAATGTTAATTTCTTTAGTTAAAAAAAAAATATTATGCAAAATATATTTGTATAACAAAAAACTGTAACTGTAATTAAATGACCTATAAATGAACAGTAATCCCTTACTTTACTTATTTAAGCTGATCAGAGATTTTATTTCAGTAACTAGTAACTTTATTTACAGCAAGAATGCAAAAATTACAACATAATAAAAGTCCATTATTATGAAATATACCAATATACAATGCAATACTTTCTCACACGCATTTGTACACAGCACCTTATAACCTGTATATTCACAGCTGTATCTTTTTGACTGCATCTCAGTTTAATGTCTAATGTTTATCGCCTTTTTCTTTTCTCATATTTAATTTGTGTTGTCACTTGTCACTTTATGTGCACTGGAAGCTTCTGTTGCCAAAACAAATTCCTTGTGTGTGTGAAGCACACTTGGCAATCAAACTGATTCTGATTCTGAAAAGGTAAAGTGTGATGAGATTCTCTGAGCAGCAGAGGGCGATAAACTACCACAAACCAGGAGGAGAAAATATACTAATGAAATACCAATACTAACACTAATAAAAGTCAAGTAAGCAAACAAGCAAACAAACAAACAAACAAACAAACAAACAAACTAACTAACTAACTAACTAACTAACTAACTAACTAACTAACTAACTAACTAACTAACTATAACAGAAAACCCCTCTTACATGTTTTGAAGTAGGTCTACTTGTTTTATCTTCACTTGTAAGTGGTCATAGATATATACACTAGATGTCGCCTACCCTACTGTTGTCTATTAGAAGGAACGCGTCAATAGAGCACGCCATTTTAGTACAGGGTAGCGCTCCTTTGAAATGAATGCAGGACCAAGGTGAAGTGGAGGACTGTGGCCATGCAAAGCCAGAGAAATGCACATATACACATATATCTATGATCGGGAGTTTTCCCCGGTGGTCAACATGCAAATATTTTTTTCAATTACGAAATATTATAATTTTACATCACTTTTCTACATTGATGGATGTGACCGCACGGGCATTCCTGACAAAAAGTGTGTGTTTGTGTGCATGGAAATGCATTACCCTCCTTCCCTGTTTAATTTGATCTAATCCATGTCCTGAAACACACCCCCTCTCCTGCTTTCACTTCTCATTCTGACGGAGGGAGCGATTCGTTTGTGAATGAATCTCCGTTATGAACGACTCGTTCACTTAGCCGTCAATAATACAAGTTTCTAGCACCACAGCATCTTCTTGTCATATTTCATAACATAGTTTGCTTATTTTATTCAACAAAACTAGCATAAGCTTAGAATTTAGCGCGAGTTGATGCTACTTTGCCTCATGGTCACTGCAGTAAGAGACTGTATTATCATCAATAACAATACTTGTTAAGCACAAAAGTTCATAACATACAAAAACATAAAAAACTAAATCTTACCTATGAAGTGTTCTGCCTTTGTACTTTGTTTTCTTTGTTTGCTCGTTACTACACCTGTACACAGCGCTAAAGTCCAGCATCTTCACATTGGCACACTGTCTTGACTAGTGCGGTTGAATGACATTTGTCCTAGGAGCACTGTACCAATGTGGCGGCGCTATTGACGCATCTTCAGGGTCCCTATGCGATATCTAGTGTATATATCTATAGTAAGTGGTCTTGGATAAAAGCCTCCGCTATGGGTAAATGTAAAAATCATATTCATACAACTTAAAAATGAGTAATAAAAGACTTTTTTGAAGTACCTTACCCAGCACTGCTCATAAAACAAATGAAGGGTACACTGTAAAAATATGCAGGCTTCCACACAATTCATTCATGTTGTCCCAACACAAATTGATTGGTAACTTAACACTTTTAACTAATTTATGTGGAATAAACATAAAAAAATTAAGTTGTCCCAATGAAATCTCAAGAATTGTGTTGTTTCAGCTCATTTTAATTAAGTAGTTTTGAAAGTTAAAAATATATTTTTTTGAGTGTTGTTTAACCCAAGGTTGGATCAAATATTGACAACGTTGGGTTAAGTTTTTTAATTAAATTTTAACTAAGACCTTTTAACCCAAAGGTTTTGTTTGTCCATCTTTTAAACAACCAAGCATTTTTGAGTGTGTGTTTATGAAAATGTTATTATTTTTTTTGTGTTTTGCTTTTTATTGAATTTTCCTTTTTTCTCTATTTTTTTTTATTGAATTTTATTTCAGGCGACGCAGTGGCGCAGTAGGTAGCGATGTCGCCTCACAGCAAGAAGGTTGCTGGTTCGAGGTCAGTTGGTGCTTCTGTGTGGAGTTTGCATGTTCTCTCTGCATTGCCGTGGGTTTCCTTCATGTGCTCCGCTTCCCCCACAGTCCAAACACATGTGGTACAGGTGAATTGGCTAGGCTAAATTGTCCGTAGTGTGTGTGTGTGAATGAGTGTGTATGGATGTTTCCTAGAGACGAGTTGCGGCTGGAAGGGCATCCGTAAAACATATGCTGGATAAGTTGGCGGTTCATTCCGCTGTGGCGACCCCTGATTAATAAAGAGACTAAGCTGAAAAGAAAATTAAGGAATGAATGAATTTTATCTCAAAATTGAGTATGGCAATGGCATTATTTTGTATTTAAAGATGTATAAGTCAGTTAATTAATCAAATACAGTCATTTGTTTGTTCATAAAAAAAAGCATTTTCCACAGTGTGTATTTCTGTACATCACATTAAAAAAACTAAAATGATTTGTTTTGTGTTTTGCTTTTTCTCCTGCTATTTTAATTTATAAATGAAGTATGTAAATTTATTTAATTGAAATATTTAAATCTACATTTAAATACGACAATCGCCTTATTTTTTTTAAAGATGTACAAGTCAGTCAATTAATCAAATACAGTCATTTGTTTGTTTACGCTAAAAAAAATGCTGGGTTGTTGAAACCCAATGTTGGGTCAACCATGGACAAACACAAACAAGTGTCATTTAAATGTAATTTTAAAGATGAACGCATGGGTTGGTTTGTCCATATTTGACCCAGTGTTGGGTTATGAATGCATGATTGTTCCCACAGTGTGAGCTCATCTGATGTGTTTAGAGGAAAACAACCCAGCATTTGTTGAGTGTGTATTTATGTACATCAAATTTTTAAAAATGTATTATTTGTTTTGTGTTTTTCTCCTAGACGTCATGATTTTGCCAAGTATGATGCGATCCTGGATTAACATCTGTGTTGATCCTGGAACATCATTTTTGTTAGAAAATGTAATCCATACCTCCTCCTTACTGTAGATTATTCTCAAAATCAGAGGGGAATAATAGTTGGATAACACTCAATAGTGCATAACCCTAACCGTGAGACTAAACTTAACATAAACTGTAAACGTACCCCTTAATTCTGATTGGCTGATTGGAATGTTGTTCCAGGATCAACATAGATGTTACTCCAGCAACATCCTACTGGGTGAGATCAGGGTGGCGTTTTCTCCTGTTATGTTCATTTATAAATGAAATATGTACATTTATTTAATTTAAATGCTAAAATCTACTATTTATTAATTGAAAATAATGATGGCATTATTTTTTATTTAAAGATGTCAATTAATCAAATACAATACGCTAAAAAATGCTGGGTTATTGTAACCCAATGTTGGGTCAAACATAGACAAACACAAACAAGTGTCATTCATTCATTCATTCATTCATTCATTCATTCATTCATTCATTCACTTTCTTTTCAGCTTAGTCCCTTAATTAATCTGGGGTCACCACAGCGAAATGAACCGCCAACTTATCCAACACGTTTTTACGCAGCGGATGCCCTTCCAGCTGCAACCCATCACTGGGAAACAAACAAGTGTCATTTAAATGTCATTTTAAAGATGAACGCATGGGTTGGGTTTGTCCATATTTGACCCAGTGTTGGGTTATGAATGCATGATTGTTCCCACAGTGTGAGCTCATCTGATGTGCTTAGAGGAAAACAACCCAGCATTTGTTGAGTGTGTATTTATGTACATCACATAAAAAAAAAGTATTATTTATTTTGTTTTTCTCCTACACGTCATGATTTTGCCAAGTATGATCCAGCATCTATGTTGATTCTGGAACATCGTTTTTGTTCCAAAATGTAATCCATACCTCTAAACCCAACCATAACTGTAGATTATTCTCAAAATCAGAGGGGAATAATAGCTGGATAACACTCAATAGTGCATAACCCTAACCGTGAGACTAAACTTAACATAAACTGTAAACGTACCCCTTAATTCTGATTGGCTGATTGGAATGTTGTTCCAGGATCAACACAGATGTTACTCCAGCAACATCCTACTGGGTGAGATCAGGGTGGCGTTTTCTCCTGTTATGTTCATTTATAAATGAAATATGTACATTTATTTAATTTAAATGCTTAAATCAAATTTTTTTTTAATTGAATATGGCAATGGACCCTTTTCACAAGCCTGGTATGACGCGTTTAATGGTCATCAGCATCTTAAATCCTTTAAAGTTTTTAATATATATATTATTTAAAAAGTGTATGAATATTTATATGTATTTCTGTAAGTATTATATCATCAATGACCGCTTGTGCAAGGTGTTTCTAGTGCAGCATCTATGGGACAGGGCAGCAAATCTGACCTTATTCTCTCTTCTGGCTGTCATCATCAGTCTCACACAATTATTTTCCCTTTTCTCAAAGTCTTTATAACACCATCCTGGAGTTTTTCTTTTATTATTTGCACAGATAAGATTGTAAAAAATTATTTGTTGCATTCTCTCATTCAGTGCGCTCTAAGTTTTCTCAACTAGGACGACTTCCTCTACTGAGAAACCCGGAGGTGTGATAAGGATCTATGGCATTACTTTTTATTTAAAGATGTACAAGTCAGTCGATTAATCAAATACAGTCATTTGTTGTTCCCTCTAGAAAAATGCTGGGTTGTTGTAACCTAATGTTGTGGACAAACAAAAACAAGTGTCATTTAAATGCAATTTTAAAGAGGAACGCATGGGTTGTGTTTGTCCATATTTGACCCATGCAGCGTTGGGTTATGAACGCGTCATATTTTTGAGAATATGAGCTCATCTGATGTGTTTAGAGGAAAACAACCCAGCACATGACGTCACGCAGGTGAGACTGTTCCTCCTGCAGGTCACAGATCAGCCGTGACTCTACAGAGTCATCAGGGCAACAGTTCCAGAGATACTCAGAAGACACTTCAGTGGAAAACAACTTACCTGATAAAAGACTTTCTGTGGAATCAGAGGAGGAGTGAATGTCAGCTGGGTGGACAGACCTGATCAGAAACACACACCGTCATCTTCATCATCATCAGCATCACCTTCATCATCATTTGGACACTAAGAGAGAGAGAAAGTTGGGTATTAGCACTGATGAGACACAACTATAAGATTTAATCAAATCAATTCATATGGTAAAATTGATTAAAAATGCATAATAAAAAGTGCATTTTAAAAATAAGGTGCATTCTAAAAATAGCTCATTTTAAAAGATAAAATGCATTATAAAAGTAAAATTCATTCTACAAAAATAAAGTGCATTATAAAAAGTGCAGTCTAAATAAAGTGCATTTTAAAATGTCCAGTCTAAATGAATAGGATAGGAGCATTCTAAAAAGTGCATTCTACAACAAAAATGCATTCTAAATAATAGCGCATTTTAAAGTGTGCAATCTAAAAAATAAAATGCATTATAAAAATAAAGTTCATTCTACAAAAAATAAAGTGCATTCTAAAATAAAATTAATTCCAAAAATAAAGAGCATTCTAAAAAGTGCATTGAAAAAGTGCATTCTAAAACAAAGTGCATACTAAAAATAGTGCATTTTAAAACATGCATAAAAATAAGGAGCATTCTAGAAAGTAAATTAAAAAGTAAACTGCATTTTAAAAAATGAAGTGCACTAAATAATAGTGCGTTCTAAAAAGTGCAGTCTAAAAAATAAAATGCATTCTAAAAATAAAGTGCATATTAAAAATAAAGAACATTCTAAAAATAGCTCATTCTAAAAAGTGCATTTTAAAAAACAAAGCGCATTCTAAAACGTGCATTGCAAAAAAAAAATCTAATATATTATTTGTAAGTTAATATCTAAACAAAAATAAAAAATTAAGCGCATTCTAAAATAAAATTCATTCTAAAAATAAAGAGCACTCTAAAAAATGCATTAAAAAAAGAGCATTCTAAAAAAATAAAATGCGTTTAAAAAAATAAAGTGCATTTAAAAAAATAAAGCACATTCTAAAAATAGCTCAGTTTAAAACATGCATAAAAATAAGGACCATTCTAGAAAGTAAATTAAAAAGTAAACTGCATTTTAAAAAATTAAGTGCACTCTAAATAATAGTGCGTTCTAAAAAGTGCAGTCTAAAAAAATGCATTCTAAAAATAAAGTGCATATTAAAAATAAAGAACATTCTAAAAATAGCTCATTCTAAAAAGTGCATTTTAAAAAACAAAGCGCATTCTAAAATGTGCATTGAAAAAAAAAAAATCAAATATATTATTTGTAAGTTAATATCTAAAGAAAAATAAAAAATTAAGCACATTCTAAAATAAAATTCATTCCAAAAATAAAGAGCACTCTAAAAAATGCATTCAAAAAAGAGCATTCTAAAAAAATAAAGTGCGTTTAAAAAAATAAAGTACATTCTAAAAATAGCTCAGTTTAAAACATGCATAAAAATAAAGCGCATTCTAAAAAGTCAATTAAAAAATAAAGTGCATTTTAAAAACAAAGTTCATTCTAAAAATAGCTCAGTTTAAAACATGCATAAAAATAAGGAGCATTCTAAAGTTAATAAAAAAATAAAGTGCATTTTAAAAACAAAGTTCATTCTACAAAAATAAAGTGCAATCTAAAATAAAGTGAATTCTTAAAAAATAAAGTGCATATTAAAAATAAAGCTCATTCTAAAAATAGCGCATTTTAAAAAGTGCATTTTACAAAATAAAGTGCATTCTAAAATATGCATTGCAAAAAAATACATTATTTATAAGTTAACATCTAAACAACAACAAAAGATTATATTATTTAGTTATTTAGCATTTAGTTAACATCTAAACAACAACAAAAGAATACACAAAAAAAAAACATTACCCCCCCCCCCCCCCCCCCAAAAAAAAAAAACTGTGAGATTAAAACAGAAAAACACCTTGTTATTTTAGTGTTGTGTTTGTTTCTGTTTCTATAATATAAAATTTGTTTGCGTTTGTTTACTTATTATACTCTATATTTTAGATTCGTATTGATAATATTTTTTATTTAATTTTTTTTTTAAAGTTACAGGGGCGGTTCATTCCGCTGTGGCGACCCCAGATTAATAAAGAGACTAAGCCAAAAAAATAAATAAATTATTTAATAAATGAATGAATGAATGAAAGCCACAAGCAGTTATATAAACATTTCACTGCATATCGTACTGTGTACGTGACTAATAAAAATTAAATTTGATTTGAATTTGTATTTATTTGTTTGTGTTTATTGTGAACGCTTCACTCTTGTGGTGTTTCCTCAATCACAGGAAAAAGAGAAAGAGAAAAACACAGAGTTTTACAAGGCTGATCAGATTACACTCATAAAACCAGCTCTGTTTCTGACTAAAGTGAAAAGAAAGCAGAAATGGTGATTTGCAGATGATCTGTCAGTCATTCCAGCTTTCATGCCGCCGTCCAGCAAACCGGTTCTGTGGTGCACCTTCACAGTTATCTGGAAGAAAAACACGAGAAAATCAGGCGTGGAGCATTTCTGCTGAAGGTTTTTTGATGAGGAGCTTGTGGCAATATGACATATTTACAGTGAATTTCTGCTTTTATCTGCGCCGTGCTTTTATTGAGCACCTTATCTGTTGTGTCATCTGCTTTTACCAATGTTTGGAATGCTGTTGTGACATTTAACTGTGCTTCAGTTTTATTTGTCAGAAGGAAAAGTAAAAATGCACCGAAGCGTAACTCTTTCTGTTTGTTTGCATGCAGGCAGTGTGTGTGTGTGTGTTTGATGTGTTTTATTGAGTTCAAACCCTATAAACGCCACCACAAACACACCTCACTGTTTTATGATCGTTTCACAGTCAGAAATGCAGAGTTATGACATTCACATCTGACACACTCATCAGGCTACTGTAAATAATAATAATAATGACATTGTCTTGCTAATAATGCGACATTAAATATTAAATATGATTTGTTTATGCAGAAATTATTATTTTTTGATTATTAAATCAATTATTAAATTATTTTATATTAAATCTAAAAATTTAATTATTTTTTGTTGCACATTTACTTTATATTATCCTTTTTTTTTTTTTTTTTACAATTTATTTATTTATTTAATATTTTTTTATGCAGAAAGCATCATTAACCTATAGTGGACAAAATGATGATGATGATGATGATGATGATGATGATGATGATGATGATGATGATGATGATTATGATGATTTATTTCCTTGTAATTGTGAGATAAAAAAAATCCCATCTCATGTTTTAAAGCTCAGGTGTGGTAGCCTCTTACATAAACGTGTAATTAAATAACATTGTCTTGTTCATTTTGCAACAAATTCAATAATAAATCATTTTAATTTTAATGCAGAAATGAATCTATAATGATCTTTATTGCTTTATCGTTTATTTACCATTTCATGCAGATTTGCCGTTTTATTTATTTTTATTAAAAAAAAATCACATTTTAAGTCTGAAATGCTCAAATTTATGAGACACAAACTATAATTCAGAGAATAAAATAGTACATTTTTCTGTTATTTCAGTTGCAACACAAACCAGCAATAAAAGTCTGCACTGGGAACTGTAGATAATTGCGAAAATATTAAAATAAATCAATAAACTAAGCAGGGATTAGTATGATTTCATTAAATATCTAACATTTAAAAAACAAACATTAAATTTCTTTATCATACAGCATCAAATGTCATAAATATTAATAATAATAATAATAAATAATAATAATAATAATAATAATAATATATGCTGTTTAATAAATAAATTTAATGTTTGTTTTTTAAATGTTTTATATATATATATATATATATATATATATATATATATATATATATATATATATATATATATATATATATATATATATATATATATATATATATATATATATATAAATATACAGTTGAAGTCAGAATTATTAGGCCCCCTTTGAATTTTCTTTCTCTTTTTTTAAATATAAAATTATTGTTTAACAGAGCAAGGAAATGTTCACAGTATGTCTGATAATATTTTTTCTTCTGGAGAAAGTCTTATTTGTTTTATTTCGGCTAAAATAAAAGCAGTTTTACATTTTTTAAACACAATTTTAAGGACAATATTATTAGCCCCTATATTTTTCTCGATAGTCTACAGAACAAACCATTATTATACAGTAACTTGCCTAATTCCCCTAACCTGCCTAGTTACCCTAATTACCCTAGTTAAGCCTTTAAATGTCACTTTAAGCTGTATAGAAGTGTCTTGAAGAATATCTAGTCTAATATTATTTACTGTCATCATGACAAAGAGAAAATAAATCAGTTATTAGAGATGAGTTATTAAAACTATTATGATTAGAAATGTGTTGGAGAAATCTGCTCTCTGATAAACAGAAATTTGGGAAAAAATAAACAGGGGAGGCGAATAATTCAGGGGGGCTAATAATTCTGACTTCATCTGTATATATATATATATTTTAAATGCAGAAAGTATCTACCAGTTCTTTTTTATTTCCTTGGAATTGTGAGATATAAAATCAGATCTCAGGTTTCAAAGCAAAGATAATTCAGAGGAAAAGAAATAAATAGACTTCGATGTTAACTCACAACTGCAACACAAACCAACACTAAAGGGACCGAACTGTGCACTGCAGACGTGGCAACTGTATAAAAATAAGAATAAAAATAAAGGAATAAATATATACAAAACAGTAGATCAGCATGTTATTAAAACTGCACAAAAATATGAATTCTTTTATATTGCAATATCTAATTAATTATGCAAAAAGAAATGCATGTTTGCACATTATTCAGCATTATCTAGACACTGTATTACAGCTAAAGAATTTCCTTATTAATTAAAATCCTTCATTTCAAAACTGCATGGTGTGTTAACGTGTGTTATATTTAACGCATATTTCAATTAGTTTGATGATCTCATTCAGTCATTTTCCTTCAGCTTAGTCCCTTTATTCATCAGGGGTCACCACAGCGGAATGAACCGACAACTATTCCAGCATATGTTTTATGCAGCGGATGCCCTTGCAGCTGCAACCCAGTACTGGGAAACACGCATACACACTCACTGATTCACACTCATACACTACGGCCAGTGTAGTTGATCAGTTCCCCTATAGCGCATGTGTTTGGACTGTGGGGGAAACCGGAGCACCCGGAGGAAACCCACACCAACACGGGGAGAACATGCAAACTCCACACAGAAACACCAGCTGACCCAGCCGGGACTCGAACCAGCGACCTTTTTGGACACGCACGCACGCACGCACACACACACACACACACACGCACTGATATATAATGACTGAATGTTGATTTTCCAGACTTCAGTATTTCTGTGGAACAGCAGCTTGTGTTTTCGGTTCTGCTGTAATCAGAGATCTACTGTATAATGATAACTGTAGAGAGATTAATAGATACGAGCAGGAGCCGATGGAGCGCAGGAATGCTGAATCAAACACACACACACACGCACGCACACACACACACCTCATTATCTTTATAATCAGCCTCAAACATCCGACCAATGTGTTTAATGAGTGACGAGGAATCAAATTTTCTTCATTTTCTTTTCAGCTTAGTCTCTTTATTAATCCGGGGTCGCCACAGTGGAATGAACCGCCAACTTATTCAGCACATGTTTTACGCAGCGCATGCCCTTCCAGCCGCAACCCATCTCTGGGAAAAAGGAATCATATTTCACATTATATTAATTATAGGCTTCTATGAGGCTACGACACTATATATCTAAACATAGATATAAATATTTTAACATTCTGAAATCAAGAGGCATTTTCTGGACAAGCAAAACATATTTGGAGGTTTTCAGAAATAAAGAGTCCAAATGGGGTTTTCATTTTCAACAGGGGAAGAGAAATAATCTTGACATTAGTTTATTTTGTCTGATTATTTTGCTTGTTTTAAAGGAAAACTCATTTAAATTTGACTCATTATTTCTAAAAACAAGACAAAACAATATTTTTTGCCTGTCAGGAAAATGCTTCTTGATTTAAGAAGTTTTAGATATTTTGACTAGAAATGACACAAAAGTACAGTGGCGGAGAGAGCTTAACGTGCAGCGCTTTAAGAAAACACATGCAATTACAAAAACACCAGCAAACTGAGAACAGATCTTCATCCGTTTGACAGCAGAGAGCAGACGTGCCGCAAATCCTCACAACACATACACATTAAACATTACACTGCATTTCCCCACAGCACAAACTAATGAATAAAACACACTGCATTTTCTCAGAACAAATAGCACTAAACACAACCGAAATGCTTCAAGAGGACCCTAAAACGTGACAGGGAATTGCGATGTTAAAATAAACAAACAAAAAACTCCCTTTTTTTTAAAGATCACCTACAACTTCACTGAGCACTCACGGCACAGCCGCGTCCGTCACGTTTTTGGGTCCCCTTAAAACATTTCTGTTGTGTTCTGATCTTTTGTGTTGTGCGTTTTATTCATTTGTTTGTGTTGTGAGGATTTGCAGCATGTGTGTTGTCAAACAGATCTTTTCTCAATTTGCTGGTGCTTTTTGTGTACAGTTGAAGTCAGAAATATTAGCCCCCTTGAATTATTAGACCGCTTGTTTATTTTTTCCCCAATTTCTGTTTAACTGAGAGAAGATTTTTTCAACACATTTCTAATCATAATAGTTTAATATCTCATTTCTAATAACTGATTTATTTTCTCTTTGTCATGATGACAGTAAATAATATTAGACTAGATATTCTTCAAGACACTTCTATACAGCTTAAAGTGACATTTAAAGGCTTCACTAGGTTAATTAGAGTAACTAGGTGGGGGTGCATTTCCCAAAACCATCGTTAGCCAACTAAGGTCGCAAGTTCTGTCGTTACAAACATAGTTTGTTGACTTGCAGTTTCCCAAATCCATCGCTCCAATGAACATTCGCAAACTGCGTCGCAAACTCGAGCACTTGAAACGACACCTGTGGAGCTGTAGTTAGAAACAGAGTTCCTGGCTGTGTTCTATTCCCACTTATCCCCCCTATGCCCTATTCATTTAGAACATTCTAACATTCAAAGTTTGAATTATTAATAATAAAAACGCATTAAGGTCATCTCTCTTAGGTGTAATTTGCTTTCAAAGTATTTTTACAGTTCAGTTTTAGCGATCTTCATGTTTACAATTGTGCTCCCTTCACAGTGCACTTTGAAAACATCGATATTTTGAACACAGCCTCATGGCAAAAGCTACAGGTGACTTTCTTTAAAAAGCGGAATTTATGTTACGTCTCCAAAGCTTGAGAAAACAAAAAACACAGCATATGGTATTGCTTTTAATTTATAGTAGGTTATTTATGAAGTATCTGTACTGTATATGACATGGGCCTGCTGGTTAGAGCAAATCTGCAGTGGTCAAATTAAAAGCAGACTTTTCAAAAAATAAATAAACAATATCCTACTTAATAATCATCTTCATCATCATTAATATTATTATTAAAATAGGACTTTTTTAATTTTCTAACAAATAATAAACATTAAATTAAATTTTTTAATAAATTGCCTCATTATTTATTTATTTATATGATTTATATATGATATTAGAAGAGTGTTAGCTTTTGTAAGTGATTTTATGTTTTAGAATAGAATATGTAATGTTCAACTTCTCAATAATATTAGTAAAGCAAACACAGACCCTATGTGCCGTTTACATTTATTTCAATTAATATGGAAAGCGAGTGCATGTTTTTACCAAAACTAATATTGGATTTTATTTTAAATGCGTGTGCGTGTAAAAAAATATAATTTGCACAAAGAAATGATGGGGTTCTTCTCTAAAGTAGTTACTCCACCCTGTTTTATGGGCAATTTACGTTATAACTAACGCGGTTCAAGCGATGGATCTGCGACAGAGAAACTAGGGGTTTTGGGAAACACTCGTCACTACATCGTTCTCTTCCAAAACGATGCATTGCACTATGATAGTTCAGCCGCGAGTTACGTCATTGTTTGGGAAACGGACCCCAGGTTAGGGTAATTAGGCAAGTTATTGTATAATGATGGTTTGTTCTGTAGATAGTCGAGAAAAAATCTAGCTTAAAGGAGCTAATAATATTGACCTTAAAATGGTGTTTAAAAAATTAAAAACTGCTTTTATTCTAGCCGAAATAAAACAAATAAGACTTTCTCCAGAAGAAAAAATATTATCAGACATACTGTGAACATTTCCTGAATCTGTTAAACATCATTTGGAAAATATAAATATAACAAAAAAGTCAAAAATTCAAAGGGGGCCAACAATTCTGACTTCAACTGTATATGCAGAAGTTTGCAGAAGGACTTTTAATTTTGCAGCAACCTGGGTCAAGAGCTTCCGGTGAACTGTACGCCAGTACAGTTAAGATCTGTTTTCTTTAAAAATCAATGATCTCTACTGGCTGAGTGATATAAAATATAAAGTGAGTCTCAGATTGTACATTGAATTACATGTGTCTGCGCCATGTCTTTAAAATATGAAGATTTATTTTACTCCAGTATTTTCATTGGAGGGCTTGCCTGCTGATCCTGATGGCTTTTCATCTCGTTTTACGCTTGAACAACTACATGAATGCTGAAGTCTATTTAACTGATTGTATTTTAATTACAATACAACATCGATGCTGTATAAAATGTAAAAAAAGTCACATTAACCGTTCACCGGAAGTTTGTCAGTATAGAAACACTAGCTGTGCTTATACCCTATTGCATGTGTTTTCTTAAATTGCAGCACGTTAAGTTCTCTCTGCCACTGTACAAAAGCTCTAAGAAAGAAAATATCTTTTTTACACATACAGTTTCTGCATTTAGTGATTCTCAAGTGTTTTGTGTTTATGTGCGGTGGTGAAATGCATTATGGGATGTTGATCTCTGTCCACTTCTGATGTTGAAAATTCAACTCTACAGTTTAACACAGTGACTTTTATTGAAATTTTAGTCGATTGAAATAATATAATGTATAATAAATAATATGTGGAGAAATAAGTGTGTAAAATAACAGAAAATGTTCTGCAGTTTATTACAAGGTTTCTGTAGTGTAATATACAGTACAACACCAACACACACAATACAGCACTGCACACTACTACACCTGAGCAGAAAAGCCACTTATTTCGATCTTTTCAAGGTTAAAAGCTGCTGGAAGAAAGATTAATATCCCATGATGCAATTCAGAAGCAGAAATAAATGAGGAAAAATCAAACATGAATCACAAAATACCTAAAACTCCTAATTGAAGCATATTTTCTACAGTGTAATGTGTTTTCTAATGTATTTTTAAAGCCGTGTTTCAGTTCATTTGTAAAAGGTGCGGTGAAATAAAACGTCACCTAATTCTGTCTAATGATGATTAACGACAGTGTTAATGCAGTTTACCTGGAACTTTAAAGAGATGGGCGTTGAATTCAGTTGAAAACATTCTCAATCATACTTTGCATGAAAATAAAGACATAAATAAAAGACTGAAACAGTATTTCCTGGCAAATCCAACACAACTTCAGCTTATGTGTATTATTATATGTTTAAATGGCAAATTAGTGGCTAAATTACATAAATATATATAAGACGATCTGTTTTTACAATCTGCTCATTATTATCAGGTCTTTTAGTGTTTTCTAAAACAAGATTGAATTAATAATTTGACTTTATATGAAAAAGAGGAAACTTTGTTCACTCAGAAACTTTAAATATACATTTTTAAACAATTATAATGTTTAATTTAACAAATGAGTATAAACAAATGACAAAGCAGTAAAAAGCAACATGAAATTTAAAGTAAAAAACCATGTTTATTTAATTTTATGTTTTATTTCTTTATTTTTACAGTGTTTACTCAGTGCATTTATCAACACAAGTTCTTAAATGCCAAATTAGTGGCTAAAATTGAATATGTAAAAATGAATATATAAGATGATCTGTTTTTACAATCTGCTCATTATTATCAGGTCTTCATGCTTAGTGTTTTCTACAAAAGAGTTTGAATTAATAATTTAATTTTACATGAAAAAGAGGAAACTTGGTCAATCTTGACTCAGGAACTTTAAATATACATATTTAAACAATTATAATGTTTAACTTAACAAACAATTATAAACAAATGACAAAGCAGTAAAAAGCAACATGAAATTTAAAGTAAAAAACCATGTTTATTTAATTTTATGTTTTATTAATTTATTTTTAGTGTTTACTCAGTGCATTTATCAACACAAATTCTTAAATGCCAAATTAGTGGCTAAAATTGCATGAAAATGTAAGATGATCTGTTTTATAATCTGCTCATGATCATCAGGTCTTCATGCTTAGTGTTTTCTAAAACAAGTTTGAATTAATAATTTTACATAAAAAAAGAGGAAACTTGGTCAATCTTCACTCAGGAACTTTAAATATACATATTTAAACAATTATAATGTTTAACTTAACAAACGAGTATAAACTAATGACAAAGCAGTAAAATACAACATGAAATTTAAAGTAAAATTCATGTTTATTTTATTTTATGTTTTATTTATTTATTTTTTACAGTGTTTACTCAATGCATTTACCAACACAAGTTTTTAAATGCCAAATTAGTGGCTAAAATTGAATATGTAAAAATGAATATGTAAGATGATCTGTTTTTACAATCTGCTCATTATCACCAGGTCTTCATATTAGTGTTTTCTAAAACAAGTAACTTTTTTAGAATTAATAATTATTACAATTAACAATTATTATGTTTAATTTAACAAACAACTATTAACAAATGACAAAGCAGTAAAATACAAAAGGAAATTTAAAGTAAAAAAAAAAAACATGTTTATTTAATTTTATGTTTTATTTCTTTATTTTTACAGTGTTTACTCAATGCATTCACCAACACAAGTTTTTTAATGCCAAATTAGTGGCTAAAATTGCATAAATATATAAGATGATCTGTTTTACAATCTGTTTGTTCACCAGGCCTTCATGCTTAGTGTTTTCTAAAAAAAGTTTGAATGAATAATGTAACTTTATATGAAAAAGAGGAAACTTTCTTCACTCAGGAACTTTAAATATACATTTAAAAAAATCTATTTTATTTTATGTTTTATTCATTTATTTTTTACAGTGTTTACTCAATGCATTTATCAACACAAGTTTTTTAATGGCAAATTAGTGGCTAAAATTACATGAATATGATCTGTTTTACAATCTGTTTGTTCACCAGGCCTTCATGCTTAGTGTTTTCTAAAAAAAAAATAGAATTAATAATTTGACTTTATATGAAAAAGAGGAAACTTTCTTCACTCAGGAACTTTAAATATACATTTTTTAAACAATTATAATGTTTAATTTAACAAACGAGTATAAACAAATGACAAAGCAGTAAAAAGCAACATGAAATTTAAAGTAAAAATCTTGTTTATTTTATTTTATGTTTTATTAATTTATTTTTTACAGTGTTTACTCAATGAATTTACCAACACAAGTTCTTAAATGCCAAATTAGTGGCTAAAATTGCATGAAAATGTAAGATGATCTGTTTTATAATCTGCTCATGACTATCAGGTCTTCATGCTTAGTGTTTTCTAAAAAAAAGTTTGAATTAATAATTTAACTTTAGATGAAAAAGAGGAAACTTGGTCAATCTTGACTCAGGAACTTTAAATATACATTTTTAAACAATTATAATGTTTAATTTAACAAACAATTATAAACAAATGACAAAGCAGTAAAATACAAAATGAAATTTAAAGTAAAAAAAAACAATTATTTTATTTTAAGTTTTATTTCTTTATTTTTACAGTGTTTACTCAATGCATTTATCAACACAAGGTTTTAAATGCCAAATTAGTGGCTAGAATTACATGAATAAATAAGATGATCTGTTTTTACAATCTGTTTGTTCACCAGGAATTCATGCTTATTAATTCTAAATTATATACCCTTTATTATAAACATTCATTTTGAATGCATAGGGCATTTAATTTTACATGAAAAAGTTGATGAAACCTAAACCTGCCAATCTTCACCCAGTAATTTTAAATGAAAAAAAATAAAATAAAAAGTAAAAAATAAATAAATAAATAAATAAATAAATAAATAAATAAATAAATAAATAAATAAATAAATAAATAAATAATGTTTAAATTGACAAAGCATTGAAATGAAACATGAAAACTGGAATATAGTTTATTTTTTTAAACATTTTTTATGTTGTCAGTGTTTATTCAATGCATTTATCAACACAATCTGAATTTATTTATTATTTAAATGTCCAAATTAGTGGCTAAAATTGTATTTATTCTTCTAAGATGTGTTTTTGTGTGATCAGTCTCCGAGTGATGTTCTGAGGACGCTCTTCATGCTTAACATTTATATTTATCTTTCATTTAGTATTAATGGGGTCTTTCAATTTCACATGAATTAATCCATTAGTCACATAAATGTACAATTGTTGAGTTTCAGGTTGTTCAAAACTTCAAAATAGTGTTTAATCAATTTAAGAAACAATAATAAAGAAATGATGAATAATGCATTAAAATATAACAAGAGAATTAATGTTGGAAAAAGTGTAATATTGTTTATTTAATCCATGTGTTTTGTGTGTTTACTCAGTGCATTATATGTTTATCAGTCAGTTCCTGGAATAAATGAACTATACTATACGAAATTAGTCTGCAATACTGTGTTTTGATGCATTATTGCCGCATCGTGTTGACAGGAACTGAAGCTTCTGGGTTTCAGAGTCACTTACTGACAATTACAGAACACAACGACATAGAAGAGTACAGGAAAACACTGCACCGAACATAACACACACACACACACCCACACAGATGAACACCCATACATGCACACACACACTCTCTCTCTCTCTCTCTCTCTCTCTCGCAGACACACACATACTCTTATCACAAACACACACACACACACACACACACACACACACACACACACACACACACACACACACACACACACACACACACACACACACACACACACACACACACACACACACACACTTGCAGACACTCTCACAAAAACACACATACACTAACTATCTCACACATACACACATACAGACTCTCTCTCACACACACACACACACACGGGTCAGCTGGATGGGAATAATGAGTGATTTACACTAATGACTCACACCAGCGCTCTGATTCACGGCTGCAGCAGTTTCACACTCCACGGCACACAGACAAACACATTCAGTCACACTCTTCTCCACATCTCACTTCACTTTAAAGCATTCGGTTTACTTCAACACTCTTTACTATAGTATTAGAAGAGCATTATATACTTGCACAGTACTTCTGTCTGTAGTGAGCATCAAATTAAAGTGTCAGATATTAATCAGACGCTCTAATAATACTTTAATGACTGCTGGTCGACAATTGAAGACCGGATGTCTGTCATATAAAGGCAAGTGCTAAAATACAACTTCTAGATGTTTGATGTGACTTAAAAAAGAAAATTATATATATATATATATATACCAGCAACTGAAGAGTATATGCTTATTGTGGTCTCACTTTACAATATGTCTCCGTTAGTTAATGCTAATTTAACATGAATTAATACACTGTAAAAATGATGAGTTTACTTAAAATAATTGAGTAAACCTGTTGCCTTAAACATTTGAAGTAAATGAATTATGTGCATGATTATAAAAATTAAATTCAACTTAAAATAAATAGTTAAATTATTCAATTAAAGTTAAATCAACCTAAAAGTTCCAAGTTACAATGAGTTTACTCACTTTTATAAGTAAACATCACTTTTTTACAGGGCAATGAACGATATTTTTACAGCATTTATTAATTATAATAGTATACACAGCTGTTTACAGACGCTAGGACACATTTCTCAATACTTTGGTCACTTTTGCAAAACTCTTCCCACAATTCTCCTGATCGACTCTCAGCTTGGCAAAGCAGTTCATTTCTCATTCACAATGCACCACAACTACCACAACACTTTATTCAGCTCTCAACTAAACTCATTCTTCCAGAACACTAGCAAAGGTTGACAGCCCACAAACACACGTTGTCACCCACAAAACAATGCGCTAAAAACACCAACAACATGCAGCATTACAGTGTTTTCTGGTGTAAAACAAGGACACATCTCTGTTTATAACTGCAGCATATGTTACCAGAGCGAATCAGACATGATGCAGAATTCCTCAATATTTGATGTCCTTTATTTATTTGTATTTTGTAATTAGTTTGTATCCACACCATCCACTGATACAGATATAGTAATGCTGATCTGGCTGATCTACATCTTTTAGATCTGAAATATGTTTCAGTAAAATATTGCAGTTGAATTTTCTGTCTTCTTCAGTTTTGCATGATGTTATTGTTATGAACAGAAGCTCAACAGTTTTGAGAACAGTATGTAAGCATGTGCTAAATGTCCTGTACGTACACAGAGTTTTGGCAGTTGTTGTGTCTGACTGAGTTTGAGAGATGTAGTCATTGAACGCATTTTGTGCCAAAGCAATGAGAATTGATCCTCAGTTTAGCCCACAGAGACTTCTGTTGTGCTCACTGTGTGAAGAGTTCTGCAAAAGTCACCTGAGTGTTGAGAAATGTGTCCTAGCGTCTGTAAACAACTGTAAGAGTTTCAGTAACAATTCACAGCATTTACAACGAATTATCAGCGTATTGTTAATATATTAACAGTTTATTATAGCACGTATAAAGTATGATCTTACATCCCTAATCCTAAACCCAACTACTAACTATTACAGTTGATTGTTTTGATGCAGTCGTCAACTGAAACTCCACATTTTCAGAACAGTGAACACACAGGCCTAGACAGCGGCACTCATGGTCAAAATGACACATTTTGCTTGCAAAATGCTCAAACCGTGTCAAAACATTTAAAATATGCAACAAAAGCTCATTTTAACTTCAAACAACACATCTTGCAAACAAGTAAATGAGCTCTATTAATCAATCACTACACAATGGACAACAAAACACAGAACTCAGTGAGTCAGTGCACCATTGCTTGTCATTGTAGCCTATTGCCCATGCCGTTTGTTTGTTGTCTTTCTATTTGGGCTGTCAAATCAAAAGAATTGAATCCAGAATAAGAAATGCTTTGATTAAATTTATATTGAATTCATCACATTTTTTCAAACTGTGGCTGAAAACTGAAATACTGTTCAAAAACAAAACAGACAAAAGTAATAAAATATTGTAAATATTAGAGAAAACACATGTAAACCAATATACAGTCACATCTATGACTATGACTCTAGGTGTGTCAAACCAGTGGTTCAGTGATTTCACACTGACCTTAATAGTTTCTAATGGTTAGGAATAGATAGTTTCTGTTTGGTTTTCATAGCTAAAACAATGGATTTTAGACTGCTTGAATAACATCTGTGTTAACTGTTTTGAAAACTGTTGGGGAAAATGTGTCAATCCAATGAGAAAGAGTTTGCATATTTGCAAGACATGTCTTCTGCTCTGGGGTGCGTTTCTCAAGCAATGACGTAACTCGCGCTGAACTATCATAGTACGATGCATCGTTTGGGAAAAGAACAATGTAGTGACGAGTGTTTCCCAAAACCCCTAGTTTCTCTGTCGCAGATCCATCGCTTGAACCGCGTTAGTTATAACTTAAAACACTCATAAAACGGAGTGGAGTAACTACTTTACAGAAGAACCCCATCATTTCTTTGTGCAAATGATATTTTTTTACACGCACACGCATTTAAAATAAAATCCAATATTAGTTTTGGTAAAAACATGTACTCGTTTTCTATATTAATTAAAATATTTGTAAATGGCACATATAGAGTCTGTGTTTGCTTTACTAATATTATTGAGAAGTTGAACATTATTCTATTCTAAAACATAAATTCACTTACAAACACTAACACTATTCTAATATCATATATAAATCATATAAATAAATAAATAAATAAATAATGAAGCGATTAATTATAAATATATTTACTTTAATAATAATATTAATAATATTAATGATGATGATGATGATGATTATTATTATTATTATTATTATTAAGTAGGATGTTGTTTATTTATTTATTTATTTTTTTTAAAGTCTACTTTTACAATTTGACACATGCAAATCACACTGTAAAAAATAAAAAGATGAGTTAACTTAAAATTTTAAAGCAACCAGCTGCAAAAAATTTTTGAGTTTATTAAGCTTCAGTGGTTGAAGTTGTGCCAAATTAATTTTTTAAGTTGACTGAAAAGGCTGGTTTAAGTCAAATATACTTTACGGAATAATTTGGCACAACTTCAAACACTGAAGCTTAATAAACTCAATATTTCTTTGCAGCCGGTTGCTTTAAAAATTTTAAGTTAACTCAACTTTTTATTTTTTTGAACATATGGAGAAATCAAAATTTAAAGTCTCCTCAACTGAATATTTTACTTTTTATTGAACAAACAGTTCCAAACATGCAGTTAAATCATTTTTATGAGTGAATTCAACTCCGAGCTCAAAAATATGTCCACCTAACTTACAATTTTAAACTGAGTTAACTATTTGTACGTTGGATTTTTTACAGTGCACAGCAGAAAGTTCTAACCAGCAGGCCCATGTCATATACAGTACAGATACTTCATAAATAACCTACTATAAATTAAAAGCATTAACAAATGCCATGTTTTTTTATTTTCACAAGCTTTGTAATGTAATGTAATGTAATGTAATGTGTATTTATATAGCGCATTTATTGTGTATGGCCATACACCCAAAGCACTTCACAATCATGAGGGGGGTCTCTCCACACCACCACCAGTGTGTAGCATCCACTTAGATGATGCGACGGCAGCCACAAGACAACGGCGCCAGTGCACTCACCACACACCAGCTATTAGTGGAGTGGAGAGACAGTGATAGAGCCAATTCAGTAGATGGGGATGATTAGGAGGCCATGATGGGTAAGTGCCGATTGAGGGACTTTGGCCAGGACACCGGGGTTACACCCCTACTCTTTACCAGAAGTGCCATGGGATTTTTAATGACCACAGAGAGTCAGGAGCTCGGTTTAACGTCTCATCCGAAAGACGGCGCCCACTGACAGGGTAGTGTCCCCTTCACTTTTACTGGGGCATTAGGACTCACACAGACCACAGGTTGAGCGCCCCCTTCTGGCCTCTCTAACACCACTTCCAACAGCAACCTAGTTTTCCCATGTGGTCTCGCATCCAGGTACTGACCAGGTTCAGTCCTGCTTAGCTTCAGTGAGTAACCGGTCTTGGGCTGCAGGGTGATGTGGCTGTGGCTTTGGAGATGTAACATAAATTCCACTTTTAAATAAAAGGTCACCAATAGCTTTTGCCATGAGGCTGTGTTCAAAATGATATCGATGTTTTCAAAGTGCACTGTGAAGGGAGCACAATTGTAAACATGAAGATCGATAAAACTAAACTGTAAAAATACTTTGAAAGCAAATTACACCTAAGAGAGATTAACTTAATGCTTCTTTATTTTTAATAATTCCAACTTTGAATGTTAGAATGTTCTAAATGAATAGGGCATAGGGGGGATAAGTGGGAATAGAACACAGCCAGGAACTCTGTTTCTAACTACAGCTCCACAGGTGTCGTTTCAAGTGCTCAAGTTTGCGACGCAGTTTGCGAATGTTCGTTGGAGCGATGGATTCGGGAAACGGCAAATCAACAAACTATGTTTGTAACGACGGAACTTGCGAACTTAATTGACTAACAATGGTTTTGGGAAACGCCCCCCTGATGGGATAGTGATGAGGAAAATGGAGTGGATCCTAGTTTCTTTAACCAGGTCAAAGCAAACAAGAAAAACTGTAATAAGCAGCTAATTAGTGCACTACAACTGACAAAAGTCTTGTTGTCTATTTAAGTTTTAGAAACACAAATAATATCTTGACTTCTAGTTGATGATTTGGTGTCAGAAGTGTCTCTATGAAAGGCAAAGGCCTCTAGATCACGCTTATTTTGAGCTCAATAAAATCTGATCATGTCTTGATGTTGAATGATTTCATTAGGACAGTGCGGTCTGACTCTGCTTAGACTAAAGTCTCATCACTGAACCTTCAATAATGTCCAGTATAGAATATAAAGTCATGCTGCAGTGGAAACAGAATGAATATTGTGTCTGACTCCATCATGAGCTTGGAGGACTGCATCATACATCTCTGAATGACTCAAATCACGCATTAATAAAGTCATCTGGAATGGAGAAGAAAGCCTTCCTGCAGGACTCCCAGAGTTCATCAAGAGTCTTTGTGTTCATCTTCAACACCTCCTCCTTCATCTTACCCCACACTTGCTCAATAATGTTCATGTCTGGTCACTAAGCAGGCCAATCCTTGAGGACCTTCTTTGCTTTCAGGAGCTTTGATGTGGAGGCTGAAGTATGAGAAGGAGCGCTATCCTGCTGGAGAATTGTCCCTCTCCTGTGGTCTGTAATGTAATGGGCAGCACAAATGTCTTGATACCTCAGGCTGTTGATGTTGATCATCCACTCTGCAGATCTCTCGCACGCCCCCATACTGAATGACCCCCAAACTATGATTTCTCCTTCACCAAACTTGACTGATTTCTGTGAGAATCTTGGCTCCATGCTGGTTCCAGTAGGTCTTCTGCAGTATTAGTGATGATTGATGCAGATCAACAGATGATCCAGCAGAGAAATCCACCTTCTGACACGTTTACACATCATCAACTAGAAGTCCAGTTATTATCTGCTGCTCTTACAACTGAGATAGACGACAAGACTTTTGTCAGACAGTTAATGATGAGTCTTAGTTAATGATTTGTAAATAGCATGAAGTGTATATTAAAATGTTCCCATGATAAATCTATTATTAATACTCTTCTAATGCATTATAAAAATCCAAAAGTGCTTTATAACATTAGCTTAATTCACTTTGAGTGTGCTTTCAAATATATTTTAATCAGCTAAGATAAATAAGTATGCATAGTTCATTGTTTATTCATGTTAGTAAGTATATTACTCATAAAAGCTTATGTGTGACTCTTACTGTGTTAAAATCCCTCACTGAGAGGAGATCATCTGAAAGCAAAACAATGTACTTTACTGTAAACGCCACTGTAAGGTAACGGTGGGTAAAGGTTGGGGGTGTTTTTATGCTGTGCGTGTGTGTGTGTGTGTGTGTGTGTGTGTGTCAGAATGAAAAACTGCTCTGCATGTGACGAAGGACACTTTTGATCAGTTCTGGCTGATGAGCAACAATTTCAGTTCCTCTACTTTCTAGAAATACAACCACAGAAAGTGATGAATGTGTGGGACTTTCAGACGAAGCAGCCTGAGGGGTGTGTGTGTGTGTGTGTGTGTGAGGGAGTGTGTGTGTATAGGAGAGAGAGTGTGTGTGCACGTGTGAGCGTGTGTGTATGAGAAAGTATGTGTGTGTGTGCTAGCGTGTGTGTAAGTGTGTGCATGAGAGAGAGTGTGTGTGTTTGTGTGTGTATGAGTGTGTTTGTGTGCATCTGAGTGTGTGTGTGTGTTTGTGAATGTGTGTGAGTGTGTGTATGTGTGTGTTTGTGTGAATTGTAAAGAATGACTGCATGTGTGTGTGTGTGTGTGTGTGTGTGTGTGTGTGTGTGTGTGTGTTTTTGTGACATATCAGGACACAAATCTGTATAATGACATGGGTATGACACAGGTATTACAAAAAGCAGGTGAAATATGAGGACATTGGTGACGTCCTCACTTCTCCAAAAGCTTCTAAATCACACAGGATGAGTTTGTTCAGGGAGTAAAGCTGTACACTGTCTCCTGTGATGGTTGGGTTTAGGGGTAGGGTGGGGTGAGGGCAATATCATATACGCTTTGATCTGTAGAAAATGAATGGAAGCCTATGTAATGTACCCACTTTTCACAAAGTGTGTGTGTGTGTGTGTGAGTGTGTTTGTGTTTGTGTGTGTATGAGTGTGTTTGTGTGCGTCTGAGTGTGTGTGTGTGTTTGTGAATGTGTGTGAGTGTGTGTATGTGTGTGTTTGTGTCAATTGGAAAGAATGACTGCATGTGTGTGTGTGTGTGTGTGTACACTACGGGGATTTTCTTCATGTTTTTTAAAATAAAATAATTCTGTTCATTTATTAAATGTATTTTATTTTTAATTGTTAAATATTAAAATTTTAAATAACTGCTTTCTTAAGCAGGTCGCACACCAGAAGCGCCACTCTGTGACGCGCCGCACAGCGCCGTGCATTTCAGAAATCTAAACATAGGTTTCTATCAGGGTACACACACCGGCGCCGCAAGTCGGCAGCTGTCCGCAGCGCCCAGCCACAACTCAGGACACTGTTCATATTTCTGCCGCCGCCACAGAGCGCCATCTGAATAGTTTCATTTTAAATCGCATGCGAATCTGCGCGTCTGGTGTGCGATACTTTCAACTGTAATGTGCGCACCGTGTCGTGGCGCATCCCGTGTGTGAAGCCCTATATTGTATGTAGTTTCAAATTAAATAATTACTCCAGTCATTGTTGCTTTTATTAATATTATACACTGTAAAAAATCTGTAACTTTACGGTTTATTTCCGGCAGCTGGGGTGCCGGAAATAAACCCGTAAAATAACGGCTGTTAAATTACAGAAATTTATCGTAAAATAACGAACATTGAATTACAGAAATGTCTTCAAATCTAAATTTCTGATAAATTTCTGTAAAAATTTATTTTACAGTAAATTTCTGTAATTTAACAGCCGTTATTTTACGTTACGTTTAAACCGTAAAATTACAGATTTTATTACAGTGTACCATTAAATAGCAATTTATAATATTCATTCATTCATTTTCTTTTTGGCTTAGTCCCTTTATTAATCTGGGGTCGCCACAGTGGAATGAACCACCAACTTATCCAGCACATGTTTTACACAGCGGATGCCCTTCCAGCTGCAACCCATCTCTGGGAAACATCTATACACATTCACTCACTATGGACAATTTAGCTTACCCAATTCACCTGTACCGTATGTCTTTGGACTGTGGGGGAAACCGGAGCATCAGGAAGAAACCCACACGAACGCAGGGAGAACATGCAAACTACATACAGAGATGCCAACTGACCCAGCCGAGGCTTGAACCACAACCTTCTTGCTGTGAGGCGACAGCACTACCTACTGCACCACTGCATCACCCAATATATAATATATAACATATATTATAATATATATATACATAACCAATACTACTACTACTACTACTAATAATAATAATGATAATAATAACAATAATAATTAATATTAGAGTGATTTTGGAAGGATCAAGACTTGAGTAATGAAGCAGAAAATTCATAATTAAAATCACTGGAATAAATTATTAAATGAAATGATAAACTACTTTTGAGCAGTTATTTTAGTGCAGTAACATTTCACAATTTTACAACTTTTACCATATTTTTGATGGAATAAATGCAGCTTTGATGAGCTGGAGAAGCTTCTTTCAAACATTTAAAAATCTTACTGACCCCAAACTGTTTGACTGTGTGTGTGTGTGTGTGTGTGTGTGTGTGTGTGTGTGTGTGTGTGTGTTTGTGTGTGTTTGATTGCCTGTGTGTTTGTGTGTATGAATGTATCTTTCTGAGTGTGTGTGTGTGTGTGTGTGTGTGTGTGTGTGTGTGTGTGTTTGTGTCTGTTTGATTGCCTGTGTGTTTGTGCATGAATATTTCTTTCTGAATGTGAGTGTGTGTGTGTGTGTGTGTGTGTGTATGTGTGTGTGTATGTGTGTGTGTGTGTGTGTCTTTGTGTGTTTGATTGCCGGTGTGTGTGTGCATGAATGTATCTTTCTGAGTGAGTGTGTGTGTGTGTGTGTGTGTGTGTCTGTGTGTGTTTGATTGCCGGTGTGTGTGTGCATGAATGTATCTTTCTGAGTGTGTGTGTGTGTGTGTGTGTGTGTGTGTGTGTGTGTGTGTGTGTGTTTGTTTGATTGCCTGTGTGTTTGTGCATGAATATTTCTTTCTGAATGTGAGAGTGTGTGTGTGTGTGTGTGTGTCTGTGTGTGTTTGATTGCCTGTGTGTTTGTGCATGAATATTTCTTTCTGAATGTGAGAGTGTGTGTGTGTGTGTGTGTGTCTGTGTGTGTTTGATTGCCTGTGTGTTTGTGCATGAATATTTCTTTCTGAATGTGAGTGTGTGTGTGTGTGTGTGTGTGTGTGTGTGTGTGTGTGTGTGTGTGTGTGTGTGTGTGTGTGTGTCTTTGTGTGTTTGATTGCCGGTGTGTGTGTGCATGAATGTATCTTTCTGAGTGAGTGTGTGTGTGTGTGTGTGTGTGTGTGTGTGTGTATGTGTCTGTGTGTGTTTGATTGCCGGTGTGTGTGTGCATGAATGTATCTTTCTGAGTGTGTGTGTGTGTCTGTGTGTCTGTGTGTGTTTGATTGCCCTAGTGTTTTTGTGTATGAATGTATCTTTCTGAGTGTGTGTGTGTGTGTGTGTTTGATTGCCTGTGTGTTTGTGCATGAATATTTATTTCTGAATGTGTGTGTGTGTGTGTGTGTGTGTGTGTGTGTGTGTGTGTGTGTGTGTTTGATTGCCTGTGTGTTTGTGCATGAATATTTCTTTCTGAATGTGTGTGTGTGTGTGTGTGTGTGTGTGTGTGTGTGTGTGTGTGTGTGTGTGTGTGTGTGTGTGTGTGTGTGTGTGTTTGAAATCCCCAATAATCAGGCAGACAGAGCAGTGTTCTTAGACAAGTAAGGTTTAATGTGCTACATTAAAAAAGTTTGTCAAAAATAGTTTCTCACATTATAAAGTATCAACATCTTTTCAGACTGAGTCAAAAATAATCCTAGATAATAACAAAAGAACTGTACAGAAGCCACTAAACGAAGGAACGGCCTGCTTTCTAAACCCTGCAGCTAAACACAAGCAAAACTCCCGCACGTGGATCTAGGTCCTGCTTTTTCCAGTGCTGACGTCAAATAAATTAAAGAACATAGGAAAGCTAGCGATTTCACTTTAGTTTAGTATGAGGTACAGTTGTGTCTGTAGTTCTGTATAGTCTACACAAAATAATAAACACACAAGTGTCGCAATCTTCATGATTGGCAAATTCAGCTCCAGCTACATAGATTTGGTCGTGTTCATAGTGCTAACAATACTCGCTTGGATTAATGAGACGACAGTAAACATCGCAGACACAACCGAGTAACAGAAATCTACCAAATAACTAACAATATTGCTCTCGGTTTAAATATTAAATAAAAAGTGAGGCATGTTTTCTGTCCAATGTCCAAGGGGTTTGGTGGAAATCTGGTACAGTGTAAAAAGCGAGTTGTTGACTTGACTTAAAAAATGCAACTGAAATAATGAAGTAAATTAATTATGCGCATAATTATAAAAATCCATTCGTTCATTTAAGCCTTTGGCTTAGTTCCTTATTTATCAGGGGTCGCCACTGTGGAATGAACCACCAACTATTCCAGCATACATTAATTTATTTTTTTTTGCTCGTTAAAACTACTTATTTAAAATAAGCTAAAACAACACAATTCTTGAGATTTCATTGGGACAAATGACTTCTTTTATGTTCAATCCACATAAATTTTGTTAACTTAATCGATTTGTGTTGGGACAACATGATTAAATTGTGTGGAACCCTGCAGTTTACAGTGTATGTTTTACACAGCGGATGCCCTTCCAGCTGCAACCCAGTACTGGGAAACACCCACACCCACTCATTAACACTCATACACTATGTGCAATTTAGTTGATCAATTCCCCTATAGCGCATGTGTTTAGACTGTGGGGCAAACCGTAGCACCTGGAGGAAACCCACGCCAACACGGGGAGAACATGCAAACTCGAATCAGTGACCTTCTTGCTGTGAGGCCACAGTGCTAACCACTGAGCCACAGTGTCGCTTAAAAATTGACATTTGTTGCTTGTTTAAAATACTTACTTAAAAATGAGCTGAACAACTCAATTCTTGAGGTTTTTTTGGGGTCAACCCCAATTTTTTTTAAATTCAATCAACTTAAATTTGTAAAAACGTACAAGTTAACTTAATTTCTTCATGTTGTCCCAGCACTATTTGATTGTGTGTGGAACCCAACATTTTTTAAGAGATTAGTTACTTAAAGTGAGTAAACTAATTGCCTTAAAAGCAACAAGTTGACTTTAAAAAAGTAAGTACAATTTGCATAATTATAAAAATTAAGTCAACTTAACAGTTCCAAGTTACAATGGGTTTATTTACTTTATTTTTGTAAAGTCAACTTTAGCTTTTAAGGCAATTGGTTTACTCGCTTTAAGTAACGAATCACTTTTTACAGTGTAACTACTCACTGTAGACAACAATTTTTTATGTTGATTTAACTTATTTTAATAGGTTTTAACTAATGTTTTTTAAGTTATACAAAGTTTAACTTAATATTTTATAGTCAGTTTGATTGATGTAAGTTGAGATGATTAAAAAGTTACTAAAAAATTAAGTCAAGCAAGATTTTTATGTATTACTTTTGTGTAGGTCACAATTCCCAGCATTAATAAAACATCAACAGACACTACTAGCTTAATAAATGCCTAAATACCTGTTTATTAATAGTTAGCAAGGTAGAAATTGGGTTGAGGTTTTGGGTAGGATTAGGGATGCAGAATAAAACCATACTATATAACTACTAATGAACAATTCATATCTTAATAATAAGCAGGTAATAATCCAGTAGTAAATAGCATGAATTGTGACCTAAACTAAAGTGTTTACAATTTCCACTATCGCTTTTTACAGTGTATGAGCTACATCGAACGATCCCTTTGTTATACATGTTTTTGTATATTGTCATAAAGCATCGCATCTAGGCTTGTAAAATAATACACGCATACTCCATTCGAACACATTCGCACGCTTGTGATGGACGGGAGAACCCAGTCCACTTTGGACTGTCGCATAATAGTGTCCGCAGCGGGATTGACACAATATTCCTGAGAATCCCAAAACAATTAGAAGATAAAAAAGTAAATTATACATTAAACACACATAAACAAGCATTAAAACGTTTGATACAGTGCTCAAAATAGAGAAAACTCAACAATAATAAGTTAAGACAAACTCACATGAAAATAAAAAACAGAAGCACTTTAGATTAAGCAGCGATTCTCACTATTAACCAGTGGGTTATTACCTGTCTGTTATTATGTTATATTGTTTGTTTGTTAGTACTTATAAAGCACATATGCTGCATGGTGTTTATTTATTGTATGATCCCTAACACCTAAACACATCTATAACTAGTAGAACATTAATAGATCATTGAGCTAAAAGTCAGAGTGGTTTGTTAATAGTGAGAATCGTAGCTTATTAAAGTGTATAAGAAAACAGATGAGATGAGGAAAGTATAATCACATCTTCATTCTAGGACAGGTCTGAGGGCAGAAGTGCAATCGTTTGACACAGTCTTCTTCAAGTCTTTGGAAACACTATTTGTTTGTTTTGGTGCGGCTCTCATTGGCTTGGTTTACGCGCTCATCCCTCCACTTCTGAAGAGAGATTTTTGGTGTCAACTATGGTGTGCATAGATAGCATTTTCAGCAACACTTTACTCAACGGGCTGTTCATAAGACTGTCACTAAACCTTTATAATCATGACTATGAATATGAAATATACTTTTATGCATTCTTATGACAGCTGTCATTAAGTGCCTTTTGCTGTTATGTCATTGCAAAAATGACATTATTTGAGATGTTATGATGTATTTGGTTATGTCAAGTAGTTAATGACAAAGACAAGTTATGGCATTTTGGTAATGTAACAACAACAAAGACAGGTTATAATGTATTTGGTTATGTCAAGCTGTCATAATGACAAAGACATGTTATGATGTATTTGGTTATGTCAAGCTGTCATAATGACAATGACAGGTTATAAAGTATTTGGTTGGGTCAAGTTGTCATAATGGCAAAGACAAGTTATAATGTATTTGTTTATGTCAAGTTGTCATAATGACAAAGACAGGTTATGATGTATTTGGTTATGTCATGCTGTCATAATGGCAAAGACATGTTATGATGTATTTGGTTATGTCAAGTTGTCATAACAACAGCAAAGACAGGTTATAAAGTATTTGGTTATGTCAAGCTGTCATAATGACAAAGACATGTTATGATGTATTTGGTTATGTCACGCTGTCATAACAACAGCAAAGACATGTTATAATGTATTTGGTTATGTCAAGCTGTCATAATGACAAAGACATGGTATGATGTATTTGGTTATGTCAAGCTGTCATAATGACAATGACAGGTTATAAAGTATTTGGTTGGGTCAAGTTGTCATAACAACAGCAAAGACAGGTTATAATGTATTTGGTTATGTCAAGTTGTCATAATGACAAAGACAGGTTATGATGTATTTGGTTATGTCAAACTGTCATAATGACAAAGACAGGTTATAATGTATTTGGTTATGTCAAGCTGTCATAACAACAGCAAAGACAGGTTATAATGTATTTGGTTATGTCAAGTTGTCATAATGACAAAGACAGGTTATAATGTATTTGGTTATGTCAAGCTGTCATAACAACAGCAAAGACAGGTTATAATGTATTTGGTTATGTCAATCTGTCATAACAACAAAGACAGGTTATAAAGTATTTGGTTATGTCAAGTTGTTATAACAATGACTTGTTATGATGTATTTGGTTATGTCGAGTTGTCATAACAAAAATGACAGATTATGTATTTGGTAATGTCAAGATGTCATAACAACAACAACAACAAAGACATGTTATGATGTATTTGGTTATGTCAAGTTGTCATAACAACAATGACAGGTTTTGTACTTGTTATGTCAAGATGTACAAAACAACAAAGATAGGTTATGATGTATTTGGTTATGTCAATGACATTTTATGATGAGTTTGGTTATGTCGAGTTGACATGACATAACCAAATAATCTGTCTTTGTTATTGTTAAGTTGTTATAACAACAACAAAGACAATGTATATATAAAGTAACTGAGCCAATGACACTTAATGACACTTGTCATAAGCATGCATCTTAGACATCTCCCATGTCATGATTATAACGGGCATTATAACAGCCTTATGAACACCCCTGTAAAATAAAGCATTACCACTTTGTTTTTTTGCAAGACGAGGCCGGGTGTAGACCTGAATGAAACGTGCTGTACATGAGCATCTACTCCTCCTCAGTCTTAATGGAGGATCTGTGGCTGAAGTGCACCACCGTGGCCCTGTCCTGCTGCTGTGGGGCTCCAGTGCAGGCCCTCAGGAGCCCGTCCTCCTCTCCGCTCTGCAGACTGCGGGCCAGCCATTCCTCCAGTGCTGTATCCACCTGAGGCTCCGCCGCACTCTCCTGCAATGCCTCTGCTTCGGCACTGGCATCGAAACGCTCCAGGAGCTCCGCAGCACGCCTCAGAGTCTCCGGGGCCTGGGGCCGGCCGGCAGGACAGCAGCCGCAGCGTTGGTGCAGGCGCAGGGAGAATCTGTGGATGAAGCTGCGGCTGCAGGCGGCGCAGGAGTGAAGCCGCTCGCGGGAGCTGTGCAGCCGGCGGTGGAGCTTCAGGTGGATGTACTGCGTGAACTTCACTCCACAGAGCTTACACTGATACGGCTTCTCACCTGAGTGCAGACGCAGGTGAGTCTTCAGGTTACTGGTGCTGCTGAAGCGCTTGTGGCATACCTGCGGACAGGCAGAGAAGATCAGTTCAAGCTCATTTATGGTGCAGGTATTGTTTTCAAAGCAGCTGTTGCATTGTGTAGACTCTACTGCTATCTAACATATGCATTGTTACACCACAGGGCTGTTGAATGCTTGATTCTGATTGGTTGATGGTATTATTTTCAGCTAAAGTAGTTCTGGCAGGTTTTGAGCAGCTATATATCACTACACTGAATGATTTCAGTTATTTCACAGCTACAACATTTAGTCTGTTCAGCATACCAGATGTACTGTTAATGCTTAATCCTGATTGGCTGATGAGCATTCTAAGGTGTGCTGTTGTTTTCAGATAAACGTACAGGTAAAGTAGTTCCGGCAGGTTTTCAGTTAAGAGCAGTTTCATTTAAGCTCATTTATGTGGTGTTTTTAATGATAATTAATGATCTTCAAAGCAATTATAAATATATAAACACACAGCTAAAGTAGTTCCGGCAGGTTTTAAGCACATTACAGCTCCATATCACTACACTGAATGATTTCAATCTCACAGCCTTATTATTATTATATTATATGATTATTATCTTAATAAATATGTGTTTATTTACATGCATCTACAGAACAGAGAACATAAAAAAGTCACAGTTAATCCTTAGCATTGCTTAAAACCTACCATTTCTATCAGGCTTACTCATACACTAGCTTTTAATTATATACAGACCTTTACAATGTAATATTGTCTTGTTTATCATTATTCAATTAATTGTATAGAATGTTTATTGTGTTTCTGTGTAGTATAATTGCATTTCAATTGCTCTCTGAAGCACTTTGGTCAGCATTAATGTTATTTTAATGTCCTATATAAATATAGTATGACTATAATTAGAAGTAAAATAAGCAGAATTATCCTGTTTTCAATTGATTATATCCTGTTAATCCTGTTTATGATTCGATATAATTGTTTTGCGTACCCAATTGGCAGATTATTTTGCTTGTTTTGAGTAAAAACTCACTTAATTTTGACCTCAGATTATTACTGAAAACAAAACAACATTTTAACTTGTTCATGAAATGCTTCTTGAATTAAAAACCTTTAGACATTTGAACTAGAAACAAGACAAACGCTCTAAAAACCTGCTTTTTTGTAGTGATAAATCCTGTAATTCAAAAGCAAACAAGAGGCAGGAGATGAGACAGGATTATATAATAGTCTTGTTGTTTCTTTGGAATTCAGACAGTAAGCCAGACGTGTTTTCTCTCTAAAGAACTGTATTTATTTTCAGTGGTCAAGATGAATGACGCCACCGTCACACCCTCTCTAGTTACTGTGCAACAAAACATTTCTTTTAAAGGAAACAGGAGTGACAAGGTAAAGGTTCTCTCACTGATAAGCAATGTTGTGTGTATGCGTCATGGTGTTCTCATAGGGTAAAAGTGTCATCTGATGGCCTTTATCTACACTCACCTGACACTCGTGTGGTTTCTCTCCGGTGTGCACCAGGTGATGTTTCTGCAGGTGGGCGAGCTGTGTGAAACTCTTTTTGCACAGGTTGCACTGGAATGGTCTTTCGCCACTGTGAACCCGCAAGTGCACCTTAAAAACATAAATGCAAGTTAGTTTTAGTTAATAATAATAATAATAATATTAATGATAACTTTTCTGTAAGGCTTTTAAAAGGCCTTTACAATTTGAAAGCAGCTTAGATTAAAAATTAAACTAAATTAAATTAAATTACATAAAATAAAATTAAAATAAAAAAAAAATTTAAAGTTAAATTAAATTTAAATAAACTTAAAAAATAAACAAAAAAGAAATTAACAGAAAAGTACAAATAAAAAATTATAAAATAACAAAAATAAAGTGAAAATTAATTAAAACTAAAAAGATTTATTAAATAAATAAATAAAAATAATAAAATAAAGAAAAAAATAACAAAATAAAATAAAATTACATTACATAAAACAAAATAAAATAAAATAGAATTAAAAATAAAAAGTTAAATTAAATATATATATAAAAAATTTTTTTTAAACAAAACAGTACAAATAAAAAAAATAACAACAAAATAACAGAAATAAAGTGAAAATTAAATAAAATAAAAAATAAAAAATAAAATAAAATAAAATAAAATAAAATAAAATAAAATAAAATAAAATAAAATAAAATAAAATAAAATAAAATAAAATAAAAAAATAAATAAATAAAAAAAATAAAAAAATAAAATAAAATAAAATAAAATTTAGTTAAATAAAATTAAAATAAAAGTTAAACTTAATAAAATAAATGTAAAAAATAAACAAAAATAAAGAAATTAAACAAAATAGTACAAATAAAAAATAACAAAAATAAAGTGAAAATAAATTAAATTAAATTACATAAAATTAAATTAAACAAAAAATAAAAAGTTACATTTATATATACACAAATAAATATTTAAAATAACATTATTTAATAAAAAACAAATCAAACACACAAACAAAACAAAAAGAAATTAAACAAAACAGTACAAATAAAAACAAATTAAATAAAAAATCTAAATACATTTTCAGAATGTTCACTTCTACTCACTTTATTACTGACGAATAATTTTGATTTCAGCAGTATACATACAGCGTTAACCTCCAGTATATCTATTTTACTTTTCAAATAGGTGATATAATACATTTAAACACACACATTGTACTCACTTTAAGATTGGAGAGCTGTCCGAAAGTCTTCATACAGACGTTGCATTCATATTTGATCTTGCCGTTCTGCTTTTTCAGTGGATACGGGAGTGATTTATACCCAGGAATCATGGCTGGAGAAGCTGACGGAGGCGGTGTGCTCTTAGGTGTAGTCAGACTCAGATTTATGGCTTCTTCGCATTCAGAATAATGCGTCTGGAAAGGAGAAGTCTGAGGGGAAAGTTCTGGCGTTGCAGGCGCTCCTCTGGGGGGAGTATTGGACCCCCTTTCGTTTAATCCTCCGTGGAGTGTGTTAGGATATGGAAGAGATACAGGTAATAAACCTGACTGTGGTATTGAAGGATAAGACAAACCGTCAGGGTTTATGAAGCCGTATCGGTGGGCTGGTTTTGTGGGAAGCATTGAAGTGAACGGAGGAGAGTATGGAGGAATGAGCATGTGTTGATAATGAGGGTTATACTGCGGTAAGAGTGGATATGGAGACCGTATTGATGGATATGAGGAGATCAAACCCTCTCGGTGACCGTATAGGCTGTGTAGATGCAGCGGGACGTCCTGCGGTGGGGACAGGCTGGGGTAAATGTTTGTTTTTTCATGCATTGGTTCTGATTTGTGGATCTTCTTGCTGAAGTCCATTATTTGTTCGTCTGGAGTGTCTGGCGGCGTGTCTCTCTCGATGTCGATCTTTTCTTCAGGTTCGTCATCGTCTTTATTTGTGTCGCAGGGATGGTTTTGTGGGTTCGAGAGGTGTTTGGGGTAATATGTGTACTGAGGTAGAGGAGGCTTCTGGTACTCCATATCTGATGTGTACTCTGTGGAGACAGAGAGAGAGGAGAGGAGAGAGAGAGTTATTAATCATTCATGTCTCAGATCTCATTCATTCATTTATTTTCCTTCAGCTTAGTCCGTTATTTATCAGGGGTCACCACAGCGGAATGAACCACCAACTATTCCAGCACGTTTTACACAGCGGATGCCCTTCCAGTTGCAACCCAGTACTGGGAAACACCCATACACACTCATTCACACACACACACTCATACACTATGGCCAATTTAGTAAATCAATTCCCCTATAGCGCATGTGTTTGGACTGTGGGGGAAACCAGAGCACTCGGAGGAAACCCGAGAGAACCCCAGTGACCTTCTTGATGTGAGGCCACAGTGCTAACCACTGAGCCACTGTGCCACAGATCTATTCTTGTTTTTTTTTTAATGTTTCTTCATCGTTCATGTTTTGGACATTGCTTTGGCATTTCTGTCATGCCGATTAAGCCCTAATAAAGCTCACTTTTGATGTTGTAAATATGATTAAAATGCTTTGGTAATGCATGTGACAGCAAATACCATGATAATAAAACAACTTGAAGAGAGGGAGAGAGAGAGAGAGATTTGTACAATTTCCAACATAAGAATCGTCTGCACGCTCTCAGAGGTTTTATTTGTGAATTTTGATATGGACTTTTGTACCTCTAAGCTACTATGAGGTACACATTTGTACTTTTTAGGTATTAATATGCATCATAACCAGGGTGTGAATTATACATTGACGATTAGGTATTGGTAGTATGCATAATACATGCTTCAGTATTTATTTAAATTATATGTACAGTAATATATTAATAAAATGTATATGAAGTTTTCAGTGTTTAGAGGGATATTTAATGTATTCTGACCTGATTAGCTATTTTAGAGATTACTGTAGGTCAAACTACAGTATATAAACCATGCATCTAATCTGACTCGACTTTTATATATGAAAGTCTTTATGTAGAAAAAAAAACACCTATTATATGTGAAAACATTGTCGTGTGAACACAACAGACTGATGAATGAATATTTATAGACTGATTGGCACGATTATGCATTCACAATGGTATAAACCATTATAGGGGTGGTAAATTATTTTTATTTTTATATTTAATTTTTTATATTTATACTTATATTTATACTTATATTTATACTTATATTTCTATTTCTATTTCTATTTATACTTATATTTATATTTATACTTATATTTATTTTTATACTTATTTTTATACTTATATTTATATTTATATTTATATTTATATTTATACTTATATTTATATTTATACTTATATTTATTTTTATACTTATATTTATACTTATATTTATTTATATTTATATTTATACTTATATTTATATTTATATTTATATTTATACTTATATTTATATTTATACTTATATTTATTTTTATACTTATATTTATACTTATATTTATATTTATATTTATACTTATATTTATATTTATACTTATATTTATATTTATATTTATACTTATATTTATATTTATACTTATATTTATTTTTATACTTATATTTATACTTATATTTATATTTATATTTATACTTATATTTATATTTATATTTATACTTATATTTATACTTATATTTATATTTATACTTATACTTATATTTATATTTATATTTATATTTATACTTATATTTATATTTATATTTATACTTATATTTATATTTATATTTATATTTATACTTATATTTATATTTATATTTATACTTATATTTATTTTTATATTTATACTTATATTTATATTTATATTTATATTTATACTTATATTTATATTTATATTTATACTTATATTTATATTTATATTTATACTTATATTTATATTTATATTTATACTTATATTTATATTTATACTTATATTTATATTTATTTATTTATTCATTCATTTTCTTTTTGGCTTAATCCTTTTATTAATCAGGGGTCGCCACAGCGAAATGAACCACCAACTATTACAGCATATGTTTTAGGCAGTGGATGCCCTTCCAGCTGCAACCCATCACTTGAAAACACCCACACACACTCATTCACACTCATACACTACGGCCAGTTTAGTTCATCAGTTCCCCTATAGCGCATGTGTTTGGACTGTGGGGGAAACCGGAGCACCCGGAGGAAACCCACGCCAACACGGGGAGAACATGCAAACACCAACTGACCCAGCCGGGACTCGAACCAGCGACCTTCTTACTGTGAGGCGATCGTACTACACACTGTGCCACCGTGGCGCCCATAGTTATATTTATATCTATTTTTTAATTATTAATATTTAAGACACAGATCAGAGAAAGCTATTTCTCAGAATTAAAGTGCAGACACACATATACATCTTGTTTTGACGTCCTTCAGGGGATCAAGCATCAATTAAGGGGGTCAATCCTTCCCAAACACCACTGTAATTTTCCTTAAATCAAGCTAAATAATCTGCCAATGGAGGAAGCGGAGTATTCTTATGTCAAAAGGAAAAACTAGATTGATTTCTTACTCAATTGTCAGATTATTTTGCTTGTTGTAAGGAAAAACTCTCTTAATTTTGACTCATTATTTCTGAAATCAACACAATATGTTTCGCTTGTCTAGAAAATCCTTCATGATTTGAGAATCTTTAGATATTTGGACTAGAAACAAGACACAAACTCTGAGTAAGAAAGCATGTTTTTACAGTGTGGAAGAACAACATCGCTCAGACATGATTACAGTATGTGTGTGTGTGTGTGTGTGTGTGTGTGTGTGTGTGTGTGTGTGTGTGTGTGTGTGTGTGTATTTCTGTATGTCATACACCTACTCATAACCTTCCTCCTCAAACGCTCACTTATGGTAAACGCAGCTCTTTCAGGAGATTTCTGACTGGTTTCTGTTTGACACACACGTAGTACTGCTTTCACACAGCACCTAGATTACAGGCGTGTGGGTGTTCGCTGAGAGTGTGTGTGTGTGGGTGTGTGTGTGTGTTTGTAGATGGATTCTCACTCAGAAACTGCTCTGACTCACCGTAACAGCAGGTGCCGTTTACCATGGGAAAGATCATAGAGTAACTGCTGCTGCTTACTGGTATAATGGCAGGGAAGGAGATAAAGTCAGAGTATTACTGGCCTTCACTGCACTGACTGTCAGAGAGAAGCCACAGCAGACGCTCTCTCTATCTCTCTCTCTCTCTGTGTGTGTGTGTGTGTGTGTGTGTGTGTGTGTGTGTGTGTGTGTCTTCTTGTTAGTTACCTTTGAGGTGACTCAGACTAAACATGCTAAATCATGGAGACCAGCACACACACACACACACATACATATACACACATGAACACACAAACACACATATATAACACACAAATATACATAAAAATTATACACACACAGAGACACCACATACATACCTACAAATACCACACACACCACGCACACGCACACACACACACACACACACACACACACACACACGCACATGCCACCACACACACACACACACACACCACACACACACCCACACACACACGCACACACACATAATTTACTGTATATATACACAAACAAAAACACACACATATAGACACACAGACACACAAATCACAAACACACACCACATATACTGTATATATATATATACAAACACACACACACACACATAGACACATATATAAACACACAAATATGCAAAAAATTTACACACACACACACAAAGCACAAACACACACACACACACATATATATATATATGCACAAACAAAAACACACACAAATAAACACACACACACACAAAGCACAAACACACTCACACACCAAACACACACACACACACACACATATATATATATATATATACACAAACAAAAACACACACACACACATACACTCTCTCTCTCTCTCTCTCTCTCTCTCTCTTAATCACACACACAGACACATACACACAAACAAAACACAAACATGCATAAAACACACATATATACACACATATATGTACACAAACAATCACACATTCACTCACACACACAGACACACACACAAACAAAAGCACACACATATACACACACAAACAAAACACAATTAAAATACAAACACACACACAAATACACACATGCACACATATTTACAAACACACACACACACACACACACACACACACACACACACCACACACACACACACACACACACACACACACACACACACACACACACACACACACACACACACACACACACACACACACACACACACACACTCATGTTTGTTTTTGTGAAAAGTGGGTACATTACATAGGCTTCCATTCATTTTATACAGATCAAAGCGTATATTATATTGCCCTCACCCCCCCTACCCCTAAACCCAACCATCACAGGAGACGGTGTACAGCTTTACTCCCTGAAACAACTCATCCTGTGTGATTTAGAAGCTGTTGGAGAAGTGAGGACGTCACCAATGTCCTCATATTCACCTGCTTTTTGTAATACCTTTGTCATACCTATGTCATTATACAGATTTGTGTCCTGATATGTCACAAAAACACGTACACACACCACACACACACACACAGAGAGAGTGGGAAGGTTACTCAAGCGCATTATAAAGAGCTTGTGGTCGAACTGTGTTCCTCAAAGCTGATGTGAAGCTGATCTGCTGCAACATTTACAGGCATTTCCAAACTACTGCGAGGAAAGTGAAAATGGAAGATCACCAACACACGCACACACACACTTACACACACACACTTACAAAATCACAAACAAGAGCTCCTCATATTCCATGTTTTACTTTAGACGTCAACATTAGGCTGAATATGAACACAATATTTGGTAACTCCTCAGTTTAAGTTCACCTCTCACTGTTTACTAACGGTTTATTACCTGATTATTAATTATATATTAGCGTTTCATTTAATTATATAGGTTTAGATATAAAATAAATCATTTATGGATGGAAACAAGATCCCTTTAATTCAATATATCTTAATAATAAACAGGCAATACAGTGAGAATTGATCAACCAGATCATATTTTGAGTTATGATATTAGATAGAATCAAGACACAATATTAAAAATATTAAAGAGAAACAAGACAGAAAATCATAGTTATAAAAGCTGATGTGTTTGACCGTTCCTGATCAAAACATGCAGAGTTATCAGAGCTCAGACAGGAAAGGTGGAGCGAATAAAACAAAAACAAAAGCAGAAGCTCTCAGACGAGCGGCTTCATGAAGAGGATATTAATAATTAAGAAGTGTAACCATTCATCACTACAGAGAAAACAGAAGAGTGTGTGTGTGTGTGTGTGTGTGTGTGTGTGTGTGTAGGAAACATGACTTAAGAATAACAAAAAAAATAACACAAACAATGAAAACACACACACACACACACACACACACTAAATGAACACACAAACATACACGCACGCACACACACACACACACACTTACAAAATGAACATACACACAAACATACACACATACACATTAAATGAACACACACACATACTAAATGAACGCGCGCACACACACACACAGACATACACACACACTAAAAAATAAACACCACACACAAAATAAACACACACGCAATATACACACAGATAAAATGAACACAACACACCAGAC